>OX376364.1:14751566-15308075 GCA_947369235.1 Udea olivalis | reverse complement strand
ATAATCTAAATTCAAACTCAAAGTGTTTTAACTAACGTAACTTTTATAAACTACAGACTATCATTTTCAAATTATGAAATTTAACTCAAAGTTTTCTATTCTTACCAATGTGACTTTCATCAGATATACTATTCCCTCAATTTACACCAAAATTACCCTATACTCTTAAAAAACTCCCTTTTCTCCCAAACCATTTTAAAAAACCTCAGAAACCCTATCATCTACCACCACTGAAAAATTTAATTAAAGTCCACAACACAACATTTTGGCTTATCAATGTAATATTTCTAAATTTTCCGCTTCCAAATTGTTCCTAAAAATAAATCTACAGTAAATCTCAAACATATGTTTTTAAACCCAACAATATCAAAAATTTCAAGAGCAATCACTCTCTCCAAAATCTTATAGGATTTTTAGTCTCCTTCTTTTCAACTCAACTTCTCTGACCACAACTAGTAGCCCAAACACCCAGCTATTACAAAAGCTTTAAAAGTGGACCTTCAAGTCCACCTCAAAATCTGGCAGGAACTTAAATAGTTTCAAAATTCTCCGTCTCACAATTGTTCCCAAAAATAAATAAACTGCAAATTTAATACTTAAGTATGTTAAACCCGAAAATGTTACAAGATATTCTTTGTTCCCCTCAAACCTCTGACTACAACCAGTAGCCCAAACACCCAGCTACTACAAAACTTTTAAAGTGGATCCTCAATCCACCTCAAAACTTTGGCAGTAAATTGAAATAGATTCAAAATTCCCGGTCCCAAATGTCCCTGAAAATAATCACCATAATATTCCCCGAAAAATTTCCCAAATCCAAAACCTTAACCCCAAAAACCCCCCTGTCGTTTTGTCTCTGGTCTCCCATGCCAGAGAAATCGCCAATTTTGTTTTGTCTCGGGTCACCCACGCCTGAGAAATACCATCTGCCTTTAATAACCCCACGTTACGGAAAATGTTTGCACATGAAAAAGCCTTAAGCCTCAATTCAATTATTTAAAAAAAAAAAAAAAAAAAAAAAAAACCTAACCTAACCTAACCTAACCTAACCTAACCTAACCTAACCTAACCTAACCTAACCTAACCTAACCTAACCTAACCTAACCTGCGGTGTTCCACAGGGGTCGGTCCTGGGCCCCCTCCTGTGGAACATAGGGTTCGACTGGGCCCTGCGTGGCGCCAATCTTCGGGGGGTCGGCGTCATCTGTTACGCCGACGATACCCTGGTGACCGCGCGGGGCGAGTCGTTTAGGGACGCGGGCGTTCTCGCCACTGCGGGCACGGCCCACGTAGCCAGCCGTATCAGGGCCCTCGGGTTGCAGGTGGCCCTAGAGAAGTCCGAGGCCATTTTCCTCCATGGTCCTCGGACGAAGCCCCCCCCGGGGTATTTTATTGTTGTGGGTGGCACCTCCATCGCCGTCGGCGGGACCATGAAGTACCTCGGTCTCGTCCTCGACAGCCGGTGGAGGTTCAGCGGGCATTTCCGCGCGCTGGCGCCCAAACTAGTGTCGTGCGCGGGAATGCTCGCGCGCCTGCTTCCCAATTGTGGGGGAGCGGGAAGTGTCGGCCGCCGCCTATACGACGGAGTGGTTCGCTCTATGGCGCTCTACGGAGCGCCCATATGGGCGGCGGGGGCCCTCAGCGCCGAGAACGTGGCCCTGCTGCGACGCTCGCAGCGGGTCATGGCGCAGAGGGCTGCCAGGGCGTACCACACCGTCTCCTACGAGGCGGCGTGTCTTATTGCCGGGAGCCTCCCCTGGGACCTCGAGGCCGGGGTCCTGGCGGAGGTTTACCGAAGGAGGGCCCTGAGGCGGCAAACGCCGTCTGAGCCCCTCGCGGAAGAGATCGTTCGCTGGAGGAGCGAATGTCGCGACGATCTCTTCCGGCGATGGGCAGAAAGGCTGGAGAACCCCTCGGCGAGCAGACGGCTCGTCGAGGCGGTCCGGCCCGTATTGCGCCAATGGGTCGAGGCGAGGCACCGGACTCCCACGTACTGGCTCACGCAGCTTCTCACAGGCCACGGCTGTTTCAGCAAATACCTGTGGGAGCTCGTGGGAATCCTCCCGGAGCCCGTGTGCCACCATTGCGCGTCCGGCGCCGTGGACACGGCGGAACACACCCTGTCAGTGTGCACGGGTTGGGGCGCCCAACGCGCCAGACTCGTTGGCGCCATCGGGGGAGATCTATCGCTGCCGGCCGTCGTCGCAGCCATGGCCGGCAGCGAACAGTGTTGGGCCGCCGTCACCTCATACGCTAATGAGGTGATGGTGGCCAAGAGAGAGGCCCTGCGGGAGCGCGAACGCGCCGGTGGCACATTGCCCCCCCGCCGAGCCCCGGCCCGGGGCCGCCGCCGAGTTTAGTGGTGGCCCCGGCCGGGATACAGTTTCACGCGAGGCCTGTAAGGTCCGCGGCGGTGCTTACCGCGAATGCCAACGATCGCCCCTCTCCCGGTACTACTCTGCTCATCAGAGCTGACTGGTCGAGAGGGGTGGTCCTTCCCGGCGCTGGGTGCCGCTCCCCCGGACCTCCGTGTCGTCGGGGGACGCGCCGCGCCTTGAAGAGTGGCGAACGACCCCTCCCCAAGTGTTCCGGGACTGGGTCGTAGTGAAGAGGAGGAGACGGGAGGGCCAATTCTTTGCCCTCCCACCACGTCGGGCCCTGTTCAGCGGGCCCCACCCTCGCCGGGCCGCGGTAGTACTACTGTGTTGTTCCCGCGGTCCGGTTGGGTAGAGGAGGAACACCGTGGGGGTTTAGCGGGTAGTCCGGCCGAAAGGCCGGGAGTCCCGCACGAAGCCCGCCTTGCTGCTTGCAGCTTGGAGGGCGAAGTGCGTAAAAGCATTCCCCCATAGTCAAAAAAAAAAAAAAAAAAACCTAACCTAACCTAACCTAACCTAACCTAACCTAACCTAACCTAACCTAACCTAACCTAACCTAACCTAACCTAACCTAACCTAACCTAACCTAACCTAACCTAACCTAACCTAACCTAACCTAACCTAACCTAACCTAACCTAACCTAACCTAACCTAACCTAACCTAACCTAACCTAACCTAACCTAACCTAACCTAACCTAACCTAACCTAACCTAACCTAACCTAACCTAACCTAACCTAACCTAACCTAACCTAACCTAACCTAACCTAACCTAACCTAACCTAACCTAACCTAACCTAACCTAACCTAACCTAACCTAACCTAACCTAACCTAACCTAACCTAACCTAACCTAACCTAACCTAACCTAACCTAACCTAACCTAACCTAACCTAACCTAACCTAACCTAACCTAACCTAACCTAACCTAACCTAACCTAACCTAACCTAACCTAACCTAACCTAACCTAACCTAACCTAACCTAACCTAACCTAACCTAACCTAACCTAACCTAACCTAACCTAACCTAACCTAACCTAACCTAACCTAACCTAACCTAACCTAACCTAACCTAACCTAACCTAACCTAACCTAACCTAACCTAACCTAACCTAACCTAACCTAACCTAACCTAACCTAACCTAACCTAACCTAACCTAACCTAACCTAACCCGACGATACCTACCCGTAGACACCCACATTTCTACCCTCTGACGTCATCGGAGCGAAAAATCGTCCGCCCGCCCTCCCTCCCTTATCTCACTTACCACTAAGACTTTTTGGGGTCGACGAGAGCAAATTATTTTCGAATAATTTTATTTTTGGAGTTATCTGTTTCTTGGGCTCACGGAAAGTTTTACTGGTGTTTAAAACAACAGCTTGCAGTTCAGTTTTTATTTTCGGACTTAAAAATCCCTTGTTACTAAAATTTTATACTCTAAGCATCAAATTCCGTAGTAAAAATAAACTTTAAAAATTCATAAAAAAATCATATTCAAAATTTCATAAACTTTTATTCAACTTAAAATTACTTCACCCCAACTCCCTTCTACCCGCATTGAGTGATTCCAAAATATCAACCCCCCACCCCCCCGAAATTTCCAAAACATCTTAAAAAATCAATTGTTCACAAAACAACTACATAAAAATCCCTTATAAATACAATACCACTAATTGCCACATAATATTCTATTAATTGCCACTAATTCTAAAAATATCATATCAAAACTCATAAAAAACCTGTATAATCCCTTAAAATCCCAATTGTTTCTTAAAAAACTTACTTCTGCGCACTATTAACGGCAAAATGGCGGCCGCAAAAGAGCGAAGTCCATCACCGATCCAAATACGCCTTCGGCAGGAAAAGTGTGTTGACGTCCCGTCGCTCATTGAGGTCGTCCTGCACTTAAGCGGACAGATCAAGAAGGCCATAAAGGCCGGCAAATCTGTTACAAAAAGCCACAAGGAATTAATCACCGACGCTGCGACCGAAATTGACCAATGCATGGACCTGTTACCGACACTATACCATCCCGACCAATTCAATGAAGGGTGTATAAGGCAGTTGAATTTCAAGCTGGACAATAGCGTAGACGCAATGTTCAGCATCCAAAATGAGACGGCGATGGAGGTCCGACGAGAGGTCTCACAAAAAGTTGATGATCTGATTAAGCAGAATGAGCGCCTCGAGGACCTCGTACGCCTCTCGAGCAACATGCTGGCTGCCGCCCTTAAGGAACCCCCTATGGCGCACTCATCCATGACAGAACCCCAAATTGTTCCCCATCTTGAACCCCCAAAAGCACCTTCGTACGCCAGTGTCACGGCCAAACCCCTCCCACCAACTCCCGAAACGAACCCCGCCATAATTGTAAGTGCCTTCGACTGCACCCTCAAACCCCCGGATGTGGTATCCCTTTGGAAAAAGGAGATATCCTTCCGGAAACACAAGTATGCGCCAGTTAAAATTCTGCCGATTCCTAACGCCAAGCTGAGGGTCGAATTCGAGCGCAAGGAGCAGTGCGAAGAAACCATAGCCCGTCACAACGAAAGTCCTAATTTCGCCGCCGAACGTGCGAAGCGACGACCACCGCTCCTAATCCTCAAGGGAATCTCCAAGGACGTCACCCGTGAGGAATTAGCGGAGGTCCTCGTGACCCAAAATGACGTTGAGCTGACCCGTATCTGCTTCTTGACCTCGAACAGAAACCCGGTACTGTACAACGCGGTTGTAGAGGTGACCCCCGAGATGCGTAAAACCATCCTCGCTCTCGGGAAGCTCAACGTGGACCACAGTAGGGTCCACGTTGAAGACTTCAGCCGCTTTGTGCAGTGCCATCAGTGCCTCCAATTCGGCCACACGAAGGCCAAATGCAAAACGGACAAAAAGCCCTGTGCCCATTGCGCGAGTGTGGGACACCAGTTGTCAGAGTGTCCAAACAAAGACGACAAATCCAAGCTCAAGTGCTACAATTGTTCCGCACACCACCTCCGCATGGGCACCAAAGGAGAAGTCTCCCATAATGCATCCAACGCCCGAGAGTGCCCTCGAATTAAGTCCATGATTCTCCGGCTCCAGAACCAAACAGACTACGGAAACTAATACTTCTCATAATGAGAAGTAAAACAGTCTCCGAAAATACCTGTACTAAGTACATATTCCTAAAACCGTACATACTTATAGTCAATTCTTTTTAATATTTTAAAACTTAAAGTAGCTTTCTAAAAATAATCTAAATTCAAACTCAAAGTGTTTTAACTAACGTAACTTTTATAAACTACAGACTATCATTTTCAAATTATGAAATTTAACTCAAAGTTTTCTATTCTTACCAATGTGACTTTCATCAGATATACTATTCCCTCAATTTACACCAAAATTACCCTATACTCTTAAAAAACTCCCTTTTCTCCCAAACCATTTTAAAAAACCTCAGAAACCCTATCATCTACCACCACTGAAAAATTTAATTAAAGTCCACAACACAACATTTTGGCTTATCAATGTAATATTTCTAAATTTTCCGCTTCCAAATTGTTCCTAAAAATAAATCTACAGTAAATCTCAAACATATGTTTTTAAACCCAACAATATCAAAAATTTCAAGAGCAATCACTCTCTCCAAAATCTTATAGGATTTTTAGTCTCCTTCTTTTCAACTCAACTTCTCTGACCACAACTAGTAGCCCAAACACCCAGCTATTACAAAAGCTTTAAAAGTGGACCTTCAAGTCCACCTCAAAATCTGGCAGGAACTTAAATAGTTTCAAAATTCTCCGTCTCACAATTGTTCCCAAAAATAAATAAACTGCAAATTTAATACTTAAGTATGATAAACCCGAAAATGTTACAAGATATTCTTTGTTCCCCTCAAACCTCTGACTACAACCAGTAGCCCAAACACCCAGCTACTACAAAACTTTTAAAGTGGATCCTCAATCCACCTCAAAACTTTGGCAGTAAATTGAAATAGATTCAAAATTCCCGGTCCCAAATGTCCCTGAAAATAATCACCATAATATTCCCCGAAAAATTTCCCAAATCCAAAACCTTAACCCCAAAAACCCCCCTGTCGTTTTGTCTCTGGTCTCCCATGCCAGAGAAATCGCCAATTTTGTTTTGTCTCGGGTCACCCACGCCTGAGAAATACCATCTGCCTTTAATAACCCCACGTTACGGAAAATGTTTGCACATGAAAAAGCCTTAAGCCTCAATTCAATTATTTAAAAAAAAAAAAAAAAAAAAAAAAAAACCTAACCTAACCTAACCTAACCTAACCTAACCTAACCTAACCTAACCTAACCTAACCTAACCTAACCTAACCTAACCTAACCTAACCTAACCTAACCTAACCTAACCTAACCTAACCTAACCTAACCTAACCTAACCTAACCTAACCTTTTTTTTTTTTATTATCGTGGGGAAATCCTCATGGATACCTCGTCGATCGGGGGAACGACGAGGTTATGTCGGACTTCTACCGACTAAAACCCCACGGTACTCGACCTCAACACTTCAGCGGCGAGGCGGGGTCCCAAAAAGTTTCACAACGCCCCGCCGCCAGTGTTTCCCCGTATTGGGGCCCCCTCCAGCCAACCCCCCAATAAAGGGGGGAGGCCACGGAAGTACCTGGAGCACGCAGGTACTTCCGCCGTCGGGGTGAAAGCCGTGCATTGCGGGCAAAAGCACCCCCGTACTCAAGCCCGCTGGCTCCCACCGTACGCGGACCCTACTAGGTCCGCAACCACGATCCACCTAAAAGGTGGATCCGCTGCCACATCTGGCGGTGCGGCCCCGCCGAGCCGCAGTGCACAGGGGGGGCCAGCCGCGGATCACTGACCCCCTCCAAACGGTTGTGCACCGCGGCTCCCACCTCGCGCCCTAAGGCGCTGCGCCCGTGGACACCCCTTTGGGCGGGCAGTGGTAGCACCATACCACCACCACGCCCAGCGGCAGGCAATGGGTGGGTGGGAAGTCCACCGCACTGCCATGCCTGAGCCCTCTTAGCTTCCCGGTGGTTCCACCTACCACCAGTACTAAGCCCCCCCGCCACGACAAGGCAAAGGCTCATGGGGGGGAACCTAACCTAACCTAACCTAACCTAACCTAACCTAACCTAACCTAACCTTTTTTTTTTTTTTTTTTTTTTTTTTTTTTTTTTTTTTTTTGACGCGGGGAATCCATTTACGGACATCCCGCCCCCCGGGGGAGGGGCGGGGGGGTGTGGGACTCGCTCACCAGAGTGGTGAGAATACCCAAACTAAACCCCGCGGTGCTCCTACGTTGCCATTTGTCGCTGAACTGTGGGAACGCTAATGCACACCATAATTCGGCAACGGCTGTCCTTCTTCAGGGCCCATCTATCAAACTGTTCATCGTTTTTTTTTTTTTTGTGGTCAAGACGTATGAGGAGCACTCGACACGCCTTCCACCGTTTCACAGAACAACTAACAGCCCCCGCTGTTGTTGCCCGTATGTGGTCTAGTGCAGGATCTGGCGGTTGTGGTCTCGCCGTCTGCGCCCGGTTCTCTGGCGACGGAGCGGGAGAGACTCTGGGTCCTCCTCTCGGATACGCTCCGCTCCTTCCTTTCCTTCCATGACCTCCTCGCAAAAAGCGGCGAAGGCTTCCCATGAGGCTTCGCTGTCGACCACAGATTTCACTACGACGGGCAGCGATAAGTCAGGGCCTATGGCATTTACAAGCTGGTCCCTTTGTACTTGCCACTTAGGGCAGTGGATCATAGTATGCTCGGCGGTGTCTTCTTGATGGCCGCACTCATGGCAGACCATTGTCATCTCACGTTTTGCTACGTTGCACAAATACCTCCCGAAACACCCGTGCCCTGTCAGGACCTGGGTGATCCGGAAAGTGAGTCCCCCGTGCCTGCGACTTATCCAGGTGTCCAAAATAGGACGAATGGCCTCAATTGTTTTACGCCCGTATGCAGGCGACTCCAGACGTTCTTTCCATTTTTCTAGGAGTTCCTCGTGGGAAATCTCCCTCCACCTCCTGATTTCTTCTATCATAGGATGCTCTCCTCGGGCGCGTACCTCGGCACATTTGTGATAGACGTCCGCAAGGACCGCGGCATCCAAATCCCAGGGTGGGATGGCCGCTAGTACGCATGCTGCTTCGCAGGCTATGGTGCGATAGCCCCTCACTGCCCGAATGGCCAGAACCCTCTGAGGTCTTCGTAGGAGGGCCTGGTTTTGGGCACTTAATGCGTCAGCCCATATTGGAGCACCGTAGAGGGCCATCGACCGCACGACACCAGTATATAGACGACGGCACGCCACACTAGGTCCGTCGATGTTGGGAAGAAGTCTTCCTAGCGCACCGGCCGCCTTCATCAGCTTGGGAGCCAGTTGTTTGAAATGCTCCTTGAAGTGCCACTGGCTATCAAGGACAATGCCAAGGTACCGCATCGTCGACTTGATTTCGATGGTTACTCCGCCAACTATGATGTGCGCTCCTTCAGGTGGTTTGTTTCGAGGGCCATGAAAACAAAGTGCCTCCGACTTGTGAAGCGCCACCTCTAGTCCTAGGCTACGCATTCGCTGGACCACATGCGCTACCCCGGCTGTAGCCAGCACCTTCACTTGTCTGTGAGTGGGGCCGCGGGCAGTGACGAGAGTATCATCGGCGTAGCATGTCACGTCGACGCCACTAAGATTTACGCCCCGCAGCACCCAGTCGTACCCGATGTTCCACAGGAGAGGGCCGAGCACCGACCCCTGCGGAACACCACACGACATCTCTCTCCTTTTCCATTCAGTGTTCGTGGGGTAAGCCACCGCCCTCTCAGACAGATAGGATGATATTATCTGCTGGAGGTAGCGGGGCACCCTATGGTACTTCAAAGCCGCCTTGATGCATTCCCAGGGGAGAGTGTTGAATGCGTTGGCGATGTCAAGAGAGACCGCCAAAACAATCTCACCCCGAGACACAGCCTCTTGCGTCGACGCCTTCACCTTCTTTATGGCATCAACTGTGGATCGTCCTCTCCGGAATCCGAATTGGTGTTCACTCAGATCCGGACCTTCGCTTCCCATGTGCTCAATGAGGCGAGCAGCTATGATGCGCTCGAAGAGCTTGTTGACCTCATCGAGCAAAACGATGGGGCGGTATGCCGATGGCGAGTCAGGCGGACGGTTGTCCTTCCGCAGCAGAACTAGTTTGCCGACTTTCCACTGACGAGGATATCGGCCCTGTTCGAAACAGGCGCGGAAAAGATTACGTACTCGCTGTTCCCAGCCTCCTTTCTTAAGTGCGAGTACCCAGGCTTTGCCAGGAATATTGTCCGGTCCCGGGGCAGTGTTTTTGGCCTGAACACGTAGAACCGCTGCTCCCAATTCCTCCTCAGTCACCTCCAGTATCTCCTCTGCTACCGTGGTGTTACATATGTTCGGTGGTGCCATCGGAGGAGGATCAAAGTTACCTCTGGATGGAAATAACGTTTCCACGACTTGCTGTACCAGCTGCGGTTCGAGACTGCTCGTCAAAGGAGGGGCCCAAGGGCGAATCTTCTGCCTCACCAGCTTGTACGGCTTCCCCCAAGGATCTCTTTCAAGTGTTGCCAGCAGCTCTTCCCACGCATCCGATTTGGCCTTTGCAATAGCCACCTGAAGTGCTGTTGCGCACGATCTGTACGTGGCATACAGCTCAGCCTCTCTGGCCTCGTCCCGGCGACGCCTTCTGCGGGACCTGGTGTACCGGCGTCTAGCCATCACGCAGTCAGATCTCAGCCGCGTGAGATCCGGTGACCACCAGTACACCTGTTTTTTAGGCGGAAAAGGCCGGGCACGGGGCATCGCTGCATCGCATGCTTGCGACATGGCCTCGTACATCCAAGCAGCTTCCTCGTCTACGTCTACTTGTCCTTCTGGGATCGGCAACCAAGTTTGTACTATCGCCGCTTCTACAAAAAGGTCCCTGTCTAGGCGTTTTAACGCCCATCTGGGACGCTCACCGTTCAGGGGCCGGCTTTCACTAATCAGAGTATTACTTGAAATAGAAACACTGTACCGAATATAGCGATGGTCGGACAGCGTTTCAACACCCTCCAGAACCTCCCAGTTTTGAACACGGCGGGCAACGGTGGGATGTGCGAAAGTAAGATCGACGATGGATCCTCCCTGTTGCCTCACGCACGTGTGCACCGAACCACGATTCAGCACCTCCAATCCGGACATAGCCGCCCAGTCCTCGAGCACCTCACCACGTCTGTCCGTCACTGGGGACCCCCACACTGTAGACTTGGCGTTGAGATCTCCTGCCACAATAACAGATTCCGTGTGGCCGATTAACGCAGTAACACGCAGAAGGTACTGTTCAAATTCCGCGAGCGGGCGATTAGGTGAAAAGTAAACGGCGACCACCATGAATCCTCTCAAAGTAACCGCTACGCATCCCTGGCCTTTCGCTACTTTTTCGAAAGACGGGGAGCCCGCAGTAGTCTGAGTGACGACAGCCACATCACCCGAAAGATCCCCAGCCCAGTTGTCTCTCGATGGAACTGTGTAGGGCTCAGATATCACAGCCACTTGGGTCACCCACTCCGCCATGCTCTGTGTCAGGAGATCCTGAGCTCTGGCGGAGTGATTGAGATTCGCCTGCAACATGTTAATGGCCATTTATTCCGTCGCCATTGCTTCCTCCACAGCCTGTTCTGGTGGGCGAACTGACTGCGAGGGGGCCCTGGAGCCATCGCGAGTCTTAGTCCAAGACCTACTTTTTATTTTGCCAGGTTTGGGGGCAGAGCACGACTTGCCTCCCATCCTGTGACCCGCCGGTTTGTTGGCTGCTGTGCAAAGACTGCACATTGGTATTGCAGTGCATTTTGCAGCTTTGTGTCCTAGTTGGCCACATCTGTAGCACAACTCGCTGCGGTCTGTCTCCGAAGTACAGCGCGCACTTACATGGCCTACTTCTAGGCACCGGTAGCACCTTAGAGGCCTGGGTTCGAGGACCTTGACCTGTGCTGAAACCCATCCCACCAAAAGTCGACCGTTTTCTGTCAATTTCTTGGCAGCGACAACCGGACATCGAAGCCATAAAACCCCGAGCCCATTGGTTTTGCTGCACTGGATTTCCCCACCCTTGATTGTGTCAATGGGGCATTCTCCGACACGGGCAACAGAAGCCACCACCTCTTCTACCGTTACCGAGTCATCCAGACCCGCCACCCTCACATCGACCGTTTTGACAGGCCTAGACACCTTCACATCTCTCTCATGGAGTATTTCCCGTAGTTTTGAGGCCAAGGCATCGGCTTTCACTCCGCTGGCCTCTCCTACCACTTCCAAAATCCTTCCCCCGGTCGCTGCGCATTTGATACGAAGGGGCGGTAGCCCCAGCGCAGCAATGTCCAATTTAGACTTAGCCTCCTTCATAACTGCTTCATAGGTCAGTCCTCTTTCTTCCGCGCCAGGTTGCAGCGTTAAGGTGACTGCTGCTGAGCGAGGAGGATGAAGCTTTTTCTTCTTCTGGGTAGATGGCGCAGCCGATGGTTTGCTAACGCCTGCAGTCTTGAGCTTTTTGTTGCCCTTCCCAGCTACAACACTCCATTGCTCACTCGCAGGAGCAGGTGGTGGACGCAGCATGCGTGGCTCCCGTGATTCAGGATTCGACTGAACTTTCTGAGGTTTTTGAATTGTAGCAGCTTTCAAGACGTTATTTTTGGGACTTTTGTTCTTCTTTCCCTTTGCAGGAGGTGGAACTGAGCCACTGGGAATACTATCCCCTGCTGGTTCGGCCCGGACTGGGCCGGGCTTAGCAAGAGGAGGCTTTGCAGCAGTAGATGCAGCTTCCTTTTTCTTCTCATGGGCCAGTGGCGGTCGTAAGCGCACCTCTGGTTTCCTTTCATAGGCGTCGAGTTTCGCGTCCATTTTGAGGTCGATCATCACTATGACCTGCTGGACCACGGCACTAGAAACCTTCTCGACAACCACATCAATAAGTCCTTTTAAAAACTCCTCCGACACCAATTGCCGTTCCACTTCGTTGGTCGCTGTCTCCCGCAAGGTACAGGCGGCCCCGGGGGCATATGCTGGGAGCACATCTTCTTCCATTTTATAGGGCGAAAGAGCCCTCTTTTCTTCATTCCTATATGGACTCGCCCTTGCCTTTTCCAATTCCGCTCTGAGGCGGCTGTTTTCTGCCTCTAGGGCCATGGCCTTCTCTACCAGTGGCAGCTTTTTAATCTCGTCCACACCGCTAGCGATGGTGGACTGGGCTAAATTTAAGGCACCTTTAAACGTTCCCTTCAGGTTTTTAGAGCGTTCGTTTACTCCACCCACAATTTTCGCCCCGTCGACTATCTGCTTGAGCAGATCCAGCAAAGTCTTTTCCCCTTGCTCTTCTTCATTTTGGCCCTCGGAAGACTCTGAGAGCCGCGAGACCAACTTCTTGGCTCTTGTCTCCCTGACTTCTCTCATCTGTTCGGCCATCTCCCTTTCGGCTTGGAGCTCAAGCTCTAATACTTCAGCAGCCGCTGCCCGCTCTTTGGCTTGCGCCAGTCCTATGTACTGGCCAGTGGTTGGGGGTCGCCCCCTTCCCCTCCTGGCTGAGAATACCTTTGACAGTGGCATTGCATCATTGGTCGTATCATTGAGGTTTTCCCCATACCGCTTCCGCCGATTGTCCGGGCTCCGGGCATCGCTGGTGCCATCCGACTCCAGCTCGGGTACTGAGACAAAAGATGCATTATCTGAGTCTGACGATACGCCAGTCTCTAAAACACAGTCTGTCATTGTCACCTCGTTAGAGGTCTCCTTCTCTCGCTTCTTCCGAGCTCTTGCCTCCCTCTTTGTCTCCCGAGGTTTTGTTGCTCCGCCCTTGGATTTCATCCAGTAGGCCACTCCGCCTTTTCCATTCTCATCGAGAAGCACATCATCCGGCTTTTCACGGTCGGAATCGTCCTCACTGACGATTTTGTCTACTAAAGCTCCGCTGAGCGGGCTCATCTCCAAACGAACCAGCTCAATGTTGGGCTGTCCAAGTTGGAGGAAGTCGGGTGCATCTCGCCTTTTTGCAAATTTCGCGCGTGTGACACGGGCCGATGCTGAGCCCTGGTTCTCCGTCACTGCACTCTGGTTGAAAACGGGGTTTCCCCCGGAGCAGTTTTGTGCCCCCCCCAGTATACGAACGGGGGCTGCCCCCAGATTGCTCGTGGATCCCGAAATCGGGCTCCGCGAACGCTCCAGAGGGAGGGATTCCCCACTGCCTGAGGCAATGGGACCCTCCTGGGTAGTACTTTTCAAAATTGCTGCCATTTTCATCGTTTTCCCTTAAGGGCGGGTGTCCCCTCGCTAGTATTTACCCACCTTCGGCACGGTTAGACCTCCGGCTTCGTGATTTTTATAGTGGTTGTCATCCACGCGGGTCTGATAAGGTAAAAGGATGATTGAGCTGAGAACCCCGGAGCCGTATGCAGGTGCATGAAAACCATGCACAAGCAGCCGGACCCGAAAAAAACAACTCAATAGGACAAGGGACTGGGAAAAATGGGAAGGAGAAAAAGGATAAAGAACACAGGAATTTGGGAAAAGGTAAGGAAAGGACAGACGCCCCGGTCCCAGTGCTGAAACACTACCCTTAACAGAGTGAACTCTGCTAAGCATCGTGCCCCGAATGCACTGGGATTACGGTCACATTCCCCCCCGAGAACAAAATCAACAGCAAGCGCGCCGGCCACCCCCCGAGAACAAAGAGTCTGACTCGAAACGAGACTCAAAGACCCGGGGTAAGCGGCGAGCACACCGTCTGCTGACTTTGTCCTGAGTCAGGCGATACTTCCGGACCGAAGTCCGTACTAATACCACCCTCCTCCCCTGGTTTCGGTCCACGCCGGCCACTGCCGGTACCCTCCATATCTGGAGGGCGTTCCCCTATCCGCCACCCGGGGGACGCGCCTGGTAGCAGAACCATACTGCCCCAAGAACCTAACCTAACCTAACCTAACCTAACCTAACCTAACCTAACCTAACCTAACCTAACCTAACCTAACCTAACCTAACCTAACCTTTTTTTTTTTTTTTTTTTTTTTTTTTTTTTTTTTTTTTTTTTTTTTTTTGCGTCAGGAAATGCATTTAGGCATTCCCAAGGCCCTGGGTTCGGGACACCTGGGATATGTGGGACTCGGAACTCCTGGGAAAACAGAGACCCCCTACCCACTAAAACCTGACGGTGGTCATCTTCGGCGCAGAATGGAAGGGACCCGGGATCCCCAACGAGGGAGAGACTCCTCGCAGGACCCTTCGGTGCGCAAGGCCGCCTGGCAGCCAGCCTCGGGAGGAGCAAGCTCAACTCCAGTGCACGATAACACAGACCACTGTGTCCGAAGACACGCGTTACCGTCATCCTCGGGATCGCAAACCGAAACACACGCAGGCCCCCCCGCGTGCGCTTCGCGACCCCAAGGGCCCTTTTAGTCGCCTCTTACGACAGGCAGGGATACCTCGGTAGTATTCTTGTCCCCTAACCGCAGGGAACCGCCGGGATTACGCACCACCATCCCGGCGGCCTCGCCTCCGACGTCGGGCGGGATTGTCCAGCTCGCGCTGGCGCTCGGCGCTCTCCTTCTGCGACACAACGGCGTCGCAGAAGGAGAGCACCGCATCCCACGAGCTCGCGCTCGCCACCATGGCAGAAACCACGGATGGCAGCGAGAGGTCGCGCCCGATCGAGGCGGTGAGCGTCTCGCGCTCGTTTGCCCAAGCTGGGCACACCTCCAGCGTGTGCTGAGCCGTGTCCTCGCTGGCGTCACAGTGGTGACAGGCATCGCTAGCCTCTCGTCCGATCCGGCACAGATAACTCCCGAAGCAGCCGTGCCCCGTGAGTATCTGCGTCAGACGGTACGTTACGGCGCCGTGACGCCGATTCAACCACTGCGTGAGGACAGGGCGGATCGCCTGGATCGTGCGATGGCCCGATCCGGGATCCGCGAGCCGCACATCCCAGAGCTCCACAGCAAGTGTGCGGAACTCTTCCAGCCAGGATGAAACCTGGCTTGGGGTAACCCCGTGGACTGTGGACCGATGCGCCTCCTCCCGGTAGTGAAACACCGCCGAGAGGGTCCTCGCATCAAGGTCCCAGGGGAGTGTGCCGGCCAGCACACAGGCCGCCTCGTAAGAGATTGTGCGGTAGCCCCGTATGATCCTGACTGCCATCGCCCGCTGCGGTCTCCGCAGTTCGGCGATACACCGGCTTGTCAGGATGTCGGCCCAGACAGGTGAGCCGTACAGGGCCATGGACCGCACAACTCCCGCGTAAAGCCTCCGGCATGTAGCCTTCGGCCCCGCGATGTTGGGCAGCAATCTGCCTAACGCGGCCGCCGTTCGCACCAGTTTAGGCGCCAAGCGCTTAAAATGGGCGTGGAAGTTCCAGCGACTGTCGAGGACCAATCCAAGGTACTTCATGGTCGACTCGACACGGATCTGGACTCCACCCACCTGGATAGCCGAACCGGCTGGAGGTCCTCTCCGAGGCCCGTGAAAACAGGTCGCCTCGGATTTTTCTAGGGCCACGTGTAGCCCTAGGCGTCGGATTCTGCCGACGACTTCCGCCACGCCTGCTGTGGCAAGGACGGCTGCATCCCGGAAGTTGTTCCCTCTCGCCGTTACCAGGGTATCGTCGGCGTAACAAGTTACGTCAACGCCCTGGAGGTTGACTGCTCGCAGCACCCAGTCATAACCAATGTTCCACAGGAGCGGCCCAAGAACCGAACCCTGTGGGACACCGCACGACATGGGATAACGCTGCCAGTCATCGCGCCCCGGGAACTCGACATACCTCTCTGTCAGGTAGTCTTCCAAGATGAGCCGTAAATAAAGGGGGACACCGTGGTGCCGTAGTGCCTCCTTTATGCAGGTCCACGGCAGGGTGTTGAAAGCGTTAGCTATATCGAGAGATACCGCTAACACCACTTGACCCTGCGACATCGCCTCCCTGGCGATGTCCTTCACGCGGAGGATCGCGTGAACCGTGGACCGACGACGCCTAAAGCCGTACTGGCAGTCTGCCAAGTCCGGCCCCACCTCCTCGAGGTGCCCAATCAGGCGGCCAGCGATTATGCGCTCGAGAAGTTTCCCAACCTCGTCGAGCAGCACAATCGGGCGGTAGGCCGAGGGGGAGTCAGATGGTCGACCCTCCTTCCTCAGTAGGACGAGCTTCCCCGTTTTCCACTGGCGCGGAAAACGTCCCTGCGACAGACAGACCGAATACAGGCTCTGCAGTCTCGGCCCCAGCCACTCGAGGGACAGAACCCAAGCGCGGCCGGGTATGCCGTCTAGACCAGGAGCCGTACTCTTGGCCCGTAGCCGCGAGACTGCCGCATCAAACTCAACGTCGGACACGGCAGGGACCTCGTCTACACCTACTCTCACACCTGAGGGTGGCGTCATCACTGGCGGAGTGTGCTCTCCTCGGGTCGGAAACAGAGCCTGGACGACGTCGTGGAGCAAGGGAGGAGAGAGACTCTGCGTAACCGGGGGTGCCCAGGGGCGGAGCTTACTCAACGCCAACCTGTACGGCCTACCCCACGGATCCGCATTAAGAGTCTCAAGAAACTCCTCTCTTGCCCTGGACTTAGCTCTATTGATCGCGACCTTGAGCGCCTTTTTCGCCTCTCTATAGGCGTCATAAAGGCGGGCCTCATCGTCCTCAATCCGGGTGCGTCTGCGACGGTACCGGGAATACTGGCGTCTCGCCCTCACGCACGCAAAGCGCAAGCTCGCGAGGTCTGCGGACCACCAGTATACCTGCCGCTTAGGAGGGATAGGCCCGGCCCGGGGCATGGCCGCGTCGCAAATTTGCGACAGAGCCTCCCGGAACCATTCGGCCTCATCCTCCACCTCAGCAGGCCCATCCGGCACAGGCACCCATGCCTGGACGATAGCCGCACACTCCAACTTCTCGCGGTCGAGTCGCTTCAAAGCCCATCTCGGACTGTCTCTATGCCGGGTAGAACGGCTTGGACCGGTATGAATTGCCGGAAGCGTAGAAACGTCGAACCGGATATACCGGTGGTCCGACAACGTCTCCACACCCTCCAGCACTTCCCAGCCCTGGACACGTCGTGCTAGCGAAGGAGTCGCGAACGTCAAGTCCACGATGGACCCTCCCCGCATGCGCACACAGGTGTCTACCGAACCCCGATTCAAGACAGTCATGCCAGAAGCGACTGCCCACTCCTCGAGCGCCTCTCCACGCACATCTGTCGCTGGAGATCCCCATACCAAGGACTTGGCATTGAAATCCCCAGCGACCAGCACTTGGAGCGAACGATTGCGACCGATCACAGCCTCCAACTCGGAGAGAAAACTCTCGAATTGAGCGAGAGGCCGGTTAGGAGAGAAATACACCCCGATAACCAGGGTGTCTCCCAACTCAGCCGCAACCCATCCGTGCCCCTTTTCAATCCTCTGAAAAGGGGGGGCGCCGTTGGCCACTCGGGTGGCAATGGCCGCTGTGCCGTCCACATCCGAAACCCAATCGGGCGGGATGTAGTACGGCTCAGCCACTACCGCTATGGCTATCAACCTCTCCGCCAGACTCTGGACCCACAGGTCCTGAGCTCTGGCGCAGTGGTTGAGATTCCCTTGCAGGAATCTGAGAGCCATATTTAAGGAGATACAATTTGCATCTCCTCATCCGCGGGTGGCTCGGAGCGGGCCGGCTGCGACCGGGCCGTGGCCTCGGTAGCAGCTTGCCGACCGCGGTTTTTTGGTTTGGAGGCCTTGCAGGCTGGGCCCCCAACCTTGTGACTGGCATTTCTGCCGGCCACTGCGCACACCGTGCAGTGTGGCGCCGCCTCACAGGCACGTGCCAGATGGCCTAGCTGACCGCAACGGTAGCACTGACTGCTACGGTCAACTTCCGAGCCGCACTTGCTCCTGACGTGTCCCTTTTCGAGACACCGGAAACAGCGTAGCTCTCTGGCCTCCAGCAGTTTGACCCGCGCCGATGTCCAACCGACCAGCAGACGAGCACCGTCCACCAGCTTTTTGGCCACCGCCACGGGGCAACGTGCCCAGCAGGCGCCTTGCCCCCTCCTGTCTCGGCGGATCTCGCCCGTCTTCACGGAATCCACCGAGCACGCCCCAGTCTTAGCGACAGCGGCTGCGACTTCCTCTGCGGTGACGGAGTCATCCAACTCAGAAATGCGCAATTCTGCACACTTCACAGGTCGGGAAACTCGAACGTCTTCCGCCTTGAGGACCTCCCTTAGCTTGGAAGCCAGAGAGTCCGCCCTGCCGTCTGTCTCTGCGGCGCCCGGCAGCTCCAAAATGGCGCCTCCGGTAGCCGCTCGCCTAAAGCGCACTGACTCTATCCCAAGGCTTGCCAAGCTAATGCTGGCTTTGGCCTGTGAGATGACGTCACTGTACGTCACGCCCCGCTTCTCGGCTTCTGGCTGTAGCGTGATCACTACTGCCGCCGTGCGTGCGGGACGGAGATTTGGCACTTTAGGTTGCCTCGTCTGGGGTTTCGGGGGGGGCTTCACTGCTGCTGCAGCTTTTGCACCCTTGCTCTTGCCCTTGCGGCCGGTCACGAGGTTCCACGGTAACTCCATGGTCTCGGGGGCCGGCGGCAAAGGGCGGGGCTCCCTTGGGGGCGGGGCAGCGTTAGCCGCCTTGCCCTTCGTGGCCGACTTCCTTCCCTTCTTCCCCTTGGGAGGATTCCCTCGGGATTCGGGGTTGGGCGGCGCTGGAGCCTTAGGCTTCGGCGCAGCTGCAGCCGGTGTGCTGCGAGCAGGGGGCGGCTGAGTCGCCCTCGTGCTCGCGGACGTCTTGTCCGGGTTTTTATGTGTCGTGTCCGGTGGTTGCGCGGCTGCCGGCGCAGTGGCCGGAGGCGGCGCGTTAGTCATACGCCTGTCGGCAGCCAACGGGGGCCGAAGCCGCTCCGGGGGTAGCCGAGCCTCGATGGCTTCGAACCGAGCGTTGACGTAAGCGACAACATTGCTGTCGTCAGCCACGCCAGCCGCTCGGGGCGTTTGCCCAGTGAGGCTTTCCCGGATGCTGTCCATCTCCTTGCGGAGTTGGGCCAGCTCCTTTCCCTGCCGAGAGACCTCGGAGAGCAGCCGGTGGTTTACCAGCCGCAACTTCTCGGTCTCCTCGGAGACTGTTCGCTCGTAGAGCACTGGAGCTAAAAGCTCCCAGTCCCCGACTGCCGTCTTTAAGGCCTTCTGAAAGGTCCCTTTCAGATGTCCGGAAGACGCGATGACCTTCCGGACTATGGCCGACGAAATATCCAGGCGCTCCTTGATAGCGGAGGCGGTCATGTTGTGCGTGTCAGTCTCGCCCTGGGACGATTTCGACAGACGCGACATGCGTTCCTGGGCATGGTGCAGAGCACGATCCATGTCCGCAACCTCCTGCTCGGACCGTAGCTCCGCCTCCAGCCTTTCCTCCTCGCGCCTGGGGCGCATAAATTCCCGCCGGGCCTCCGCCAAACTGGCATTGGTACCGGCTCTCGGGGTTCTGACCCTGCCTCTACGGGCCGCCGGTCTCCCAGAAGGGGAAACTGACCCCGGGTCACTCCTATCGGAGCCCGAGCCCCCACTCTTGGAGTACGGCCGCTTCCGTGTGCCCCAGAGTCGGCCGAGTTCCTCCCCGGAGGAAGGATCCACGGTCATCAGGCTCGCGCCTGAATCCGACTCCTGGGCAGACGGAGAACGCGACCGCTCTCCTGCTGCGCTTGAACGGCCGCTACGCAAAATGCGCTTGGCCGCCGCCGAAGTAGATGGCTCCGGCGTAGCAGCTCTGAGCTCCTCGGAGCTCAAGCGGGTCAGCCTCACTACGGGCTCCCGCACCACCTCAGTGCCAGTTTTGGGACGTGGCTCGTCCTTTTGGCGTTTCTGGCCCTCCCCACAATACGAGTGAGGGCCGACAACGTCTGTCGTTGTCGCCACTGAGGCGTCAACCACAGGCGTCATGCGGGATTCCCCGGCTTCGTGCCGGGTACCCGCGTGGGTAGTTTTTTCGAAAGCGCCGTTTTCCATTTTTTGTTTTTCCGCACTCGGGACTGGATTCCCACCAGCCATTCACCCCATAGACGTGCGGCGATCGTAGGGTTGGGGTAATTTTTATAGAGGTTGTCTTCCTCGCGACCCTGCTAGGCAGAGCCACCGGCCCGCTCAGTGCGGGTTACGGCTTGCCCGACGCCGACCGAGATCGACGCCGCGCAGGTGATTTTTTAGAGAGGTGGTCATCCTCGTGACCCTGCCGAAGCAGAGTCCCCGGTCCGCTCAGTGCGGGTTACGGGTGATTTTTTATAGAGGTTTTCATCCTCGCAGTCCTGCTAGGCAAGACCCCCGGTCCGCGACTGCGGATTACGGTTGCCCGACGGTGGCCGAAGCCAGTGTCCACCAGTCGTGCGAGCACAACTAGCCAGACCCGCCGCGCCGTGAAGAAGGCGTTTCCGCCCCCTCCTGGTGTTTTTTATAGAGGTTTTCTCCTCGTGACCCTGCGAACAGAGTCCCCGGTCCGCACAATGCGGATTACGGTTTGCCTGGCGGGGGTCCGTTATCCGTGAAAGCACGGATGATCGGATAGCCACCAAGCGGCCACATCTTCGCATCATCTGCTTAGCAGAGGAATACGAAGAGCGGCCCCACCTCTTCAGTTTTGGTCCGCGCCGGCCGTAGCCGGTACCCCCCATATCTGGAGGGCGTTCCCCTATCCGCCACCCGGGGGACGCGCCCGATAGAAGACTGACAACTCCCACGGGAACCTAACCTAACCTAACCTAACCTAACCTAACCTAACCTAACCTAACCTAACCTAACCTAACCTAACCTAACCTAACCTAACCTAACCTAACCTAACCTAACCTAACCTAACCTAACCTAACCTAACCTAACCTAACCTAACCTAACCTAACCTAACCTAACCTAACCTAACCTAACCTAACCTAACCTAACCTAACCTAACCTAACCTAACCTAACCTAACCTAACCTAACCTAACCTAACCTAACCTAACCTAACCTAACCTAACCTAACCTAACCTAACCTAACCTAACCTAACCTAACCTAACCTAACCTAACCTAACCTAACCTAACCTAACCTAACCTAACCTAACCTAACCTAACCTAACCTAACCTAACCTAACCTAACCTAACCTAACCTAACCTAACCTAACCTAACCTAACCTAACCTAACCTAACCTAACCTAACCTAACCTAACCTAACCTAACCTAACCTAACCTAACCTAACCTAACCTAACCTAACCTAACCTAACCCGACGATACCTACCCGTAGACACCCACATTTCTACCCTCTGACGTCATCGGAGCGAAAAATCGTCCGCCCGCCCTCCCTCCCTTATCTCACTTACCACTAAGACTTTTTGGGGTCGACGAGAGCAAATTATTTTCGAATAATTTTATTTTTGGAGTTATCTGTTTCTTGGGCTCACGGAAAGTTTTACTGGTGTTTAAAACAACAGCTTGCAGTTCAGTTTTTATTTTCGGACTTAAAAATCCCTTGTTACTAAAATTTTATACTCTAAGCATCAAATTCCGTAGTAAAAATAAACTTTAAAAATTCATAAAAAAATCATATTCAAAATTTCATAAACTTTTATTCAACTTAAAATTACTTCACCCCAACTCCCTTCTACCCGCATTGAGTGATTCCAAAATATCAACCCCCCACCCCCCCGAAATTTCCAAAACATCTTAAAAAATCAATTGTTCACAAAACAACTACATAAAAATCCCTTATAAATACAATACCACTAATTGCCACATAATATTCTATTAATTGCCACTAATTCTAAAAATATCATATCAAAACTCATAAAAAACCTGTATAATCCCTTAAAATCCCAATTGTTTCTTAAAAAACTTACTTCTGCGCACTATTAACGGCAAAATGGCGGCCGCAAAAGAGCGAAGTCCATCACCGATCCAAATACGCCTTCGGCAGGAAAAGTGTGTTGACGTCCCGTCGCTCATTGAGGTCGTCCTGCACTTAAGCGGACAGATCAAGAAGGCCATAAAGGCCGGCAAATCTGTTACAAAAAGCCACAAGGAATTAATCACCGACGCTGCGACCGAAATTGACCAATGCATGGACCTGTTACCGACACTATACCATCCCGACCAATTCAATGAAGGGTGTATAAGGCAGTTGAATTTCAAGCTGGACAATAGCGTAGACGCAATGTTCAGCATCCAAAATGAGACGGCGATGGAGGTCCGACGAGAGGTCTCACAAAAAGTTGATGATCTGATTAAGCAGAATGAGCGCCTCGAGGACCTCGTACGCCTCTCGAGCAACATGCTGGCTGCCGCCCTTAAGGAACCCCCTATGGCGCACTCATCCATGACAGAACCCCAAATTGTTCCCCATCTTGAACCCCCAAAAGCACCTTCGTACGCCAGTGTCACGGCCAAACCCCTCCCACCAACTCCCGAAACGAACCCCGCCATAATTGTAAGTGCCTTCGACTGCACCCTCAAACCCCCGGATGTGGTATCCCTTTGGAAAAAGGAGATATCCTTCCGGAAACACAAGTATGCGCCAGTTAAAATTCTGCCGATTCCTAACGCCAAGCTGAGGGTCGAATTCGAGCGCAAGGAGCAGTGCGAAGAAACCATAGCCCGTCACAACGAAAGTCCTAATTTCGCCGCCGAACGTGCGAAGCGACGACCACCGCTCCTAATCCTCAAGGGAATCTCCAAGGACGTCACCCGTGAGGAATTAGCGGAGGTCCTCGTGACCCAAAATGACGTTGAGCTGACCCGTATCTGCTTCTTGACCTCGAACAGAAACCCGGTACTGTACAACGCGGTTGTAGAGGTGACCCCCGAGATGCGTAAAACCATCCTCGCTCTCGGGAAGCTCAACGTGGACCACAGTAGGGTCCACGTTGAAGACTTCAGCCGCTTTGTGCAGTGCCATCAGTGCCTCCAATTCGGCCACACGAAGGCCAAATGCAAAACGGACAAAAAGCCCTGTGCCCATTGCGCGAGTGTGGGACACCAGTTGTCAGAGTGTCCAAACAAAGACGACAAATCCAAGCTCAAGTGCTACAATTGTTCCGGACACCACCTCCGCATGGGCACCAAAGGAGAAGTCTCCCATAATGCATCCAACGCCCGAGAGTGCCCTCGAATTAAGTCCATGATTCTCCGGCTCCAGAACCAAACAGACTACGGAAACTAATACTTCTCATAATGAGAAGTAAAACAGTCTCCGAAAATACCTGTACTAAGTACATATTCCTAAAACCGTACATACTTATAGTCAATTCTTTTTAATATTTTAAAACTTAAAGTAGCTTTCTAAAAATAATCTAAATTCAAACTCAAAGTGTTTTAACTAACGTAACTTTTATAAACTACAGACTATCATTTTCAAATTATGAAATTTAACTCAAAGTTTTCTATTCTTACCAATGTGACTTTCATCAGATATACTATTCCCTCAATTTACACCAAAATTACCCTATACTCTTAAAAAACTCCCTTTTCTCCCAAACCATTTTAAAAAACCTCAGAAACCCTATCATCTACCACCACTGAAAAATTTAATTAAAGTCCACAACACAACATTTTGGCTTATCAATGTAATATTTCTAAATTTTCCGCTTCCAAATTGTTCCTAAAAATAAATCTACAGTAAATCTCAAACATATGTTTTTAAACCCAACAATATCAAAAATTTCAAGAGCAATCACTCTCTCCAAAATCTTATAGGATTTTTAGTCTCCTTCTTTTCAACTCAACTTCTCTGACCACAACTAGTAGCCCAAACACCCAGCTATTACAAAAGCTTTAAAAGTGGACCTTCAAGTCCACCTCAAAATCTGGCAGGAACTTAAATAGTTTCAAAATTCTCCGTCTCACAATTGTTCCCAAAAATAAATAAACTGCAAATTTAATACTTAAGTATGTTAAACCCGAAAATGTTACAAGATATTCTTTGTTCCCCTCAAACCTCTGACTACAACCAGTAGCCCAAACACCCAGCTACTACAAAACTTTTAAAAGTGGATCCTCAATCCACCTCAAAACTTTGGCAGTAAATTGAAATAGATTCAAAATTCCCGGTCCCAAATGTCCCTGAAAATAATCACCATAATATTCCCCGAAAAATTTCCCAAATCCAAAACCTTAACCCCAAAAACCCCCCTGTCGTTTTGTCTCTGGTCTCCCATGCCAGAGAAATCGCCAATTTTGTTTTGTCTCGGGTCACCCACGCCTGAGAAATACCATCTGCCTTTAATAACCCCACGTTACGGAAAATGTTTGCACATGAAAAAGCCTTAAGCCTCAATTCAATTATTTAAAAAAAAAAAAAAAAAAAAAAAAAACCTAACCTAACCTAACCTAACCTAACCTAACCTAACCTAACCTAACCTAACCTAACCTAACCTAACCTAACCTAACCTAACCTAACCTAACCTAACCTAACCTAACCTAACCTAACCTAACCTAACCTAACCTAACCTAACCTAACCTTTTTTTTTTTTTTTTTTTTTTTTTTTTTTTGTTCTCCGGGTGTGAAATGCATTACGCACTATCCCACTGCCTGGGTCGGGCAGTGGGGGAGTGTGGGACTCTCCGCCGGTGAAGCCGACGGCATACCCACTAAAACACACCCGGGTATACCCTCACCGCTTTGGAATAGGGCGACATGGAGCCTTGCGGATTACCACGTCACCCCAGCGGTCGGCCTGGCCTATGCGCCGGGCCTCCTCACGCTGCGGGGGCGTCCCGGTATACTGGGGACGCCCCCAGACGGGAGCACCATGTAATAGGGTGTAAGCCCCCCGGCTTACACCCCGGTGCCACTTTTAGGGAGCAGGAGGAGGACGGGCGAACCGCCGTCTTCCTGCCCCCTGCCGTCTGCGTCGGAGAGGTGCCGCCAGAGGATCATCCTCTCGGGCCCTCTCCGCGGTCTCCTTCTGCGTCATCACCTCCTCGCAGAAGGAGACCATAGCCAGCCATGCCTCCTCACTCCCGAGCATGGCCCGTACTAGGGCCGGGAGTGAGAGGTCCCCGCCCACCACGGCCGCGAGATTGCGGCGCTGCTCCGCCCAAGCCACGCACTCCTCCAGCGTGTGCTGGGCGGTGTCCTCATCGGCACCACACTCGTGGCACTTGGGGTCAGGCTCTCTCCGGGCCACTTTGTGCAGATACTTTCCAAAGCACCCATGCCCGGAAAGCATCTGCACCAGCCGGTATGAGAGTGGCCGCCCTTCCCGGCGCACCCACTGTTTGAGGACCGGCCTGATGGCGTCTATGGTGTGCCGGCCATAGACGGCGTCAGCCAGGTCCTCTGCCCACCGCCGTAGGAGCGCGTTGTGCGCCCGCCTGCGAACGCCCTCTATTTCGTCGAAATAGGGGCGCTCCCCTTGTGCTCTCGCCACTGCCCTGCGCTGATAGACAGCAGCGAGAACCTCGGCCTCCATCTCCCAAGGGGGCATGCCTGCGAGGACGCAGGCAGCCCCCGCCGAGATAGTTCGGTAACCGCGTATGGCTCTTACCGCCATCACCCTTTGTGGAGCTCGCAAAAGGGTGACGTTATGCGCGGTAAGAGCCTGTGCCCAGATTGGCGCTCCGTAGAGCGCCATACTCCGAACTATCCCGGCATAGAGCCTGCGGCACACTTGGCCCGGGCCGCGCTCGTTGGGCAGCAAGTGGCCCAGCGCGCCCGCCGCGCGGATCAGACGGGGGGCGAGGCGCGTAAAATGCGCCTCAAACCTCCACCGTCCGTCCAATGTGAGGCCCAGATACTTCATCTGGGCCCCCACCCTCACGGTTTCGCCGTTTAGGCGAACTGAGGCACCAGGAGGCGGCCCCCGCCGAGGCCCGTGAAAAAGCAGGGCCTCGGTCTTGCTGATCGCCACCCTGAGCCCCAGTGCCTCTATACGCCCTATAACGAGGCTTGTGCCCACCTCGGCCAGTCTTTGGACCTCCGGGAAGTCCCTCCCTGTGGCTACGACTAGGGTATCATCCGCGTAGCAAATGACGCGCATCCTGGGAAGGAGCGCGCCGCGGAGAACCCAGTCGTAGCCCAAGTTCCACAACAGGGGCCCTAGAACGGACCCCTGAGGAACACCACAGCGCATCGGGTGCCGGACCAAAGCACCGTCGCCCCTCTGGTATACCACCTCTCGGCCACGGAGGTAGTCCTCCAACAGCCTGCCGAGATACGGGGGCACTCCGAAGTAATGGAGTGCCTCTCGTATCACGCCGAACGGCAGGCTGTTGAAGGCGTTGGCGATGTCCAGGCTCACCGCCAACGACCGCTCGCCCCGAGCGGATGCCCCTTCCGTCTCCTCCTTCAGGAGCGACAGGGCATCGATTGTGGAGTGCCCTGCCCTGAACCCAAACTGCACTGGCGACAGATTGGGCCCCACTTCATTTAGGTGCTGGACGAGGCGGAAAGCGATTATCCGCTCGAACAGCTTACCCGCCTCGTCCAAAAGCACAATTGGACGATAACCGCCAGCTTCACCTGGGGGTCTGCCTGTCTTCTGAAGGAGACACAGACGTCCCTCCTTCCACAACTTCGGGAAACGCGCGGATGTGAGTGCAACGTTGAAAATGTCCCGAAGTTGTGCCCCCAGGTGCTTTAGGGCAAGGGCAAGAACCTTGCCGGGCACTCCATCAGGCCCCGGGGCCTTTTTCTTGGCCTTGAGCCGGTCAACCACCGTCGCCATCTCCTCATCGGTGACTGGTGGGACCGGCTCATCCTCTTCTCTCCGCGTGGGAGGAGATATTGTTGGAGAGGTGTGCGCTGGGGGATCTGGAAAAAGTTCCCGCACTACCCTCTCCAGGACCTCTGGTTGGAGGGTCTCTACCACTGGGGGGCCATGATAGCGCAACTTGTCGCGTGCTGCGCGGTATGGCCTCCCCCATGGGTCTCGGTTGAGATCCTCCAACATCTCCTCCCGAGCCCTGGCTTTCGCCTGGCTGATGGCCAGCTGCAATGCCTTCTTATCGGCGTTGTAAGAGGCATACAGCTGGCCCTCCATCTCTGGGTCCCTGACGCGTCGTCGTCTGGCCCGCGTAAAGGCTCTGCGCGACACGGAGCACTGCTCCCGCAGAAGGGCTACCTCCTCGCACCACCAGTAAACCTGGTGGCGCCTTGGAGGGTTACCTCTAATTCGGGGCATAGCGGCGTTGCAAACTCCCGAGATCATGTCCCGGAACCTGCTCGCCGCCTCGTCGACCCCCGATGTTGTGGGGGTCGCGCCCCATGCCGCGACTATAGCCGCCTCCTCAGCCAGCTCTTGATTCAGCTTAGTGAGGGCCCACCGCGGAAAAAAGGCGTGGCCCTCCCGTCTTTGCGGCGCCGCTGAGCCGTTGGAGGTGGAGACCTCGAACCTGATGTATTTGTGGTCCGAGATCGTCTCCACCTCACTCAGCACCCGCCAGCCCCGGACGCGCTGCGCTAGGGAAGGGGTGGCGAACGTTACGTCCACCACGGACCCCCCGACCCTGCGCACACACGTAAAGGACGTCCCCTGATTGAGAGGGGACATCCCGGAGCTGACCGCCCACGCCTCGACGGCTAGGCCCCTCACGTCCGTTGACACGCTCCCCCATAGGGTCGACCATGCGTTTAGGTCGCCCATGACCAAGACTGGGAGAGGTGCCAACCGCTGGATCGCCGAATCAAGAGCCCTCAGGAGCGCCTCCAAACTGGAGAGCCCAGTGTTGGGGGAGACATATACTCCCACGATAGCAATGCCCCCCCAGGTGGCGGCCACATAACCCGCCCCCCTTTCCCTCACTTGTAGCGGCTGCGAGCGAGGCCCCGCTGCGACCACTATGGCCACAGAGCCAGAATTATCCCCAGCCCAATTAGGCTGGGGGGAAATAAAATAGGGCTCTGCAGCCACCGCCACATCTATCTCCCACTGCGCCATGGACTGCATGAGCAAGTCCTGGGCCCCGGCGCAGTGGTTAAGGTTCCCCTGTAGGAAGCTGTAATGGAGGACTGAACTCATTGCTCCATTACAGCTTCCTCTGGCGCTACGCGCCTCCCGCTGTCGGCGGCGGCCTGGGTCCTTAGTGCCGCCCTTGCTTTAGTGGGGGGAGGGTTGCAGCTCCTCCCGCCCATCGTGTGGCCCGAAGGCCGACCCGCTTCGGCGCACACGACGCAGTGCGCCGCCGCCATACATCCGGCGGCCCTGTGCCCCGGCCGTCCACACCGGAAGCACAAGTCCACCCTCTCCTTGTCGGACGGGCACAGCTGGCGTGTGTGCCCGATCCCCATGCACTTGAAACAGCGCATGGGGAGTGCGTCGAGAGCTCGGACCTGCACCGAGCTCCACCCGACTAGGAGACGTCCGCCGTTGAGTAGCGCCTTTGCCGCCGCAACCGGACACTTTACGACTACCGACCCGGTCCCTTGTGGCCCAAAGCGTATTTCGGCCGCCTTGACCAGGGCCGGGTCGCAACCGCCCTTGGCCGCGACTGCGGCCACTACCTCCTCGCGGGTGACGGTGTCGTCAAGCCCAACGATGCGGAGGTCCGCGCATTTTGTGGGCCGTGACACAGCGGCCACTCCGCTAAGCGCCTCTGTCAGCTTAGCCGCCAGACGGTCAGCGGCCTCGGCGCTTTGAGCCCCCGCCAGCTCCAGCATGCGAGCTCCTGTAGCCGTCTGCCGGACGGTCACTCCGGGTATGCCGAGGTCAGGCAACGACACCACCTCCCTTGCCTTGAGCAAAGCCGTCTTATAAGTGAACCCCCGCTCGATGGCGTCGGGCTGCAGTGTTACCACTACAGCCGATGAGCGAGGGGGGCTCAGCTTGACCGCGTTTTTGTTTTTCGCCGCTGGGGGCGCGGCGGGCTGCACCCTTCGGGGGGCGGCAACCGGCTGAGCCTTTTTTAGGACCGCCGCGGGTGCGGGCGCCCTTTTTGGGGCTGGTGCCGACTGCGCTTGCCTCGGTTTGGGTTGTGGGGCAGGTGGCGTTGGGGAGGATTTCTTACCCTTTCCCTTCCCCTTCTTGCCTCCACTTACGACCTGCCACCTTTCTTCGTTGGCGGCTGTATGGTCTCCGCCGGCTACGGTCTGCCTCGGAATTGCCGAGGCAGAGGTGCCGGCAACTGCCGGGACCGTCGCGGGGACGGATGAAGGGCCGGAAGATTTCGGGCCCTTCCCCTTAGGCTGTGCCACAGCGGCGGCTGGGGCATCCTCGTTTTCTAGCAGCTGAACTGCGGCCGCTGCCCTTTTCCTGTCTGCCGCGAGAGGCGGACGTACAGAGGGTGTCAGCGCCCCATCAATCCGGGCGCTGATCATGTCACCTAATGTGACAAGGAGGTCCTTCTTGAAGGCCTCCATGTCGACAGGTGGCGCCGCCACCTGCTCCGTCACCTTCCGCGTCGAGTAGTCTCGCCGGATGGCCTTGACCTCCAATTTGAGGTCATCCACTTCGCGCCGAAGGTTGTCCCGTTCGACGCGAAGCCGGCGACACTCCTCGGTGGCTGAACGGCTTACTGCAGCCTCTACAATCCTGCTGAGAAGTCGGGCATTGTCCTTAAATTCCTTCTGGAAGGTACCCTTTAAGTGGCCCGACTTCACGGCCAGCTCGCATATGCGGGCAGCGCCCTTAGTGGCAGCTACCCGCATCTCCTCAAAATTGAAGTCCTCCGGGTCCTGAGGGATCTCCGAGACTTTATCGGCCCCCTCTTCCGCCACTGGAGCCAGTGGCTTCTTAAGAAATCGGAGCGAAAGGCTCCTGTTGAAATCCTCCTCCGCAGCGTCCTCTTTACGCTGGCGAAGGGATTCCCTAGCTCGGGATAGGCCCGCGGCGTGCCCTGGGTTTTTAACTTTCCCTCTCTTAGAGGCCGCGGCCCTAGACGGGACGGTCTCCTCCTCCTCATCCATGCACTCCTCGTCCGAGGAGTTGAACAGTTTGGACACTGCTCGCCTCTTGGGGAGAGCGCCTCTTGCCTCGGGGAAGGTTTCCTCTGGAATGAGGTCCTCCAGCAAAAAAGAATCTCTGCGTATAGACATTTCTATACCCAGAAAACAACAAATCCTCAATCAAGATGCTAATCTTAAATCATTTGTTCGCGCCAAGTCAGTAGGAATGCGGGAACAGATCAATAAAAGAGAAGCCAAGTCAAAATGCACACAATCAAAGTCAAGTCCGTGAGAAAAGCCAAGTCAAACGTGTTAGAATCAACGAAATCCGGTAAGAAAAGCAAAAATCGTCGATAAATCCTCAAAAACAAAGAAATTAGCCAGTGAAGAGCCCTGAAAAGGACTCCACCCAAAAGGGGTGGTGACTTCCCAGCTAACCCTCAAAAAAGAAGAAAGAAATAAGAGAAAAACAAGAAGAAATTGAAGAAAGAATATAAAAAGATAGGCAGAAAAAATAGAATTTAGTAAAGAAAAATCTTTGAAAAATCCGAAAGTGCCCCGAGTGGGGCCCCAACGAATTGGGGATTACTTTTGGATAGTCCGCAGATATAAGAATAAAAAGATAAAGGAATAAGACAAAAATAGAATTTTTAAAAATTAAACAAATTTCGTCTATGTCGATGATTATTCGCACTTAATGACAAATAATTAACGAAATAGAAAAAAATTAATAATTAAAAAACCCTCAAAGATAGAACCCTCCGGAAAACAATAGTAACAAGATCTCATGAAAATGAACCCGCACACAAAAAATCACAACGCTATCGCAATCCTAAGACTTTGAAAAGTGTTAACCTAACCTAACCTAACCTAACCTAACCTAACCTAACCTAACCTAACCTAACCTAACCTAACCTAACCTAACCTAACCTAACCTAACCTAACCTAACCTAACCTAACCTAACCCAGTACTGAACAAATACCGACACGAGACCACGTCGCTCCGCGCAAAAAAATCCGGAAAATTGGATTCAGTGCTCGAAATTCGTGAAAAGTGTGTGTAGTGATAGTGCAGTGCCTGATTCACCAGGATTCATGTGGGCAACACTGTATCCCAAAGGACTCCGGAGTTATTAAGCCCGGACTTTGGAGCCGAATAACATCCCAGGCGTAAGTCACTCTCACACTTAAATTTCACACCAGGACGTCGCTGAGGAGCTGCGCGCCCTGAATCAAACTCCAGGACGAAACATCAACCCGTTGAGGAGATAGAGGGGTCCAAAGGTACGGAAATTTCCATACAAATCGGCGACCTACTTAACTAGGTTACACGTGCCGACAGTCTGGCGCCGCCAACTCAGACTTAGCCGCGCCTGAAGACCTCTCGGTGATCTCGAGGAGTGTGGAGGACCAGCGCTGAAGACAAGCCGCAGACCATATCAGCTCGCTGGAAGGCGAACGAGGGAACTCCTGAACGAGGAACAGCAGGGAAACGGGACTTCGAGCCTACATACCACCAGGTCAGGCCCTATCCCCCACCCCCGAGACACCCCTAAACTCCCAACTACCCCTACCCCCAACCCCTTTGCATAACACCCAACCCCACCCCCGCAAACCTCGCCCCTTAGACCCTACCCCCGTGCAACCCCCCCCCCACCCCCCCCCAACCCCCTCCCCCCTCCCCCCACTCCCCACGAGACCCTCCCCCTCCCCCACCTCCCCCACTCCCCACGAGACCCACCACCTCCCCCTCCCCCTCCCCCCCACCTCCCCCACTCCCCACGAGACCCACCTTCCCCCTCCCTCTCCCCCCTCCCCACGAGACCCCCCCCCCCCCCCCCCCGATCCCCACCCTCACCCCCCCTGGGCCTAACTTCGTCATTTCTGGGCGTAGAAACCCGAGATTGGGCTCGTTAGAATCGGGAAGAAATTTCCAATCTTTTGGCCCCAAGGGATTCGCCTAAACTCAAGTGTGAGCCCGGGAAAGTGGGAAGAAGTCAGGGGAAACACTCCAGAAGGCAAGGGAAAACTCAAACAAGGAAAATCCAGGGCAGCGGTCATCGGCTGCACAACCACCAGGGGAATACGCCCAGCGTCCACGTAGGGCGAGCACTCCAGAGGCAGAGATACCACCTTGCAACGGCCACCTCCTGTGTGTCGACTATAATAAGTAAGTCGTCACTAGCACACTAATTAGTACACACCCAGGGCATTTCTCCCCTATATTATAAGACAATGTCGACCCCAACGGAGTCCCAAACCACCCTTCCAATCACAACCTCGGAGGGAGGGTTGGCAGAAAAACCTACTGCCACAACAACCACACAGGGACCCAGCCGGGTCGCCCCGGCGCAGGACACATCCCGGACGGAAACCGTACATCCTAGGCTAAGACTAGGTAAAATCACGAAAATTAAAACAACGAAAACAACTGGTGCAGCGGCGAAGGGCCCCACGGACCTATGTCGCGCCATATCAATAATGCAAGGCAAAACGAAAAAAACCCTGACAGGCAGTCTCAGGCGGATGGCCACACTAAAGAGTGCACAACTGGCGGCCAGATCGTCGGCGGTAGACGATGTCAGGAACCTCTCCGACACGTCTCTCCTTGACGCATCGCTGACGACGGTGATGGAACCCCAATTGCAGGAGTCACCGCAGTCGCACACTAACAACAAAACAGACACAAAACCCACACTCACAGAAACACAAGCCGTGGAACTCCCTGAGCCGCAGGTAGATGTCAGCCCACCCCCACTCGCAGCACACGCGCGTACAGACCATTACAGCGTAGTAATATCGACTGCGCCGGTGGAAAGCGCATCAGCGGAAGGGGAGGGGGAGGAGCATGACGGAGAGCGGCATGAGCTCCCTGACGACGGTGCCGGGGTCCTGTCTGACAGCGACTGGACAGACGTCGAGTCGGACAGTGGTCGGCCCAGCATACTGCCACCACTGAAAGGACGCACCGGTGTCAGCAAGGACCTCGCCACGGAAAGGGCCAGGGAGTTCTACGAAGCAGGGAAAGGGGCCCTAGAGAGCTCGAAAACCCTGAAACGGGAACTCCGGGCGGAAGCAGTAGAGAGTATGTCCAATCTCTACGAACTGGTGCTCTGTCTGGCGGACTCCAGGAACAGACATAGGCTGAACCTGGAGACCGAGAGACTCAGAGCGGCCAGGGAACTGATGCGAGTGGAGCGGGCATACTGCCAGCAGCTTCACGAGCAGCAGAGGGATTTTCAGGAGAGACTAAGGGAGTTGTCGGAGGCACAGCGCAACACGCACAAAGCGGTGGAGGGGGTGCGCGGCTGGCTGAATTATGAGATGGAAGGAGTCATAAGACAGTCGGCCCCGCAACCACCTCCCCCCGCACCCTTGCCACAGCCACCCACCCCCCACACCACCACTACAACTACTAGCAACCAACCGGACTACACTAACACCCTCAAAGAGCTATCAGCTCAAATAACAACATTGGCAACCGAGCTCCATTACTGGAAGCTGGAGGCCACCCAAGGGGCAAGTCACACGAGGGAGCGAGAGCGCTCCAAATCCCCAGTCCAACAGGCCGTGCCAAGCCCATCCTTTGTTGAAGTAAGTGAAGGGGTGCAGGCGATGCGGGCGGAGCTAGCAGAAGTGCGTGCACTAATGCAAAACTCCAACCCAGCGACCAGGGCGGACCTCCAGGACCAACTCGAGAGGGCCACGGTACCAATAATGAATAAAACTACAAAAATACTGGAGGAGCTGATCGAGGTGAGGGACATCGCATTTACGGGAAGCCGTGAACTTCCCGATCCTATGGGTCTGGCGACTGAGATGGCGTTCACCGACACGGCGGCTCAGATAGAGAGCCTTATGAACCCTCTCAGAGCAGATGTGTCGGAGGTAGCCTCTCAGTCAAAAGCCCTGAACGAGACGCTCACCTTCATCAACTCCTCCTTCAAACAAAAGGAGCTCCCCCTGCTAAACCAGCAGAGATCACAGCCGCCACAGCAGCAATCCAACACCTTCGCTGCAGTGGTTAAGAAGCCGAAGCCAGCCCCACCCCCCCACCACACTCTCATCATCTCATCCACGGACCCCACCAAGACCGGAGAGAACGTGATGGAGGAGGTGCAGGGGACCCTCGATTTTAAGACCACGGGGGTAACAGTGGACAGGGTGAGGAAGGCTAAAAACCGAAAGGTCATTCTTAGCTGTGAGAGGGAGGAGGACGCTCGGAACATCAGGGACCTCCTGAACAAAAACAAACACCTACATACAAAACAAGCAACACCGTCGAATCCGCAAGTTATAATAAAAAATGTGTTAACCTGTCACTCAGACGAGGACATTGTCGACCAACTCAAGGCCCAGAACAAAAAATTGTTCGTAGACCTAAAGGCCGACCTAAAGACAATGCGCCTACGCTACAGGAAGCGGGCAAGGAACACCCTGCAGTGCCACGTGGTGCTCGAGGTGACGCCAATCCTCCACAGCCGAATGCTGGAGGCGGGGACGGTCCACATAGGTCTCCAAAAGAGACTCGTGGAAGACCAGTCACCCCTAGTCCAGTGTTCGAAATGCCTCGGCTTCGGGCACACCAAAACTCTCTGCCAGGAGCGCGAACAACTGTGCAATTACTGCGGAGATAAACACTCATGGCAAGACTGCCCCAGCCGCTCTGCAGGCAGCCCTCCTAAGTGCAAAAACTGCACAAGGGCGAAGACGGACATGGCGACACTAACACCACACGTGGCCTTCAGCCCGCAATGCCCCCAATGGCAAATGTGGGACAGTATAGCCCGCTCAAAGGTAGCATACTGCTAAGGGCAACCCTAATGAAGGCTCAGCCACCCAAAATATAGGCGGACACACTAAACTAAAGTTCTTACAAGCCAACCTAAGACGGTCTAAGCAAGCTACTGTCGAACTACTCCAAGCGGCTGAGAAAAGCGGTGTGGCGATCGCACTAGTGCAGGAACCCTATGTGGGCTCCGCGGGCACACTTAAACAGTTCCCAGGCACTAGAGTGATTCAATGCACCATCAACAGGCAGAAACCAGTAAAGGCGGCCATAATAGTCTTTGGCGACTTGCTGAGAGTCATACACGACCCGCAGCTGGTAACCGAAACCGAATGTGCCGTACTGCTGGAGGCTGGCCCTCTAAAGCTAGGAGTGGTGTCCGTCTATTTCGAAGGTGACCAACCTATAGAGCCCTACATAGAACGCACCAAGGCAGTATGCCAAAAACTAAACACACAAAATATAATTGTCGGAGGAGACGTAAATGCCTGGAGCCAGTGGTGGGGCAGCTCAACTGAAAACCCTCGCGGTGAGGCGTACATCTCCTTCCTAGACGAGAACAATTTCCACGTCCTTAACATCGGGGACACACCAACATTCGAGGAGTGTCGGCAGGGACGCCTTTGCACTAGCATCGTAGATGTCACGGCGTGCAGCGCGTCACTGCTAGGGAAGATAAAAGAGTGGAAAGTCGACCGGACAATGACGACCTCAGACCATAACGCCATCAAGTTTACACTGGAAGTGGGAGCTAAACTGCATCCTGTAGTGAGACCCACAACCAGGAAGTACAACACCAAGAAGGCAAATTGGTCGGAGTTTGATCGACAACTACACAAATCCCTAGCAGATCTCAACATCACTGTCGACAGGATCCAAGAGGTCCAAACCCAAGAAGAGGTGGAGGGTATAGTCGCGGAGTACACTGCTGCCATAACAGAAGCATGCGAGCACGCGATACCCAAACTCGTCATAAGGAAGGGAGTGGCCACACCGCCCTGGTGGACGGCGGAGCTAACACAATTAAAAAAAGACGTTCTGAGGAAAAAGAGACGCATCCGGAACGCAGCCCCGCCACGAATAGAGGCCGTACTGCAGGAATATCATGAGGCCAAAGAGCTTTATGCTCACAAAACAATAGAGGCCCAAAACAGAAGTTGGAAGGAGTTCTGCTCGACGCAGGAGAGGGAGAGTATGTGGGACGGCATATACAGGGTCATTCGCAAGACATCGGGTAGACAGGAGGACATTCTGCTAAGAGGCGCAGACGGCAGGACACTGAGTCCCGAGAAATCGGCTCAGCTACTCGCCGAAACCTTCTACCCCAATGACTCGGTATCTACCGACATGCCGATCCACACACAACTACGACTCCGCACGTCGAGAGGGACACCGGAGGAGGAGCGGCTGTCTGAGGACGACCCACCATTCACGGTTGCCGAGGTGGAGGCTGTGCTTAGGGCACAAAACCCAAAAAAGGCTCCGGGGGCGGACGGGTTTACCTCCGACATTTGTGCCAGAGCAATCCGCAGTGAAAGGGAGGTGTTTATGGCAATTGCAAATAAGTGTTTAGCTGTACCACACTTCCCCAAACAGTGGAAAACTGCTCACGTAGTAATCCTGCGCAAACCAGGCAAGGAAGACTACACCCACCCAAAATCCTACCGCCCAATTGGACTACTATCAGTACTAGGGAAAACGGTAGAGAAACTACTTGTGGGCCGGCTACAGTGGCACCTTCTCCCAACCCTAAACACCAACCAGTACGGCTTCTTGCCACAGCGCGGAACCGAGGACGCCCTCTGTGACTTAATGGAACACATCGCCAAACAGCAGGCGCAAAAGAGATCAATAATAGTTGTTTCATTGGACATAGAGGGGGCCTTCGACAACGCGTGGTGGCCGGCTCTTAAAGCCCAACTAATCCACAAACACTGCCCAAGGAACTTATACAAGGCGGTGGACTCTTACCTATCGGACAGATCCGTAACGGTACACTTTGCGGGTTCGAGCAGCGGAAGAGAGACCAACAAAGGCTGCGTTCAAGGTTCCATAGGAGGCCCGACCTTCTGGAATCTTATACTCGACCCACTACTGCACGGACTGTCGAAGGAGAACGTACACTGCCAAGCGTTCGCGGACGACGTAGTCCTAGTTTTCTCCGCACCAACGGTGTCAGAGATGGAGGATAACATCGACTCGGTGCTCGGGAAAGTAGTGAAATGGGGGGTACAAAACAAGCTGAACTTCGCAGCTCACAAAACACAAGCAATGCTGCTGACCAGACAGCTGAAGTACAGCCCCCCCCAAATCTTCATGGCACAAACCCCAATCCCATTAGTCGATGAGATCAAACTTCTCGGACTTATCATAGACAACCGTCTGAACTTCGCATCTCATGTGTCGTCGGTCTGCAAAAGAGCGGCGGACATATATAAACAACTAGCATGTGCGGCGAGGGTCACATGGGGTCTAAGCGGGGAGATAATAAGGACAATATACGTCGCGGTCATAGAACCAATAATAACTTATGGTTCAAGTTCCTGGGCGGCAAAAACACAGCTCCAGATGAACAGGAAAAGGCTGGAGGCTATCCAGAGGGGCTTTGCACAGAAGATTTGCAAAGCGTATAGAACTACGTCTTTGACTTCGGTGCAGATCCTATCGGGTACCCTTCCGCTGGACCTGCGCATCCAGGAGGCGGCCACTCTATACATGGCGAAAAAGGGAAAGTCGTGTGATTACTTACCACCAGGTCGTAGACTCGAGGAGAGAGTGAGCCATAAAGACCTACCTCACCCATCAACTCAAGTCATCACAGAGTTTGAACTCCTAGAGGATATGGACCCAAAAACACAGGAAACGCTCCAAATCACAGGCCCTCAGGTTTACACCGATGGAAGTAAGCTAGAGGGAAGAGTGGGAGCGGCCCTAACGTGGTGGGAAGACGGGAAGGAGATATCGCACGACACCTTCAGCCTAGACGCCACCTGCACTGTATTCCAATCAGAATTATATGCACTCCACAGGGCAGTGCTGCGGGCAATGGAGGGGGACAGCCCAGTGGTCAACATACTGAGCGACTCAAGGTCGTCACTGGAACTACTGGGCAACCCTAGACTCCTACACCCGTTAGCGAAGGCTATAAAGGAGAATCTATTGGCAATACAAGCGTCAGGTAAACAAATAAGGCTATTCTGGCTCCGGGCACACGTGGGAACGGCGGGCAACGAGAGGGCAGATGAGCTGGCAAAAATAGCTACTAGCTCGACCAGCCAATCGCCGGACTACGCGGAAGTGCCGCTGTCATATGTCAGGAAAAAAATCAGGGAAGAATCGGTCAAGAAATGGCAGGACCGGTACACTTCATCTCCCACCGGTTCAGTGACGAAGACCTTCCTCCCAGACGTAGGTAATGCCTACCGCACGGTGAGAGCTTCCAAACTGACACCGACCCACATCCAAATCCTGACAGGACACGGCGGCTTCGGGGAATATTTGCACCGGTTCAGGCTCAGAGACAGTCCAGGGTGCGAGTGTGACCCGAACACAAGCGAAACAGTCTGGCATATATTACTGGAATGCCCGCGTTTCCAAGCAGCCAGATACGACCTGGAATGCCGCCTCCAAACGGAGCTCACAAAACAAAACATTCACGAGGTCCTCAACAACAAAACAGACAGGGAGAGCCTCCTAAACTACATGGAGTACGCAGCCGCAGTCGCATCAAGGCGCAACAGCTCTCTAGGGACCCAAATACCGGACTTAACAACAACACCAACACAACACCAACAAACACAACAAACTACAACACCAACAACAGTAACACACCATAAACAGCTAAATCTCCTGGCACTTGGGGAACCAGGGAAGCCAGGCATCAGGCTCAGAGGGGTCGCCCTATTCATGGACTCCAATTCGGAGAAAATAGGGATCGCATTCTGCAACGCCCTCGCCAAAAACACAGTCACCATCTCACCAGGCCTCGGTGCACTCCTAAACGGCAGCACAAGTAAAATCACCATGCGTCGCAAGGCGTATAACGAACTCGCAGTAGTGACATTAGAGAAGCAGACGTGCAGGATAGTGCGAAAGAGTAACAAGACTATCGCACTGTTCTCCACGGAGCTAGAAGTCACGGAGTTCGTCTTAGCCTGCAAAGTGCTGGCCGCAATGGGGGCAAGAGGAGAGGAGGGGACTGTGCAACCCAAAAAAATCAGTGTGGACGCCATGGTCGTGGGGTACTTAAAGGGCCAGACCGAGGATTACCTTGGAGCCCTGGCAGCCGCCAAACACCACGAGGTCGTAATTTATGAGGACAGGGGCCAAAACCTCAGTCACCTAATAGCCCGGCCTCTGGGTCAAGCGTCCACACAACACCCCACCGACTGCTGGGACCACCCGATTGTCGGAACCGACATCAGTGGCTCCGAGCGTCTCCAACAGAGGGTGCAACAGGAGAAGGACGAGGCTGCGCAGAGTGGCGCAGACCCCAGTGTGTTACAAACGATAAGACGTAAAATTACAACCATTACATCAACACTCGGCCAAGCAATTCTGGGGACCGCCGAGCAGAACAAAGCCAAAGTGAAGAAAATACGGGGGGCCGCAGCGTTGGAGGAGGCAGTGGAGCGATTTGTCGCCCCACCACCACCAAAACCAAAAGAAGCCGAACCTATTCGCACACGGGCGGACATGGGACAAGTGTCTCCCCCAAAATTACTACCAGTAAGAGAACCGCGGGACCACATGCTCAATGCCTTCCTGGAGTTCGTGGCGATCACGGAAGCGACGCGCAAAGTTAACACGGATAATTGCAAAACCATCTTGCAAACTTATAGGCGCGGAAACCGGGGTCTGCTGGAGACCCAACTACAGGAGGCGACGGCAGCTATATATGACAATGACAAGTCTGAGATTATTCAAGGACAAATGTCGGGGACATATATGGCTGCGTACAGCGGGGCGGGTGGCTTCGTGTGCCAGGACGAAGAAAGGAGTAAGGATGGGGGAAACCCGGTATTTAAGACACCACCTGGAGACCCAATTGTGGTAGTCGCCAAGTGCACGGAGGTAATGCTCGATGACAAGATCTTAGACATGGCCTGCAAAATGGCCGGTAGTCTATCACCGAGCGCGATGCCAGAGCACTGGACTATACCGACATTTGAATGGGTCAACGGGGTCCCGGGTTGCGGCAAAACAACGTGGGTAATGTCTCAAATCAACGTGGAGCAAGACATTATCGTCACGACAACCACCGAGGCGGCAAAAGACCTCCGGGAAAAGCTGGAACCACGCATCGGAGACAGGGCCAAAAAGAGAGTCAGGACTATGGCATCCCTACTAGTAAATGGTATGAGCGAGGGCGAAAAGTGTACACGCCTGATGGTGGACGAAGCCCTCATGAACCATTTCGGATCCATAGTGTTGGCCATCCAAATCGCGGAAGCCAGCGAGGTCATGCTGCTGGGAGACAACAACCAACTCCCATTTATCGACCGCTGCAACCTTTTCAAATTAAAATACAACAGGCCAAATGAGGTCACTGCCATAACAAAGGAGCTGTTATGCACCTACCGCAACCCACAAGACGTAGCGTATGCCCTTAGCGAAATCTACAGTGGTATATACTCGGCCAACACCCGAACCAAGTCTCTGGAGCTGAAGAGGTTCACAGGTGCAGAAATCCCAAAGTCGGAACGAACCTTATACCTCGTTCACACCCAGGCTGAAAAGGCTCTCCTGATCAGCCAGGGATACGGTAAGAACGAGGGATCGCGCACCATGACCATCCACGAAGCCCAGGGACAGACGTTCGAAACGGTGATAATCGTGCGGACAGTTCCGAAAAAATCACACCTCCTACAAAGCGTCCCACACGCCGTAGTAGCAATCTCGCGGCACACAACACGCTGTGTCTACTACACCGACAACGCAAATGACGATGCCACGGCAAGTCTTATACTTAAAGCGGAGAGAGTTACACAGGATAAAATACGGGACTACAATCTGAGGATGGCCATGCGACGGGGCGACGAGGCCACCATAGACAAAATAGTGGGAAGCATGAGGAGTGCCCAGCATACCCATAATACCCCTTCCACCGAGGTCCAGGCATCCTCCCTTCGAGACTCCAACGGGGTCGACAAGTAGAGGACTGTCGAACCTGCACGGCACTCTTCTTACCCTACTAATACCTGACTAACGTAGCAATAAGTACAAATTGTACAATTGGTAATACAACAAGAATTATTGTAATAATAATTAGAATAATAATAATGACAATAAGAGGAACATAATAATAATACTACTATAAAAAAAAAAAAAAAAAAAAAAAAAAAAATTATAATATATATATATACATAATAATAACAAATAATAATAATAATAATAATAATAAAAAAAAAAAAAAAAAAAAAAAAGAATAATAAAAAAAATAAAAAAAAAAAACCCACAATAACATAGCATAAGAACGAATGTAACTAACAAAATAAGAAATAATAATAATATGTAATCTATCAAACAGATACAACTATGGCTGGCTGGGAGTACCCAGCCAATAGCATAGCATGTATCTGCATTCTAATAATAATCCTGTAAACTCACTAACATAAGTTTAGTTCATAAGTTATAAATTTCGAAATTAGAATTAATAATAATATGTAATGTATTAATAGATATAACTATGGCTGGCTGGGAGTACCCAGCCAATAGCATAGCATGTATCTCCATCCTGATAATAAATGTAATAATGTAAACTCAATAGCATAAGTTCTTTTCATAATTTCTGTAATGTTTGGTTCATGTGACTAGTGACGACTTTAGAATATAAGTCAATCTCATAAATGTTTTAATAAACTTAATTGTAATCTTAATAAATATGAGCCCTCTGCGCGGAGCGCCTTATTTTAACTAAATTAAAATCTTAATAATTAAATGTAAACAAAAAAAAAAAAAGGCACGGACCATAGAGTCTGTGGAACAGTCTTTCATTATAAAAAAAAAAAAAAAAAAAAAACCTAACCTAACCTAACCTTTTTTTTTTTTTTTTTTTTTTTTTTTTTTTTTTTTTTTTTTTTTTTTTTTTTTTTTGACGGGGAAAAAAAATGCGTTACGCACTATCCCACTGCCGGGGGAAGCAGTGGGGGAGTGTGGGACTCTCCGTCACAGAAGGTGACGGCCTACCCACTAAAAGAACCCCGGTGTATCTCCGCTTTGCTCTGGCGAGACGATGTGGGATTCCCTAAGGATCTCGGCCACATCGCCCCAAGCGGTCGGCCCAGCCACTGCCAGGCCTCCTCACGCTAAAGGGGGGTATCCTGATACACGACAGATACCCCCCAGACGGTGACATCGTGCAATGCGAGTGAGACCCCCCCGGGTCTCACCCACTGATGTCATTAGGGAACAGAGAGGTGACGGGCAAACCGCCGCCTCTGAGCTCCCTGCCGTCTACGTCGGAGAGGTGCCGCCAGAGGATCTTCCTCCCGGGCCCTCTCCGCGGTCTCCTTCTGGGACATGACGTCCTCACAGAAGGAGACCATCGCCTCCCATGACCTTTCGTTGCCAAGCATAGAGCGAACTATGCTTGGCAACGAGAGGTCGCCTCCGACTGCCGCAACAAGCGCGCGGCGCTGTGACGCCCACGCCGGGCACACTTCGAGGGTGTGCTGTGCGTCATCCTCCACCTCTCCGCACTCGTGGCACTCGGGGGTCGGCTCCCTCCCGGCTATTGAATACAAGTACTTTCCAAAGCATCCATGCCCGGAAAGCACCTGTACCAGCCGAAAGGTTAGAGAACCGAACCCCCTTTTACACCACCGCCTGAGGACTGGCCTGATTGCACTTATTGTGCGGACGCCGTAGGTAGCGTCGGCCAGATCCTCCTTCCACTGCTGCAGGACAGCTTCTTTGGCGTCCCTGCGTACGCGCTCAACATCCTCGAAAGAGGGGCGTTCGCCCCTGGCTCTTGCCGCTGCACGGTGCTGGTACACCGCGGCAAGAACCTCAGCCTCAAGTTCCCACGGGGGCATACTTGTTAAGACACAGGCAGCCCCCATGGAAACGGTACGGTACGCCCTCGCGGCCCTTGTCGTTACCGTTCGTTGCGGCTTTCGTAATAGCCGCTTATTTGCGGGAGATAGGGCATCCGCCCATATAGGCGCCCCATACAGCGCCATCGCCCTGATAATTCCTGCATATAAGCGCCGGCATGTAGTGTCGGGGCCGCCCTGATTTGGCAACAGGCGGCCCAGTGCGCCCGCGGCATTGACGAGCCTGGGCGCGAGCTTACGAAAATGCTCAGCGAAGCTCCAGCGCCCGTCAATCAGGAGGCCCAAATATTTCATTTGGGCCCCCACCCGCACTTCTACATCCCCGAGGCGGATTTTCGCCCCTGGGGGGGGTCCCCTCCGAGGCCCGTGAAACAGGAGGGCCTCTGTTTTTTGGAGGGCGACCTTGAGGCCCAGTTCCTCCATTCGGCCGACTACGAGGCTTGTTGCCACTTCGGCCAGTCTCGCCGCCTCAGCGTAGGTATCCCCTTGGGCTATGACCAGGGTGTCGTCTGCGTAACAAAGGACACGCACCCGCGGTGGGAGCGTGCCCCGCAGAACCCAGTCAAAGCCCACGTTCCAGAGTAAGGGGCCCAGAACGGACCCCTGGGGAACCCCACACGACATACGCCGCCGGACAATGTCCCCACTTGGCCCAACGTACAGTACCTCACGGCCCGTGAGGTAGCTGTTCAATAGGCGCTGCAGATACGCAGGCACATTGAAGTACTTTAGCGCCTCCCGTATGGTGCCATAAGGCAGGCTATTGAACGCATTGGCGATGTCAAGAGACACCGCCAACGACCGCTCACCGCGGCTTGATGCCTCCGTCGTGATAGACTTCAGGGCCTGCAGAGCGTCGATAGTTGAGCGCTCTGCCCTGAAGCCATATTGGTTCTCGGACAGGTCGGGACCGACCCCCGTCAGATGTTTTATGAGCCGCGAGGCTATAACACGCTCGAAGAGCTTTGCGGCCTCATTAAGCAGCACGATGGGTCTGTAGGCTCCCGACGTGTCCGGTGACCGACCCTCTTTCTGGAGGAGGCACAGTCTGCCCTCCTTCCAAATTTTAGGAAACTGCCCGCGCGTGATAGATGCGTCGAGCAGTTCCTTAAGCTGCCGGTCCATACCGCCCAAAGCTAGGGCCAGGCCGAGCACTTTGCCATGGACACCATCTGGACCTGGTGCCTTCTTCTTTAACCTCAGCTTCGCCACCACCATCTCCATTTCCTCATCGGTGACTGGCGGCGGTGGAGGTTCAAACTGATATTGCCTCATCGGAGGCGCCATTACTGGAGGGGTGTGCGAAGGACTGTCGGGAAACAACTCGTGCACTACCCGCTCCAGTAACTCCGGCTGCATGGTCTCGATGACGGGGGGGCCCTGATGGCGCAGTTTACTCCGCGCCGCGCGGTAGGGCCTCCCCCATGGGTTCCTATCTAGGCTGGCCAGAAGTTCTTCTCTGGCCCTCGACTTAGCCTGGCTAATGGCCAGCTGCAACGCTTTTCTATTGCTGCAATAGGTTGCGTACAGCTGGCCCTCCACTGCAGGATCCCTTGTGGCCCGACGGCGGCTCCGACCATAAGCCCTTCGCGACCGCTGGCAGGTGTTTCTGAGGTCCGCTATAACTTCGGTCCACCAGTACACCTGCCTTCGAGGAGCAGCGCCCCTCACACGTGGCATGGCGGCATCACACACCACGGTGAGTGCGTCGCGGAAATTGCAGGCTGCCCCGTCGACCCCGGATGACAGTGGGGTCGAACACCAGGCCTGTACGATGGCCGCTTCCTCGGCCAGCTCTTTGTCCAGCCGGCTAAGGGCCCAGCGAGGAAAAGATCCGTGCCCCTGCCAGCGAGATTGGGCCGCACTATTCCCAGAGGCGGAGACCTCGTATCTAATGTACCTGTGATCAGATAGGGTCTCCACCTCACTAAGAACCCTCCAGTTCATGACGTGACGTGCGACGGAAGGGGTGGCGAACGATAGATCCACCACGGACCCCCCATTCCTTCGCACGCACGTATGTTCTGTCCCTATGTTTAGGAGGGATATTTCAGCATCAGCCGACCAGGTTTCTACCAGCCGGCCCCACGGTTCTGTGGTGACAGAGGTGCCTCCCCACATGGACGACTTCGAATTGAAATCGCCCATTACGAGCGCAGGGAGAGGCGCTAGCCTTCTGATCACCAAGACCAAAGTACTCAGGAGGACTTCTAGGTCGGCTCGATTTCCGTTGGGGGAAAAGTAGACGCCTATTATGGCGTACTTTCCTCCCCAGACGGCTGCGACGTAACCCGGTCCCCTTTCTTTGACGACCAGGGGGCGGGAAGGGGCGCTGCACCTGACAATGATGGCGACGGAGCCTGACGTATCTGCAGCCCAATGTGGCTGAGGAGATATGTAGTAGGGCTCCGCCACTACAGCCACATCAATTTCCCACTGCGCCATTCCCTGGATAAACAGATCTTGGGCTCCGGCGCAGTGGTTTAAATTCCCCTGGAGGAAGCTGATAGGGCTTAACTGACTCATATTTCAATTAAGTCCACAGCTTCCTCCATCGGCGTTGGCCGCCCCTCTTGACTAGTGGCCTGGGTCCTAGGCATCACTTTCCCTCTTTTGTGGGGGGGATTGCACTTCCTCCCTCCCATGACGTGCCCTGCTGGCAGTCCCACCTCCGAGCAAATTGCACAGCAGACTGCTGCTGCGCAGCTCTCGGACTTGTGCCCCGTTTTGCCGCACCGGAAGCACAAGTCGCTCCTATCCTTCGATGAGGGACACATCTGTCTTGTATGTCCTGTGCCCATGCACCTAAAACACCGCATAGGCTGGGCATCAAGGACACGCACCTGCGCCGAGGTCCACCCGATTAAAAGCCGACCGGCCTCTGACACCTGCTTGGCGGCAGCCACTGGGCACTTGACCGTGATGGAGCCTGTCCCTCCTGGGCCAAAGCGGATCTCTCCGGCCCTCACTAGCTCTGCTGCACAGCCACCTTTAGCAGCTACCGCGGCTAGAACTTCAGCCTTTGTCACTGAGTCATCTAGACCCCGGATCAGTAGCTCCGCACACTTCGTGGGCCTAGTGACCGTTGCCACGTCATTCAAAACCTCGCGAATCTTTTCAGCGAGGAGATCCGCCTTTTCCCCACTTTGTGCGCCGGGTAGCTCTATCATTCGAGCTCCCGTCGCGGTATTTTTTGTGGATATTGAGCCGATGCCGAGCTCAGATAGAGCTACACTCTCTCTAGCACGGGTCAGAGCCAGTGCGTAGGTCATTCCCCTCTCAATAGCCTCCGGCTGCAATGTTATTATCACAGCCGAAGATTTAGGAGGAACGAGTTTGGTCTTCGGTTTAGGAGGCGCAGACACAGTAGGTTTCGCCACTGGTGTCTTTGCCACCGCTGGACGATTTGCAGACGCATTGGTTGAGGGCACTTTCCCACTCTTCCTCCTCCTCGTCCTCTTGTTCTTACCCACCTTATTCCAGCTTTCCTCTGTGGCAGTGGTGGGCGGGGTTGTCGCTGCTGAAGTGCTGGCAATAGGCTGGGGAGCCGATTGCGGGCTCTTTTTACCCTTAGGCGTCGGTTTTGGGGTAGTAGACTTAGCGGGGCGCGCTGCAGCAGGAGCGGCCAACGCAGCCTCTCTGGCAGCTAACTCCTCCCTTCTCTTGTCTGCAGCAAGCGGAGGTCGCATTGTCTTAGCAGGAAGGAGCCGCTCTTCGACGGCTGCCATTCGTGCGTCAAGCATTGTGCCAAATGTGACACACAGGGAACCCTTGATCTCCTCAACGATCCCCTGCGCCATACCGCTGACGAGACGTTTGAGCTCGTCTCTCATTGCTGTCTCTGAGACCTGCGGCGCAGGTTCCGAAGTAGCTTCAGGCCTACTGCGCTCTGACAGCTCTCTGCGGATCGCTTTCATCTCTTCCTGGAGATCGGAGACATGTTTCCGGAGACGTCTGTTTTCGGTTCCAAGACGGCGGGTTTCCTCCGCCGCCGTCCTGTCTGCGATTATTTCCACGATCTCCTGGTACGCAGCAGCTAACTTTTTCAAGTCTCGCTGGTACGTACCCTTCAAGTTTCCGGAGCTTTTCGCAATCTTGCAAATCGCAGTTCGTAGAACCCCCGCTTTTGCTCTGAGCGCTTCCGTGTCTTCAGAGGGGTCAGGCTCCTCATACTTCTCTTCTGGGAGAGAACCAGGCGCAACGTGGAGGAATAAAGAGCCATCGTCCCCAAATTCATCCACAGAGGCCTTACTGTCCTTTAGGGTTTTCTTCACCCTGGACGTGCCGGCTGCATTACCCGGGGTTGACGCTTTGCCCCTCTTTGCAGCCGTTTTCTTTACGGCCTTCTTCTTCAAAAAAGTCGCCTTTTTATTGGCGGTGGTGTCCGTGGTTTCCCTATCGGACCCAACGCCTTCTGAACCTTCTGAAGAAGAGTCCAGTAAAGTTTCAAAAAGCGGAGACTTAGCCGGACGCTTATTCCGAATGCTCGTCATGGCCTCCATTACCATTTGGTCCAGTTCCAAGGCCGAGTCGTCCTCAATCTGAAGGCACTCAAACGAATTGTTGTTCCGAGTCGACATGGTATATCAACACAGGAATAAAAACACAAAAATTCACTAAAGATACAAAAAAAAAAACACAAAATCCACTTTAGATGTGAGAAAAACACAAAACAAATATCCAACCTGGATCAAAACAAAAACACAAAAATCCAACCTGGATGCAAATGATCAAAAAAAATACAAAAATACAAAATTCAAACAAAGAGAGTGCTATTAGGCCCTCCTCAACCTGCAACCGGAGTTACCTCGACGGCCAGGGAGTTTGGAAACACTAATAAAACACAAAAAAAACAAGAATAATATAAACAAAACAAAATGTATTACACAAAAGAGCGCTGTATTAGGCCCCGCTCGACCTGAAACTGGAGACACCTCGACAGCCAGAGAGCAGAGAACACTAATATTGCGAAAGACAGCAGAAAACAAGATATATTGAACTAAAGTATCTTGTTGCCCCAGAGTATCTAGGTTTGGTCACCAGCCTGGCACTGCGTTACCGTGCACAGGACTGGGAGAGCCAGGGGAGACGACGAGGACGTACTAGATACTCACAAAAATCACATGGGGCCTCCCCCAACCTAACCTAACCTAACCTAACCTAACCTAACCTAACCTAACCTAACCTAACCTAACCTAACCTAACCTTTTTTTTTTTTTTTTTTTTTTTTTTTTTTTTTGCGTCAGGAAATGCATTTAGGCATTCCCAAGGCCCTGGGTTCGGGACACCTGGGATATGTGGGACTCGGAACTCCTGGGAAAACAGAGACCCCTACCCACTAAAACCTGACGGTGGTCATCTTCGGCGCAGAATGGAAGGGACCCGGGATCCCCAACGAGGGAGAGACTCCTCGCAGGACCCTTCGGCGCGCAAGGCCGCCTGGCAGCCAGCCTCGGGAGGAGCAAGCTCGACTCCAGTGCACGATAACACAGACCACTGTGTCCGAAGACACGCGTTACCGTCATCCTCGGGATCGCAAACCGAAACACACGCAGGCCCCCCCACGTGCGCTTCGCGACCCCAAGGGCCCTTTTAGTCGCCTCTTACGACAGGCAGGGATACCTCGGTAGTATTCTCGTCCCCTAACCGCAGGGAACAACCTAACCTAACCTAACCTAACCTAATCCAAAAGGTGAGGTTCCAAAACCTAACCTAATCCAAAAATTTAGGTTTCAAAACCTAACTCTATCGACCGTTCTATCCAAAAAGTTAGGTTTTGTAATCTAACCTTATCCAAAAATTTAGGTTTCAAAACCTAACTCTATTGACCGTTCTATCCAAAAAGTTAGGTTTTGTAATCTAACCTAACCCAAAAGGGGAGGTTCCGAAACCTAACCTTATCCAAAAATTGAAGTTTTCAAAACCTAACCCTATCGATCGTCAAATCCAAACAGTTACGTTTTGAAACCTAACCAAATCGACTGTTCAATTCAAAAAGTTAGGTTTTGTAACCTAACCTAATCCAAAAGGTGAGGTTCCAAAACCTAACCTAATCCAAAAATTTAGGTTTCAAAACCTAACTCCATCGACCGTTCAATCCAAAAAGTTAGGTTTTGTAACCTAACCTAATCTAAAAGGTGAGGTTAAAAAACCTTACCTTATCCAAAAATTGAGGGTTCAAAACCTAACTCTATCGACCGTTCAATCCAAAAAGTTAGGTTTTGTAACCTAACCTAATCCAAAAAGTGAGGTTCCAAAACCTAACCTAATCCAAAAATTTAGGTTTCAAAACCTAACTCTATTGACCGTTCTATCCAAAAAGTTAGGTTTTGTAATCTAACCTAATCCAAAAGGGGAGGTTCCGAAACCTAACCTTATCCAAAAATTGAAGTTTTCAAAACCTCACACTATCGACCGTTAAATCCAAACAGTTACGTTTTGTAACCTAACCAAATTGACTGTTCAATTCAAAAAGTTAGGTTTTGTAACCTAACCTAATCCAAAAGGTTAGGTTCCAAAACCTAACCTAATCCAAAAATTTAGGTTTCAAAACCTAACTCTATCGACCGTTCTATCCAAAAAGTTAGGTTTTGTAATCTAACCTTATCCAAAAATTTTGGTTTCAAAACCTAACTCTATCGACCGTTCTATCCAAAAAGTTAGGTTTTGTAATCTAACCTAATCCAAAAGGGGAGGTTCCGAAACCTAACCTTATCCAAAAATTGAAGTTTCAAAACCTAACTCTATCGACCGTTCAATCCAAACAGTTAGGTTTTGTGACCTAACCTGATCTAAAAGGGGAGGTTCCGAAACCTAACCTTATCCAAAAATTGAAGTTTTCAAAACCTAACACTATCGACCGTTAAATCCAAACAGTTACGTTTTGTAACAAAACCAAATCGACTGTTCAATTCAAAAAGTTAGGTTTTGTAACCTAACCTAATCCAAAAGGTGAGGTTCCAAAACCTAACCTAATCCAAAAATTTAGGTTTCAAAACCTAACTCTATCGACCGTTCTATCCAAAAAGTTAGGTTTTGTAATCTAACCTTATCCAAAAATTTTGGTTTCAAAACCTAACTCTATCGACCGTTCTATCCAAAAAGTTAGGTTTTGTAATCTAACCTAACCCAAAAGGGGAGGTTCCGAAACCTAACCTTATCCAAAAATTGAAGTTTTCAAAACCTAACCCTATCGATCGTTAAATCCAAACAGTTACGTTTTGAAACCTAACCAAATCGACTGTTCAATTCAAAAAGTTAGGTTTTGTAACCTAACCTAATCCAAAAGGTGAGGTTCCAAAACCTAACCTAATCCAAAAATTTAGGTTTCAAAACCTAACTCTATCGACCGTTCTATCCAAAAAGTTAGGTTTTGTAATCTAACCTTATCCAAAAATTTTGGTTTCAAAACCTAACTCTATCGACCGTTCAATCCAAACAGTTAGATTTTGTGACCTAACCTGATCTAAAAGGGGAGGTTCCGAAACCTAACCTTATCCAAAAATTGAAGTTTTCAAAACCTAACACTATCGACCGTTAAATCCAAACAGTTACGTTTTGTAACCTAACCAAATCGACTGTTCAATTCAAAAAGTTAGGTTTTGTAACCTAACCTAATCCAAAAGGTGAGGTTCCAAAACCTAACCTAATCCAAAAATTTAGGTTTCAAAACCTAACTCTATCGACCGTTCTATCCAAAAAGTTAGGTTTTGTAATCTAACCTTATCCAAAAATTTTGGTTTCAAAACCTAACTCTATCGACCGTTCTATCCAAAAAGTTAGGTTTTGTAATCTAACCTAACCCAAAAGGGGAGGTTCCGAAACCTAACCATATCCAAAAATTGAAGTTTTCAAAACCTAACCCTATCGATCGTTAAATCCAAACAGTTACGTTTTGAAACCTAACCATAACCAAAAATTTAAGTTTCAAAACCTAACTCTATCGACTGTTCATTCCAAACAGTTAGGTTATGTAACCTAACCTTATCTTAAAGGTGAGGTTCTAAAACCTAACCAAATCCAAATATTGAGGTGTTAAATCCTAACTTTATTGACCGTTCAATCCAAAAAGTTAGGTTTTGGAACCTTACCTAATCTAAAAGGTGAGGTTCCAAAACCTAACCTAATCCAAAAAATTAGGTTTCAAATCCTAACTCTATCGACCGTTCATTCCACAAAGTCAGGTTTTGTAACCTAACCTAATCCAAAAGGGGAGGTTTCCGAAACCTAACCTTATCCAAAAATTTAAGTTTCAAAACCTATATCTATCGACCGTTCATTCCAAACAGTTAGGTTTTGTAACCTAACCTTATCTCAAAGGTGAGGTTCTAAAACTTAACCTAATACAAATATTGAGGTTTCAAATCCTAACTTCATCTACCATTCAATCCAAAAAGTTAGGTTTTGTAACCTAACCAAATCGACTGTTCATTCCAAAAAGTTAGGTTTCGTAACCTAACCTAATCCAAAAGGGGAGGTTCCGAAACCTAACCTTATCCAAAAATTGAGGTTTCAAAACCTAACTACATCGACCGTTCAATCCAAAAAGTTAGGTTAAAAGGCAACCACATGGGGGTGGAAGCCCTCCCGGCGTCTAGTGGTCCGGTGGTAGAAAGTAGACGGTGGTACAGCTCTGCAGTTTCGGCCCCAGCCACTCAAGGGGCAGAACCCAAGCTCGGCCGGGTATGCCGTCTAGACCAGGAGCCGTACTCTTGGCCCGTAGCCGCGAGACTGTCGCATCAAACTCAACGTCGGACACAGCAGGGACCTCGTCTACACCTACTCTCACACCTGTGGGTGGCGTCATCACTGGCGGAGTGTGCTCTCCTCGGGTCGGAAACAGAGCCTGGACGACGTCGTGGAGCAAGGGAGGAGAGAGACTCTGCGTAACCGGGGGTGCCCAGGAGCGGAGCTTACTCAACGCCAACCTGTACGGCCTTCCCCACGGATCCGCATTTAGAGTCTCAAGAAACTCCTCTCTTGCCCTAGACTTGGCTCTGTTGATCGCGACCCTGAGCGCCTTTTTTGCCTCTCTATAGGCGTCATAAAGGCGGGCCTCATCGTCCTCAATCCGGGTGCGTCTGCGACGGTACCGGGAATACTGGCGTCTCGCCCTCACGCACGCAAAGCGCAAGCTCGCGAGGTCTGCGGACCACCAGTATACCTGCCGCTTAGGAGGGATAGGCCCGGCCCGGGGCATGGCCGCGTCGCAAATCTGCGACAGCGCCTCCCGGAACCATTCGGCCTCATCCTCCACCTCAGCAGGCCCATCCGGCACAGGCACCCATGCCTGGACGATAGCCGCACACTCCAACTTCTCGCGGTCGAGTCACTTCAAAGTCCATTTCGGACTGTCTCTATGCCGGGTAGAACGGCTTGGACCGGTATGAATTGCCAGAAGCGTAGAAACGTCGAACCGGATATACCGGTGGTCCGACAACGTCTCCACACCCTCCAGCACTTCCCAGCCCTGGACACGTCGTGCTAGCGAAGGAGTCGCGAACGTCAAGTCCACGATGGACCCTCCCCGCATGCGCACACAGGTGTCTACCGAACCCCGATTCAAGACAGTCATGCCAGAAGCGACTGCCCACTCCTCGAGCGCCTCTCCACGCACATCTGTCGCTGGAGATCCCCATACCAAGGACTTGGCATTGAAATCCCCAGCGACCAGCACTTGGAGCGAACGATTGTGGCCGATCACAGCCTCCAACTCGGAGAGAAAACTCTCAAATTGAGCAAGAGGCCGGTTAGGAGAGAAATACACCCCGATAACCAGGGTGTCTCCCAACTCAGCCGCAACCCATCCGTGCCCCTTTTCAATCCTCTGAAAAGAGGGGGCGCCTTTAGCCACTCGGGTGGCAATGGCCGCTGTGCCGTCCACTTCCGAAACCCAATCGGGCGGGATGTAGTACGGCTCAGCCACTACCGCTATGGCTATCAGTAGTGTGTTATTGTTCCTTCTCGCTCACCTCATTCGGTCGCAGACGCGACCTCACTCAGTACGATAGAAGGAACAATAATACATATGAAAACCCCCGACCCAAAAAATAAACTCCAAAAACTAACAAATAATATTTTAAATTCACATGTATAAGGTAAGTTCTACTATTTTTATTTTCCAAGCGTCGCGTCGAGTCTGTAGACCGCTCAAGTTTATGAAGTATTTTTCCAACAACAGCTAATTAATTATTACGAATTACATAGTCTTCTTCGTGATGCCGCGTGCTGCGAGCTCGGTGTGCGGTATGCGGCGCAGGGGTGGGTGTTACCAAGTGCGGCGACCCGAACGGGCAGACACGTGAGGGCAGACTACGTTGACGGTTGTGTCGATTTTGCGAATTTTCGGAGTAAATTCTTTTCTTGCAATCTGCGACTACACCTGTTTTTCTGACTTAGCGGTCCCCCGACGGGACGCGACGCTTGGAAAATAAAAATAGTTGAACTTACCTTATACATGTGAATTTAAAATATTATTTGTTAGTTTTTGGAGTTTATTTTTTGGGTCGGGGGTTTTTAAAATTTTTAATTTTACTTTTATTTTGTCCTTTTTAAAGTAGGTAAAATATTAGGAAGGTATTTAAAGTGATTAAATAGTTGAGTTTGAAGTAACACAGTAACAAATTTTAAATCATTAGGACATATGAAAGGTAGTCAGATCCCCTCATCAACTATTAATGACCTGATGATCTTCAAACGGCTGATCAGGTCATGGTTAACTTACCATATACTTTCAATATCATTGAAGTAACACGGTACCAAATTTCGAATTGATCGGGCATAAGGAAGTTAGTCATATCCCCTCATCAACTAGAAAAGACCTGATGATCGTCAAACGGCTGAACAGATTTTCATGAAACATGGCTAAGAACACTCGGGATAAAATTATCTATGACACAAAAAAAACTAAACGAAAATCGGTTCATCCGCTTGGGAGCTACGATACCACAGACAGATACACAGATACACAGATACACAGATACACAGATACACAGACACGTTAAACTTATAACACCCCTCTTTTTGCGTCGGGGGTTAAAAATAAAAGTCACCTGTTATGAATGCATCTGAAATTCAAACCGACAACTTGGTACACTCACTTTGTTTTGATGTAATTGCGCAGTTTTAATGTAATTGCGTCGCATCAAATCACAGCACATCAGACGCGACCTCACCCGTGCGTTTAAATCCTCAATAACATTGACAGCGCTACTGTCAAAATTAACTTAAACGAAAACTTAACTATTAGAAGACTAGTTGTCTGAAATTAGTAACATTGAAATTAACTTAGTTTTGTCCACCATTTATAAATACAATTAATTTAATGAACTGATCGTTTTATAAAAAACATCTATAATAAGCAAACTGCATAATTGCAATGAAATTTGTAAAACAAAAAGAATCGTTAAACTTAAAATGTGTCTGTCCAGCCCCTCTTGATAAAATGAAACGCCATGGAACATTATTACCAAATACAATACGGTGTCTCGTCTGTGGACCTTCTAACTGTGGAAAAACTAACTTAGTGATAAGTCTTCTGCTGCATGATGATGGACCCCGTTTTAGTAACTTGTATATATATTCAAAATCATTGTATCAACCCAAGTATTTGTTTCTTGAAAATGTTTTAAGTATGGTAGACGGAATATCACTTCATAAATACAATCACAACAGTGAAATGTTGAGTCCCCATGAGGCTAAAACAGATTCTATAATTATTTTTGATGACGTAGCGTGTGAAAATCAGAACAACATCAGAGATTATTTTTCCATGGGTCACCATAAAAATATAGATTGTTTTTATATTAATCAAAGCTGATTTATCTATGGCAGAGTTTGATCATTGTAAAGTTAGTGACGTAAAAGTATTTTTAAATTCTACCTACTTCCCATATGAAAATCTAAACGTGAGTTTTACGCAAGATAAGTTTACTTTATTATACGAAAAATATGCCCGCTTTCAACAGTCTTACTACGGACGTCGATCAGAGCCGTTGTTGAGTTTGAAACAATTCAGAGGTATTGCTCCCATGTTTGTGATAGATTGCTCACGTCAGCACGAAACATAAAAAGGTTCAATAGATGTGAGAGTTGAAATTTAAACCGAACAAGAAATACCTGACCAAACTGCCGCCTATTGTTTATTATTAAACGATTGTATATTTGAATACAAACCCTTTAGTAGCATCGTCAAGAAATTATCATGAATAGTCATACAGTTTTTTTGGATTTACAAGGGTTTAGAGGTCGTAAAAATGAATTTATAGTCAAAGAACTAGTTGTAACCACACAAAAGCACACGCAACCATTTTTGATCAAACCTCCATATCCGTATTCAACGCTAACAAATGAGGAGAAAAAACAGGTTTGGTGGATAGAAAGGCACAGAGGTTATCGGTGGAGTGAGGGTTACATCGATTATAGGGAATTCCGAAGAATTATTAGACCCTTATTGAAAGATTGCAAGATTATTGTGAAAGGCCAAGAAAAAATTTAATGGGTGGAAGATCTATGTGGCCATACAAACGTGATGGATATAAGTCAGAAGGATATTCCTAATTTAAAAAATCTAAGTGAAATGCATTCTAAAAGTTTATTGTCATTTAATTGTTTCACTCATGGAAATAACGAATATTGTGCATTGAAAAATGTTTTGTGTATTCAAAAATGGTGTTTAGAAAATAATTTAGTTTTATAACTTTTACTTGTAATAAAATTTAAAAATTGAACAATATGTAATGTTTTATTTACACATTTTCCTTTAATTCCCAAACATAACAAAGAAAACCACTTTTCTAATCTGAAATAGTTTATTTAACTTTAATAACAGCATAAACCAATAATCAATTTTTTTTTTAACTAGTCTTAGAACTTAACTAAAATAATAATAAAAACATATAAAATAAAAACGTTTATATTAATTAAATCTTAGTTACTAAATAAAGCATTTACATGTTATCACTACATAGTTTTTTTAGAGATTTTCTTTATTAGGCACTCCGTCATGTCCATTATCTCGTCCACTGGATCGCGAACCGCGTATTGCGCACTGAGCACCGTTTTGTCTTTGCTTTCCGACGGTGGCTCACATTCACTACTCAGATCCAACACCCTTATCTGAATTAGTCTAGTTCCTCTCTGCTCTTCACTGATGACATAAGACCTTGGAGTGATTTTCTTCTTTTTAGAATTGACTAGTTTGGGTGAAACTTTCCTCTTTTTTTTAGTGAATTCCTCTTGTTTGGATTGTTGTTGAAGGGGAATTTCTTGAGATTGGGAGCCGAATAGATCAATGCACTGCTGAGTGAAGTTCTCTAACGGGTCTTGAGCATACTGCAAAAAGTCTTCCATTATCTGTAAGAAAACAATAATGAGTAAAATAAACATACTAACCAGCATTGGTTGAGAATGCTTGAATTATTTAAATAGCGTAAAACTTACTAGAAATGAAGATTGGAAGGACAGGGAAACTTGTTTGGGTATGAGCGTCTTCCTAAAAGGCTGCTTGAATAATGAACAAAAATTAAGGAGTACATAATATTTTTTGCATTGCTGTAACCTTTGAAAATTGTGTGGTCATCGATTATCACGACCTAAATACAACACGTGTTAAGAACACTTGATCATAAAATGCATTCGATTTAAGCTGGGTTTGCTATAAACCGGAGTGTCAACATTTTTTTTACATTATGACATGTAATAGTAATGATGACACTTCAATTATTAAAATAGGTAATGCTGCTCACTCATGAAATAAAACCAATCATTTTATTTTTGTCTGTTTATTTACAATATAACAATTAGGGTATAAATGGTAAAAAAAATATCTTAATTTATTTACAATAATTATTGAATTATCTACAATTAAATCTTAAAAATTAAAGTAAACAAAATATTGTCTAGTTATAAAATTGCCACTTAGCAATAACACAAAATTTATATGTATTCAAAACAATTTGTACAAAATTATCTTATTTTAATAAAAGTTATTAAATTACAATAAAATTTAAATTGGTAATGTAAACTATTAAAAAGCAATAAAATAACTACTAATTTAAACCCGACATGTTTTTTATCTGTACAACTAAAATTTGATTGAACGTTTAATTTAAACTAATTGGTGGTGACATTGACCCCATGCCTTAGTCGATATTTTGTGTCGATATTTGTTTTCATTCGAGAGAGCAATTTTATTCACAGTTTGGGTGAAAATTTCATGTTTGATACATCGAAACAAAATATTTTTCTTGCGGATTATTTTATCATTAATGAGTGCATTTTTATAATCCGTTGATGTCAAGTCTCTTATAACACTTTTTTTTATACCCTTTGCCTTTTTTATGACTACAGATTCAGTTTTGACGCAATATAGTTTAGAACGAAGACCAACAAATTCTGTTATGATTTGACCACCCAGTTCGTCTTTAAATAAGCCTGGTACCTTTTTGTTTATTAATGGTAACCCGAATGAATTTGATTCACTGTAGTTACTAGTATCGAAGTAACTAAGAAAATGATTTTTTATATCAGAGTATAAGTTTTTGGTGTTAATTTTATAAATGAAGCTATCAGTGTCAGTATAGCATAACTTAATATTATTTTCATAAATGGGTTTTACCACATTGTAGTGAAATTTATACATGTGGCTTTTTGACAGTTCTAAAACGGCAAAGCCAATATATATCGGTTTATCTAGTACAATTCTTTCCAGTTTCATCTGGACTGCTACTAAATTTTCGGAGAATATTAAATTAAAATTTGGTCTGGCAATTAATTTGTTAGCACATATAAACTTTTTAGTCTTATTGCTTTCATCTTGCCATTGATTTACTAATTTAACATCAACTCTACGTTCGTCATCCCCTAAAGTTTTGCCAAACACGGAATTATTTAACAATTTAAATAAATCTTGCTGAAAGACGGTTGTAGCTTGTTTCCGTAAATTCGTGTTTAGATTGATATATTTTCCTAAAAACGAACTTTGTTTAAAGGTTAAAACCCGATGGACTCGAGCTAATATCAACCCGTTATAAATGCATGTCTTTAAATGTACATAATGAATAACATACTGATATTTTGGATATACATTTGGGATGAGTTTGGATGTTTTACCACCAGGAGGGATAAACTTGTCTGCACAAAATGGATAATCATTGTGCAAATCATGTAATTTTTCCGGATACAATAGATCCACTTCAAGTATGTAACCGAAATCAGCATCATTTTGAATACTCATTATATCCAAATTATCGATTTCATTTCTATCTAATAATTTAAAATTGTATACCGGCAGTGGTTGACACATACTATAACCGTATAAATTATTACAGTCAATGTAAACTAAATAGGAATCTGGCTTAGTTTGATCGTAATTTTGCATGTACTTATTGTTGGCCTGCGCATGTCTTGTTGAACATAAACAAATACCGCCTCGGATATCTTTTTGTATCATTCGGATAATTTCCAAGTCTGTTAGCAATTCTAACTGAATGCTATTCCGCCTGAACCTGAACCTCAAAACTACGACGAGTTTGTAAAAGTCATCTGGTCAGTATCCCAGCGGACCATACCCAGAGGCTGTCGCACATCATACGTCCCAGGCTTGACATCAGAAGCTTCCACCCTGCTTACACAATATGAGGCACTCTTCGCAGAAGACCCCTTCTCTGAACAGATCATCTCGATCGGAGAAGAGCTTCTTAGTCTCGTAGGCGATAGTAGGAAGGAAAAGTGGATGAATACTGTCACGTCTATCGATTTGACGCATAATAGCAAGAAAGCGTGGTCCACTATACAAAAACTGACAAATGACCCGCCCCCTCCATCATTACCGGGTCAAACCACAGCCAATCAAGTAGCGCACCAGCTCATACTTAATGGAAAGCCTACTGGAAGACTTCCCAAAACACCAAGATCAGCCCAACATACGCAACAGACATGCAACAACATCAGCTTGCCTTTCACACTCACTGATATCACCACAAGCATAAAAGCATTCAAAAACGGCAAAGCTGCTGGCTTGGATGATATCACAGTCGAACAGCTGAAACACCTGGGACCAGTGGCTACATCCTGGCTGCTTAGTTTATTTAACGCGTGCATGGCATCAGCGAAGATCCCGAAACTGTGGAGGAAGTCGAAAATTGTGGCCTTATTAAAACCTGGGAAATCTCCATCTGACCCTAAGAGCTACAGACCAATTTCTCTCCTGTGTCATACCCTCAAGCTCTTCGAGCGACTAATACTCAACCGACTCACAGTTACCATTGACCCCACTCTCATCCCAGAACAGGCCGGATTTCGGCCGGGAAAATCATGCACCAGTCAGGTACTTAACCTCACTCAATTCATTGAGGACGGATTTGAGCGGGGCATGGTCACAGGTGCTGTGTTTGTCGACCTCTCAGCAGCGTATGACACAGTGAACATAAAAAAATTGCTGTCTAAAGTATCGAGTGCCACAAACGATCCCACTTTCGTGTCACTGTTAAGTGAGCTCCTTCGTAATCGCCGCTTCTGCGTCCACTTACACGGAAAGAAGAGCAGATGGCGATGTCAGAAAAACGGCCTTCCCCAAGGAAGCGTCCTGGCACCACTTCTATTCAACGTCTACACGAATGATCAGCCCCACCACCCTAATACTCAACGATATATATATGCGGATGATCTTGCACTAACTTGCCAAGATAAGACCTTCGAAACCGTGGAAAGTACACTGAATCTTGCCTTGGAAAACCTCCATGAATATTACGAGCATAACGCTCTAAGGCCCAATCCAAGCAAAACCCAATCGTGTGCTTTCCACCTTCGTAACCGCGAGGCAAACAGGGAGCTGAACATTTCCTGGAAAGGCGTCGCCATCCAACACTGTAACCTCCCTAGATACCTAGGAGTGACACTGGACCGCTCTCTGACTTACAAGACCCACTGCAGAAACACAAAACAAAAAGTTAGTTCCCGCAATAATCTATTGCGCCGTCTCTCCTCCACTAACTGGGGAGCAAACCCAACGGTTATGCGCACTACGGGACTAGCTTTGTGTTTTTCAGCAGGAGAATACGCGTGTCCAGTGTGGGCTAGGTCAGCACATACCAGAGACGTGGACGCAGAGCTGAACGACACCTGCCGCATAGTTACTGGCTGTCTTAAGCCAACCCCGGTCGGTATGCTGTTTCCTCTTGCGGGAATAGCTCCACCCAGAGTCCGTAGAGAAGTGACATGTTCGCTTGAAAAACAAAAACAGGAAAGCGACCCGAGACATCCACTCTACGGGCTCTCCCCCGCCACAGGTCGGTTGCGAAGCCGCAAAAGCTTCCTGCGATCTACGCAGCCTACCGACGAAATCCCTACTGACATGAGGTGCAGGCTTTGGGCAAGCGAGTACCCACATTCACTGTACCCCCCTGATGAAAATCTGCCTCCAGGGTATAAGGAACCTTGGCCAACCTGGAGAAGTCTAAATAGGCTGAGGACCCAGGTTGGTCGAAGTAAAGATAACCTGTGTCGATGGGGGTACTCAAGCAACGTAGACGCCAGCTGTGAATGTGGAGAACCCCTGCAAACCATGGCTCACCTCACTAACTGTCCCGCGTGCCCGACCACCTGCTCGCGTAATGACTTACTTGTCAGTAACCAGAGGGCTACCACAGTAGCCGCTTTCTGGGCAAGTCGGATTTAGCCCGTGTTCCTGCCGACACGAAAGAAGAAGAAGACTGAATGCCGGTTTTAAGTAGCATTGCATCAAATGATAAACTTCGTGCTGTTAAGTAAAATGCAGGATCCAACTGATAATTGACTTTACAAACTTTGCGAAAGTTTTCAAAGACGTCGGTTAGAAGTATTACATCTGTTTTGAGGTAAAGGTCGGTATATTCTCCTACATTTTTTATCTTAAATCTGGTCCACACGGCATTAGCGTGCGCAAAATCGGCATCACCAATTGCCTCATTGGTTAATGAATTATAAAAGCTTTTTCTATTCGGGAGATGTTTCTCCGAAAAAGAATTAAAATTTCATATGATCATAAGGATAAACGCCTTTACGCGTTAGTAAGTCGAATTCAACTTTAAAAGGTTTTTTTTTTTAAATAAACAAAATCTGTAGTATCGAGACCCTTTGCTAATTTTTCTAAACTGGTCCCTAAAAATTTAAAAGAGTCTACAAATCGTATTTGGGCAAATTTTTCATTTCCAAGCTTTAGGAACTTTGTGAATGAAATGTAATTTTCCTTATTTTTTGGTATCACTTTTATAGGTCCATCGCTCTCCGCTAGCTGTTTTATAAACAAATGACAATCGTAACCTGCCAAGTTGTGAAAGAAAACAGGAACGAGTTGCGGTACACTGTATCGCAAGTTACAATATTCATGAGTAGGCCCGCGATATCGTCCCGTCAGGTGACAGTGGTCTCTGACTTTGTCAAATAATATTATCTGGTTGCAAATATGACAGACAGATGCTCTAGCCTATGCATCATCTAGCATCTATGCATCTATGCATCGCTCTAGCATATGCCTTTGCATCGTCTTCAGAAAAAAATCATTTTTACTTCGTCATTCAATACTTGATAAATATTTTCAACATCGTCATAAAGCCGTTTTGTGAATACTTCTACACAATCTGTGCCTCTACATTGTACGAAACGGTTTAAGTTAGAATCAAATGAACAGACTACATGATATGCGAATGCTGCCGGGATATGTTGTTGACGAATAATATGTTGTTGACGATAAATATAACTTTTTTTTTTCGTTTATTTACCAAATAAAAATAGTTGCATACATTCGCATAGTAATAGTTTCTAAAAAACCACTAAGGTTTACACTTGAGAAACATAAACTAGAAGTAGGATCTGGTTCGCACTTATCAAAAGGAGTTAGAATTGTTTCAAAATCCGCGTACACGACAAAAGGAACGTCTTGTTTTCGATCAAAGTTTTTGAACTGAAGGATAGAACCTTTGTCAGGCAGAATAGTACAAACATCGCTACAAACATGGTTATCAATAGAAGTTTGACTCGTGAAATATAGCAGCCGTGAATTTTTTTTAATAAAAAAAACAAAATGAGATTTATTACTATTTTCAAGCCAAAGTAAATTAACTTTAGTTCTAGACTGAGAACTAAACTTCGTACGCCCCGGAACTAAAATTCGTACTCGGAGTCAGACCTGTCAAAATACAAACAAATTACTAAGTGCTATTTTTGAGATAAGGTAGTTAGAAACTTAGAAAAATTTTGTTTAAATCAACTCCAGCATTATAACAGTTAAGTTATTTTTACTAAGTTCTTAAACAAATTTAATCCAGTTCAGATACTTACATGATAAATTACAAAGTGAAGAATAAACTCACTCTAATTCTTTTCTTCGCTGGAAGACTGAGGAGAGCTGGATCACTGAGTGACGTCAGGTAGGTAGAAGTTACCCCAGAGTAGTTGGTACGTAGAACAGAATATTTACCAATTGGAAAAATCACGTATTTATTGGCAATTTTATGTCAATATCGCAAAATTTCATAGGGTTGTCACAAAATCAATGTTAACATTGATACATGTATATTAGAGAATACATCAGGAATTGCACTAGATTTCAATAAATTGAGAATTAAATCGATTTAAAGTTTTTATTAATATTAAAAAACAACTCTTAATTATTATAACTGCTAATGTGTGTTTCTTTAATGGGGGAGAAAAAAAACATTAAAATTTACCACAAAGCAGTAATAATATTCAAATTTTATGTCAAAACTAGAAGTCTAAAATAAAATAATGTATACCGCTTTAAATGATTACTAGGATGTAAGTTAAATTAGTATGATTTAAAAAACTTAAACCATTTTTAATCAATATTACATGCGAACTTAACCAATCTAGAGTAGTACTAGTATGAGCGTGGTTCTGCCAGCCCTGATGACGACAACAAAGCATTTTGCACGCCCTGCGCGCAAAATTCCCTGTTGTCGTCACCACTCGCTGCTATCGTAATGCAAAAAAAATATGTTCCATGCGTGACCTCAATTTCAACTTACAAAATTTCCACTCATTATTGTTTGAATAAAAATAAGTAGGTACTTAAAATACATACATAAAAATCTTTGAATAATACTTTTACCAAGAATTATTTATAAGGAGGTACTAATATTATAAATTAGAAAGCTCTGATTGTTTGTTTGCATTGAATAGTCGTCGAAACAACTATACCGATTTGAAAAATTATTATAACATGAATCCTACATTATCCCTGATGAACATAGACCGAAGCGAAGCCGGGGCAGCCCGCTAGTTTTAACCTTAGAATGTTTTAACTAATTTCGAAGTTTATGAATCTTCTTAAAAAATCATATAAAATCTTAAACTTTATGCATACTTAACTGGTTTTGGTTCACAAGTTTTGAGATATTTTGCTCACAGCTTAGATTTGTAAACTATCAATCAGGTTATTGACTTAATTCTTAAGTTAGATGACCAACAGGCTAGATTCATGTTTATTAATTTTACCCATGGGTGATGGTGATCATAACTTTGACTTAAATTAAGTAGCTACAAAATAAACATTATAATGTTTATTTAATACAAAGGAACTACCTACTCATAAATGCACTATGAAAACCTCCTCTACAGCATCTAAAAATGATTGAAAAGTATACAAGTTTGGATTAGTTATATTGGTCAACGTTTAGATGGGCAATAAACATTAAACACCTATATTTTTTAAACAGAAAATTACAGAGTCAATCGAACCAGCATTAAGTAGTTACTTTTTAACCCTTCTGCGGTGAAAAAATCAGATAGATGTCTATAATTGTAACATAATAATAAACTAGCATTTTAATAATTACACAAGTTATTCAATAAATAGCGTTAAAGGGACGTCATTCTGATTTCTGTGAAAAAAAAAGATTCGAACCATAACGCCTACGTTGATTTAAAGGCAAATTTGCATTAGCGTTCATGTCCGAGCAGTGTTTTTTCAGGATCTTTTGTTTTGTTGATTGGCTACCGTCTTTTTATCAATCAATATCAATAAAACGCTAAATAAACCTGGCTAATCAAACTTAACAAGTTTTAATTTATACCACGTCTGAATCATTGTTACTTGTAAGTCTTTCCTAGTCAGCCGTGGCGGTTTTTAACTAAGATGGTACCTACTTAACTCTTGAAAATTGTAATTGAAACTGACATTTCAATTGGACGTAATAGTGTTTATCTCATGAGTTACCTATTTGATCCTAATGGCCTGTTGGCGCAATGGTAACAGACCTGCCTTTAACGCTGGAGGTCATGGGTTCAATTCTCACCCATGACAACCATTTATGTGATGAACACATGTATTTGTTGTGAGTCTGGGTGTTATTATTTATTTGAGTATGCTTAAAGAAATATTCATGTATGTTTATCAGTCTCTGTCGCCCATAGTCCAAACTCTGCTTAATTATTTAGGATCAGGTGATCTTGGCGTAATTTGTCCTAGACATTTATTTTAATCGATTTATTTGAAAAAATAAAATAATAATATCTAGGTCTTTGATATTAATGACGGTGGCCTTTTCTCAGCAGTGAGTTTATAGGCTAATAACTTACTTACTAGGTGTCAACGATAAAATTAAACATTACCGTGTAGTGTGATGACTGATGACGTAATAACCATGATAGCGGATTGGTTTAGGGTTCAAATTAATTCATACAATCCCCGATACTCTTACTTACGAAGAAGTTTCATTAATTACGCAGATATTAGTAAAGTAAAGTAAAGTAAAAAATATCTTTATTCATATAGACTTATAGAAAGTACATAAGACAAGTCACATAGTTACAAAAAAAATTAAAGCAAAAATATACTAAAATAAACTCACATAAAATAATACTATGATAGTAAATATCATAATTAAACATAATGTGACTCTCCCACCGGTTCGGAGGTTGTTTCCGATCGAGAAGACTCCGGCAAGAAACTCGATGGTTACTCTTTTCAATCATGTTTTTTAACACAAAAATTGAATTGACAGAGTAAAGTCATAACAAAAAAGTGTGCAGACGAGCAGATTATACCTAAGATGACCACAAATTCTTATCATTTAAGAAATCCTCAACACTATAATAACCTCGCTTCAATAACTTAGCTTTAATTTGTGACTTAAACTGGTGAAGAGGCAGTTCAACAAGAGTTTGCGGAATCTTATACATTATTGCAAAGGCAGCGAAATAGGTAATTGCAGGTCGAGTATGAGTTTGAAGGCCGAGCCGCAGGCGAGGACTTCAAAGATACGAGACAGGCAATTGCCATTTCGGCCGAGGCATATATAGTGCTTTTCTTAAAAAAATGCAAGGAAATAAAAAGGGCCTTTTACATAATAAATTTAATTAATATTATTAACAAAATAACAACTCCGCTTCACCGCCAATTTGTTTTTTTTTTTATTTTACAATTTGTGCCGAAAGGTAAACGCATCTGTGGCTATACAGCCACGAGAACGCAATGTGTACGATAGATGAAAGAGTTCTAAATTCAAACAGCACACCGTTTCATACAACATTGCCGGCGCGCTCTTCGTTCGAAATTCAAAGAACGCGCCGGGAAGTGATTTTGGGTTTTCAGTCTACGTAAATATGATACTTCGCGTGTTCTTTATTCAAAAGTAATGACAATATTTCCGAGCATGTTTAAGAAAAAATATTTAACACATTGACCAACAAATGATTTTCCTACCTTATGCAGTCTTAGACTGGGAGTTACGAGCTTATTTTTATTTCTAGTATTGAGTTTATGAACATCACTGTTTTTCTTGAAGAGATGCAAGTTTTTACGGACATATACTACATTATCATATATAAATTGAGAGTACATCGTTAAAATATCTATCTCTTTTAATACTTCACGAAGCGAGTCGCGTGGTCTAAGGTTGTAAATGGAGCGGATGGCTCTTTTTTGAAGAATAAAGATGGTGTTGAGATCCGCTGCCGAGCCCCACAACTGTAGACCATACGACATAACACTGTGAAAATAACTGAAGTACACTAATCTTGCTGTTGCGATATCAGTCAGGAGCCTTATTTTTCTAACAGCATAAGCTGCCGAACTAATTCTTCCTGCCAGAGCAGAAATATGCGGACCCCACTGTAACTTGGAATCGAGAGTAAATCCTAAAAATACTGTGGAATTCGCAATCTCTAATGGCTCGTTATTCATGTTTATATTGGTATCGACCTGTCTTACATTGGGCATAGAAAATTTGATACATTTAGTCTTCTTAGCATTAAGCAGTAAATTGTTACTCGTGAACCAATGCAGTACCTTAAAGAGAGTATTATTTACGTCGTCAAGTGCTTTGTTCCTTCTATCTACGTTAAAAATCAGAGAAGTGTCATCAGCAAATAATACAATCCCACATAGGTCTTTGACAAAATAAGGCAGGTCATTTATATAGATCAAAAACAGCAGAGGACCCAATATTGATCCCTGGGGCACGCCCATACGTATGGTGGCACCGGAAGATTTCGTACCATTGATACTCACTTTTTGTATTCTATCAGTGAGGTAAGATTCTATAAGGCTAAGTGAAATATTTGAAACACCGTAATGTCTCAGCTTAATCAGTAGGATTTCATGATCTACGCAGTCAAATGCTTTTGACAAATCACAAAAAACTCCTATTGCATCTTGCTTTCCTTCCTACGCATCAAATATGTGTTTGATGAGCGCAACACCTGCATCGGTTGTGTTCCTATTTTTAGTAAATCCAAATTGATTACTATGTAATAATTTATTCAAAGCAAAGTGAGAGAGTAATTGATTCAATATTATCTTTTCAAAAATATTACTAATGGCCGGTAGAATAGAAATAGGTCTATAATTTGATGGGTCACTTTTCTCACCTGACTTATAAAGGGGTATGACTTTACTAAATTTCATTAAATTAGGGAACTGACCCTTGTCTACACAGTTATTAAAAAGTAACAATAAACTAGGGGAGATGGTATCTATGATTGATTTAAGTATATCAACATAAATACCCCATATATCCACCGTTTTTTTTATATTAACTTCTTTAAACGTTTTGAGGATGGTATGAGAAGATATATGATCATAGCAAAAACTAGTGGCGCACTCATCAACACTTGATGTGAGGAGATGACTAGCTAGTAGTGAACTAGAATTTAGTTTACTGGTAGTAATAAAAGGTATCTCAGAGAAAAATTATGTCAACGTCAGATTTAATAATATTATCTTTAATTTTAAGTGAGATAGAGTTATTGCGTGGTATGGACTTACAAGTTTCTTTATTTATAATGTTCCAAGTCGCTTTGATTTTGTTTATTGCTTGTTTTATTTTGTCTCGCAAAAACATGGAATTGGCAACATTGCAAGATTTTTTAAATATCTTAGAGTAAGATTTAACATATTCTACTAGTTTGGGACTATGAAAGTTCGCTTTTAAATCATTAAATTCGTATAATTTAATCCTACTTTTATGAATACCTGGAGTAGCCCAGTTACTGAATTTAAATTTAAATTTATCAACTGTCACTTTTGTTTTTTTGAAAAGATTGTGTTATGTTCATTTATATTAAGTAAGGAAGTTGATTGTTTATATTGCTTTTAAATTTCTTGATACGTTTCTTAGTAACTGGTCTAAAAATAATATCCACCGATTGAGGGACATGACGGTGTTTAAATTTGGTTAACAGACCACAATGGTCTGATTTTAAACAATTAATTATTGATTTCTCCTTATGAAAATTTTCACAAAAAATATTATCCAAGCAGGTAGCTGATAATGCAGTGATTCTAGTAGGTTGATCAAAAATATTTAATAAATTGAATGATTTAAAAAGATTCAAAAATCTATGTGAGGTTGGAGAAGAGTCTAGAATATCTACATTAAAATCACCACAAACCACCTTCTTGTTTGATTTACATACTCTCTTTAACGCTTCTTCCAAAGTTTCTTCAAACAGTGAATAATCCGCAGATGGTGGTTCATACACACAAACAATAATAATCCGCTCTAACTCTGCACATGAAATTTCAATAGTTTGCTCAATTGAGAGTGCTACCACATCATTGCGTTCCCTATACTTTAACTTATTGTGCAATAATATTAGTGACCCACCCCGAATAGCTGAAACTCTCATGAACATACTAGCGACACTATAATTATCAAAACTTAACAGACAGTTGTGTTCCTTAAGCCAGTGTTCTGTTAAGCATAAAACATCTATATTCATACTGTCAAGGAACAAACCGACTTCTAAATCTTTGCCAGAAAAGCCCTGTATATTCTGATGAACAAAATTGAGATAATTACTGTTGGGCTTTTCTTTTGTCATAGATGGAGGTTTGCAGGAGGTTTCCTCTGTTGTCTTAATATCTAACATGTTCCAAAGTCGACAAGAGTAGGAGTCTATTGGGAATTCTAATTCACGTTTTTCGTCAAAATTCGCTCCCTCCGTTCGCTCATTCGAAAAAAGTGAATTAATCCTTCCCAATATACACCAATAGATTACAAATTCATAAAAACATACCAGTGAATTTGTTTCCCCAGAGATCCAGTGTTTCACAAAGATCACAACGTACACTGCATTGTTGAATAGATCAGGCATAGTGAGAACCGCTCTTCGAGACCCGATTAGAATATGACGGCACCATGAAACTGCAACGACCACAGACCGAGTGGTGGTTTCATGCCAGATTGGTCGTGCCTAAATCAGTAATATTCTATTCGAAATCATGTCATCCAGCAGCAGCATAGTTAGTTACAGCTATGATAATGAGAAATGTCGGCACCACGAAACTTCACTTGTTCCTTGCTTGGTGGAACAGTGATTCTATGCCTGATTGGTCGTACGGACAAATCTGAATGCAAAGGGCAGATAACTATGTGCTTTAGACGCAAAACCTCGAAACGGTGTGCGGGAGCCACGACGATTATCATGACTGACAAACTTCTAGCAATCCTGTTAAAGAATGAACAGATAATTTCAGGAAGGCACTGATTATAAAGGATAGGTAATATTATTTATGAACGATATTTTTTATTTATTTATTTATTTATTTATTCATTTGCTAATATGTACATTCACATTAAAGATGGTCATTATAATTATCAGTACAGTACATAACCCCGTAAGGGCATTACAAATATAGTACACCTAATATTTTATTGATTCCAATTACATTTGATGCTAGTATAATAAAATTATTAATTACCTATCTATTTAATACATTATGAATTATATTATATTATTATATTTTGTAGTAAGAAGGTCTACTCCCGTTCGTCAAAAACGTAGTTACGTGTTTTTTCAGCCGTTATAAAACATATTTACCGTTCGAAATTGATGTTGATTTTTTTGGTATTCTCATAACCGTATTTATATTGTACAAAACATATAAAACCTATGCATAACATGCTACGTTTTTGTAGCCTTTAACCACTTCCAAAGTTTCACGAAACTTCGCAAATTTGTACCGTAGTAGGCCCCCTGTTTACATGCACTGTCATCATTTCTTAATCGGTCCGCCAACGTCGAGCGCGGGGCCTTGCTATCTGACACCTCTTCGTTACACATACCTAATGTACCGATTCCTGATTGTTTAACTAAATTGATGAATGAAACTTGATATGGGGCCTTTTGGTGTAGGCTGAGTGTAGGGTGGTACTTTATTATTACGATTTATTTATTAAATTTACAATACATGCTAATCAGTGGCTAGAAATAAAGTAGAGTAATTAACTCATATACGCTCCCACTACTGACTTACGACCTCCATCATTAAGGAATGTCATCACTGCATATTAGCCTAATCACCACGCTTGCCAACTAGTGGTGTGATGACAATAAAGGTTTTTGTACCCGAAAATCCGATAGCACTCCCGAACTGGGATTTGAACCAAGGACCTCCGGATTCGGGCGGAGCTCTGTTACCACTCCACCAAGAGACGCTTTCGTTTTATTCAGACTGAACATTGACACATTCATATAGAAGTGGACTAATGCTTGAATACTTTCTAGGTTACTCATGTATCAGTTATTACCTTTTTCGGCATTTGCTCTCTTACTTCACTCGAACATTCGAAAAAAGTACATTTTTAATAGATTATATATATTTATCATAAAACATACCAGTGATTTTGTTTCCCCAAAGATCCACTGTTTCACAAACATCACGACATACACTGCATTGTTGAATAGATCGGGCATGGTGAGAACCGCTCTTCGAGACCCGATTAGAATATGACGGCACCATGAAACTGCAACGACCACAGACCGAGTGGTGGTTTCATGCCAGATTGGTCGTGCCTGAATCAGTAATATTCTATTCGAAATCATGTCATCCAGCAGCATAGTTAGTTACAGTTATGATAATGAGAAATGTCGGCACCACGAAACTTCACTTGTTCCTTGCTTGGTGGAACAGTGATTCCATGCCTGATTGGTCGTACGGACAAATCTGAATGCAAAGGGCAAATAACTATGTGCTTAGACACGAAACCTCGAAAGGGTGTGCGGGAGCCACGGCGATCACTATAACACTGGCGCAATAATTGAATTAGACCAGAAGCACTATTCTGAGAAACTCACTTCGAATCTCGCACTCTGAATCCGCTATGAGATTCAAATTGCGTAGTCTATAAAATGTGTCAACGATAATGTGGAACCCTACAGATAAATATATAATAAAATAATAGTAAAATAAACCTTTTTTGACGAGATTCTGTCATAAGGTATGTATAAATTGTAATAATATGAGTAAAGGCAATTCGCTCACCTGAGTGAGTTCGAGTTCGAACTTGTTCAGAATCGACCTACACAGTAGTAATTAATTTACATCGTTGCAACAAAGGTTCTGTACACTTTTGACTCGAAACTTTTAATATTTGTTTTGTTTAACACAATAATTCAACTAACTACCTAGTTAAAACGTGGTTGAAATGCTGATGTTTACATAATGAAAACACTATCAGCTCACATCTTCAATATATACATTGTTTAAATACCGATGCGATGGGTGCCTAATTTCTTATCTTGCAATAAGTGCCTTAGAAACTTGTACTTACAACCTTATGCGTAGTACAAAATCTGTTATTTTTTATATTTAAGTGGTTAGTAAAAACCAAAGGAGTTAAGACTTAAAATAGAAACCGACACAAGAATAATTCATATCTCAATGACTGATTGGTAGATAATGCGTTGTAACTTTAAGTCTACTTTTTATACGTACGTTCGTAAAAAGTAACAAAGGAACCCTAATATGCAACAGGGCAATATGTATGGCACTTTGTAAAAACAAGCTACCACATTTTACTGACGTTGCAGCTTCTACTTCAAGTACAGTCAACAACATTAACATTGAAGATTACTGTCATAATTCAAGCAAATTTACAATGTATGTTATAAAACTGACACGTTTGGCGTAGGACGCTATAGCACAGTTTTTCATCATGATTTCTGTAGTGTACTGAGTTCGATTACTGGTGAGGTCAATTCAGGAAACGATCTTCTCTAAATTGGCTCGGGTCTGGGTGTGCAGCTGGAAGATACCCCTAGATTATTCATTGTCTAGTGTATCTACACAAGAATATTAGGACAGAATTACTTCGGGACCAATAAAAGTGGTGTGTTGTCATGGGCATTTTTATTATGTTTATCAAAACCGACTACTACAAGCATTGAACTTAGGTACATATAAATCATTTTATATTAAACCGTGGAAAATAACAATTTTCATATTTTTTCAAATAAACTTTACGTCAACTGTACTAATCGAACCTATGAGCCGACATAGACAGTTAATTGATATTTTTATTTTTTCACGTAAATTTATTACTAAAACCATATTATTGCTGACATCTAACAATATTTGGACAGTGTTTGCAAACCATTTATTGGAACGACTTTTTAGGTCGTTTTTGTATCAATCATTACCTAATATTATTCGAGTTTTACGATGAAATTGTTTAGCACCCCTTTGCAATATTTTTGTATAAATTGAGAGCTATAAATCAATAAAAATCATAGCATCAGTGACAGTTGGTGATCATCAAGAAGTTAATCTCCAGTTTTTGTGGAACAGCAAGAGAACTGACTTAGCAGCAATCAATCATGTTCGTAAGTTTTATTATCGATTCACTTTGTTAAAATGATCTAGAGTGTATTTGTACATGTATTATTTTTATTTGATCGTTTACCGTTAGGTCTGACATCGAGTACAACTCCGAGGTTGAAGACAAGGGCCGGGCTGCGTATAAGCACTCTGAGTCGGACGACGAACACTTCAGCCGACGAGCACGGAAGGCTACAACCGGACTTTACGACTCTGAAGACGAGTGTGCTAAAAAACGGTGAGTTAAGTGGCTTAGCTGACTGCATCCAGTATTGACTGGCCTGTGCATAAAAAGTAGTGATCATGCCTTTGGCACTAAAGTCCTTGGGTTCGATTCCCACCATGGACGAAAAATTATTAATGATCTTGGTGTGAAATAAGTTATTTCTTTTTATGACTAAACTTTGTCCCTTATTTCAGTAGCAGCAAGACAGTCAAAAGGCCTGGAGTAACCAAGCGGAAGTCGACTGTGAAGCTGAATAAAGAACTCTTCGACACGGACGACGTAGTAAATAAGCGGTAAGATTTTATGTTCAATCATAGCAAACAACGTGATGATCACTTGATGTACAGAACTTTTTCAACATACGAGTAACATTAATAAATATGAACTTTTATAATGATGAACTGTTCATGCTATACGGTACCTAAAACCTTTATAGTTAGGTGATACATCTCTCATTCAGTTCGGTGGCACAGTTGATCATTATTAAATCTACCAAGCTACAGTAACACTTTCTATAATAACATAATTATTTTTCATTTCAGTTCAGTGAAAAAATCTGTGAAACGCAAGGCAGCTGAATGCGCGGAGAAACGAGCACGACCTGACGGGTGGAGCCTGGACTTGGACGACGCGTCGGAGATCGAGGCCAGTCGCGCACGCGCCACGCCCTCGCTGCAGTCCGTGCTCACGCGCCGCGTGGCGGACGGAAGCCTGCGCCGCACCGCCGACTTGGTCGGCGACCTATTCGTGGAGCTCCGACTCTACAATACGAAGGACATTAGGTCGGTAGCGGTGAGGGATCGCTGGCAGAAAGCGGTTTTGTCGCTCAAGTACCAGACGGATTCTGACGCCGACGAGGTGGACTTCCTGCGCCAGTTTGTTAAGCGAGCACGCGCGGAATTCGTGGAGGAGGGCTCATTTTTTTCCGATAAGAAAAAGTGAAACGCACAAACAATTATAACTTACGTTATATTGTGTTAGTTATAATAATTAGTTATTAGATTATAAAATAAATATATTTCTATATAGCAATAAGTGTCCAATCTATTTAAATTAATTTTAAGCGACCTTTTCATAATTTTTACAATAACGATGTCGAACAGATCGATATATTGTTCTGTTTGTGATATTTCTGTTAGAAGCAAGGCACTCTCAGCTCATCTCAAAAGTACAATACATAAAAAAAACTCTGCCATTGAAGTCAGCGATGGTGTTGCGAAAATAGGTAGTGCTTTCCGTAGTCGCATCGCGACGTACAGATTGCGCCTGAGTGGCGCTGATGCGGTGAGCGCGGCGCAGGCACCAGCCTCGTTCCTGCGTGGCCTGCGCGCACGCGCAGCTCAGCTGCTGCGGGCGCGCCAGTTAACTTACAATAGCATCAAAGTCAACTTTGAATTATTCGCTGAATTTCATTTAAGAACCAATGATTCCGACAAGTCCGAAATAAAGTCTTTCGCCACGGAAAACATGGTCCTAAATAACAATTTTGATTTTGAAGATGTTTTTTCTCAAGTTATTAACGTAATTTCTTCCAAAGTTGACGAATTTGAAGAACGAGACAGCGGCTGGTTATTTTTACGTAATTGTTACTTAGAAATTAACATTAACAAGTACAACCCTCTGCGAGCATCTAGATTTATTGATTTGCCGAAAGCATTGAAACTCAAACGTGCATGCATTAACATTCAAAATAAAGATGAGTTTTGTTTTTTTTGGAGCATAATGGCAGCGTTATTTCCTGCTGACAACAACGCGCATCGAACTTCTTCTTATCCTCATTTTAAAAGCATACTCAATGTAAATAATATATCGTTTCCGGTAAAATTTTCCGATATAAAAACGTTTGAAAAAAATAATCCTGATATAAGCGTTAATGTATATGGACTTAAAAATAAAACTAATATTGTGGGGCCATTGTACCGCACGCTGAGTAAAAAAAGAAATCACATAAACTTGTTGTACATAGAAAGAGGTAATCTTTCACATTATTGTTTGATTAAAAACCTAAGCCGTTTAATGAGGTCGCAAGTAACAAAGCATCATGGTAGAATATATTTTTGTGACGACTGCATGATTTTTTTTCAAAATGAATGTAAGTTAAACGCTCATGTATGCGGTGGTGTTGCGACTATTTTGCCAAAGCAAGGTACACTTATTCAATTTAAGAACTACGAAAAAATGCAAGACATGCCTTTTGTCATTTATGCAGACTTTGAATCTTTATTGCAGCCCAGTCCTGACGGACCCAGTTCAAATTCGACGAAAGTGTTTCAAAAACACGTTCCGGCTGCCTTTGCTTATTATGTTGTTTGTTCATATAATAGTTCTTTAAATAGATACGTATCTTATCGCGGTGAAGATTGTGTTGACGTTTTTATAAAGAACCTCAAAAAAGATGTTTCTAAAATTTTACAAACTTATAAAAATACAATCCCTATGAAAAAACTAAACCCACAAGAAATAGGAGCATTCATGGAATCAAAACTATGTTATCTATGCAATCAATTATTATTCGATGATAAAGTTAGGGACCATTGTCACTTGACTGGTAAATATCGCGGCGCAGCTCATTCTTACTGCAATCTTAAATATCGTTTACCACAATTTGTTCCTGTATTTTTTCATAATTTGTCTGGCTACGACAGTCATTTATTTATAAATCAACTGGGGCAAACATCGGGGCCAATAAAAGTTATAGCTAAAAATAAAGAAAACTACATATCGTTCACTAAGTTTTTTACGACACATGACAATAAACATATGGCGGTTCGTTTTGTAGACTCTTATAAATTTTTGGGCACAAGCCTAGAAAAACTCGTATCGAATTTAGATACGGAAGACTTTGTGCATTTACTAATTTTTTTTCCAAAACGTGAGAGGTTTGAATTATTAAGACGGAAAGGCGTATATCCGTATGAATACATGTCTAACTGGGAGTCGTACAGAGAAAGAAAATTACCTCCACAACAATGCTTCTATTCCAGTTTAAGTAATACCACTGTTTCAGAATCTGATTACAACCATGCTAAACATGTCTGGAATGAGTTTAATTTAAAAAATTTAGGCGAATACACAGATTTATATTTGAAATCTGATGTGTTGTTACTAGCAGATGTTTTCGAAAAGTTTCGTTGCACTTGTAAAACTAATTACAAGTTAGACCCATCGTTTTATCTGACAGCCCCTAGTTTAAGTTTTGACGCAATGCTCCTTAAAACTAATGTGAAACTTCAGTTAATTGATGACTTAGAAATAATTAGATTAATACAGAAAGGTATCCGCGGAGGGGTATGCCTGTGTTCTACGAGATATGCAAAAGCAAATAATAAATATTTATTAGATTACGAGCCGTCATACCCCGATAACTATTTATTTTACATAGACTGCAATAATTTGTACGGTTATGCGATGTGTTCCTATTTACCTCATTCGGATTTCAGATTATTAAATACCTCAAACATTAATCACTTTGAAATCCTTGAAACGCCTGATGATTCCGAAGAAGGCTATATTTTAGAAGTTGATTTGGAATATCCAGAAACTTTACATGACCTGCATAATGAATTACCGTTCTGTCCACAAAAGTTTTCACCGCCAGGATCTAAAACTCAAAAGCTAATACCGAACCTATATGATAAATTTAAATACGTCATCCATTATGTGCACTTGAAAACGTGTTTATCACATGGCTTGAAGCTCAAAAAAATTCATAGAGTAATTAAATTCAAACAAGGCCCTTATTTAAAACAATACATTGATTTAAATACGGAGTTACGAAAAACGGCTAAGTCTACTTTCGAACAGGATTTTTTTAAGTTATTAAATAATAGCATTTTCGGGAAAACTTTAGAGGACACTGAAAAAAGGCTCGACATAAAACTGGTCAATCAGTGGGTTGATACAAAAAATAAAACAAAAAAAGCAATCACTGCAGAACAACTGATAGCGAGACCTAATTATCATAGTTGTACTATTTTTTCAGAAAATTTTGTTGCGGTTCAGTTGAAGCCAGAATCAGTTGTACTAGACAAACCTATTTACATAGGGTTTACTGTTTTAGAAATTTCCAAAAGCCATATGTATAATTTTCACTATTCTGTAATGAAACCATTTTATGGTCGTGATTTAAAGCTGTGTTATACGGACACCGATAGTTTTTTGTACTCAGTAAAGACTAGTGATATATGTATATAAAGACCTAAAACTTAATTTTCAAGGATATTTTGATACGAGTAACTATGAAGAAAATAATTCATACGGTATTTTACGCCAGCACAAAAAAATACCGGGTTTGTTCAAAGACGAACTAGGCGGACATATTATAACAGAATTTGTTGGTTTAAGATCTAAATTATACTGTATCAAAACGAAAACCAAAGAAATAAAGAAAGCTAAAGGTATTAAAAAACCTGTGGTCAACAAACTATTTTTCAAAGACTACAACAAAGCTTTGTTAGAAAACGAAATTATTCGGAAGAAAAACATAGTGTTTAAATCAATCAAGCATCAAATATTTACTCAGTGTGTTGATAAAGTAGCCTTATCGTCTAATGACGATAAACGTATCATATTAAGAAACAATATAGATACATTAGCATGGGGACATAAATCCAGCTTCTTTTAATTTAGGTTAAATAGATTGGACCTTGATGTAACTAGATGTAGTTAGGTTATTTGATATTTAGTTTAAATAAGATTATGTTTTTGATAGTTAGGCTATTTTTATTTGTATTTCATAGTCTACTAAACATTTAAATTTGTGTAGTGTAAATCTAGGTGTAGAATAATAATAATTTTAATTTTAAATAAAATTGATTTCAATGAAAAAATACTGATATTTTATTTAGCATTCCATAATGAACATGATATTATATATTTCCTATCATTTAAAACCTATAATGAAAGGAGGTCACTAAGTTGGTACTTGTAAGAACATGATTAAACTGGTTGAGTAAACAAAAGTGCACGTGTTTACGTGTAATGCAAAATCAGCACATTCATTTTAGGTAGACATTGGTTTTGTGAATCATTTTAGTGCATTCGAAAGTTAACCACTGAGGAAGCTACACGAGATTCTATTATTGAGTTTTTGAAAGCGAATCAAAATGGAAAACTTGTTTGAACAATACGCGCAAGACCCTCTTGCCGACTTTGACATTATGTATCCGGAGCTGGCTAAACAACAGCGGGAACCAAAGAAGAAGAGATCAAAACGTCCAGCTGCAAATCAAGAAAACCCTACGTCCTCCAAGAAACATTGCTTACAAAATGCATCCTCCTTCGTGTGCAGCAACGAAACAAGACGAGGTATTCGACTCATTCGGATAGAAGTGGTGGACCTGGAAGACAGTCGTGGTGCAGTGCAAAGTGAAAATGAAAAAGTACTTTACAGTGCTCAGTACGTTGTCACAGATAACTTTAATCCAATTATGGAGCAAACGGAACACTTGATTTCTAATATATGTAAAAAAATCTGTGATGATAATATTTAAAATATAATTGTTTAGTTTATTAAGTTAAGAAATGATTAGGTTAAGTAGAATATGTATTGTGTCAATTAAGTTATAATAAAAATGTTGAAATATTTTTTTGTCTTATTTTGACTACCTACTTGATTTAGGGTTTAGAGAAAAACTAAAAAAACATGTTTTAATTATTAAAATTTATTCACGATACAAAACATATCATTACACAATTAATTACACACAGTTATTTAAATACCACTTCTGTATACAAATTGCATTTTTAAGCGCGCATTCGCTGTTATGACTCAAACAATTAAAACTCGATCTACATTTACATTATGTAGAATATAATATTGAAAAATTAGGACTACCTCGGTCTTCAATATCTATTAACATACAAGTTTCGCACAGCTCCTTTATCCATTTCTGTTTCTCGAGACCTTTCATTACAATTGTTTTATTTCGTAAAATTGGGATTATTAATCTCTTGAATTCTCTGTAGTCAATATTACCCTCACTCCAAGTAATCCCTCTGTTTCGTTCAATCCACCTCACTCTCCTTTTTTCCTCAGGAGTTAATTTTGAATACGGATATGGAGGTTTAATTAAAAACACTTGAGTGAACTCATTCGTAGATAAAGCAAACTCCTTTATTATGAAGTGATTTTGATAATCTTTAAATCCTTGAATAACAACAAAAATAATTTGGTTCATTATTTTTCAAACAATAAATGAGTAGATAATATTAATATTTTAGCAGCACAAGGAGTTCGATTTACATTCTCAGTATGACTGTTGAAGGTTCTAAACATTCACTATTATATTAATAACATCGAAGATTCTTCACGATAGTTTTTTAACCAGGTTACTCAGCGGTTTATACTCAAATATGCAATCGTTTAATATAAGGCAGTAGGCTGCTGTCTGGTCAGGAATCTCTTGATCTGACTCTATTTCAACTCTCACATCTATCGAGCCCTTTAATGTTTCGTGTTGTCGAGAACAGTCTATAACAAATAATGGAGCAATGTCTCTGAATTCCTTTAAACTCAATAACGGTTCTGCTCGGCGCCCGTGATAAGATTGTTGAAATCTAGCGTATTGCTCATAAAGCAAAGTAAACCTGTCTTCTGAAAAACTGACATTTAGTCCCTCGTAAGGATAATATGTCGAATTTAAGAAAACTTTTACATCCCGTACATGTATGGAGACATACGTGTACACACTGCCGCATTTCCTGCAAGACTGATTCAGCAGTCTGCGCGCAGTATATTTATATGGTGCGAGTGCGAGAGCTATACATGCTCGGTCTCCTTCAATCTCACAGAGTACGACGGTACTTCGAAAGTTGAAGAATCTACGGCCACCGTCTGCGCGTGTAACATTGCGGCGAAGCAAGACAGTATCAGCGTTCTTTCTCTTTCGTATACCTATATAAGGAAGTATGTTTTGGAAATAAAAACAGCAGCAAAATCATCATTGCTCATTACGCATTTTTACTTAGCACCCATAACAGCTGGTGACCCCGATCTACGCAACCATGTCAAATCAAGAGGATCATGCAAGCAACAGCGAGAGTCAAGCGAGCAACACAGAAGGAAAACGAGACATGAAGTACGATTTGGCTGGCATTTCAATCCAGTCGAAGATTCTACCCTTTTGGCGCGACCATCCCCGTTTATGGTTCGCTCAGTACGAGACCCTAGTCAACCCGCTCAAGCTTGGAGATGACCAGAAGTTCAGATACGTCTTAGGAGTTCTACAAACCGCAGAGATTCAGCAAATTAGTGACCTACTTCTGAATCCCCCAGAAAGAGGGAAGTACGATGCAGTCAAAGAACGCTTACTCTCCGTGTACCAAGAGTCGGAAACGAAACAGTTCCAGAAATTGATCAGTGGCCTGGAGTTGGGAGATCAAAAGCCAAGTCAACTATTACGACGGATGAGAGAACTAGGCGGTAGTATGGTTCCTGACGACGCTCTCAAAGTCATGTGGATGAACCAGTTGCCTACATATGTAAGGACTGTGCTGGCGATTAATAAAGAAGCAACGCTGACTACCCTAGCTGCGATGGCTGACCAGATGATGGAGCAGAATGAACCCGCCAACATCGCGGCGATTTCAAGCATGGCATCAACCACTAATCACACGAGTACTAGTGCCGAGAAAGCTTCGACCAGCCAATTTGATTTACTATCAAAACAAATCGAAAAGTTATCTCTGGAGATCGCCGAGTTACGTCACGGAAGACAAAAATATCGCCGTCCCTTTCGCTCTCACTCGCGGCAACGTTCCCGTTCGGAATCAAGAAATGGAAAACAAAAGAAACCGGGCGATGCTGATTGGGAATGTCGTTATCACTACAAGTTCGGTGATAAGGCACGACGCTGCGAATCTCCGTGCGCTAGAAAGAGAGGCAACCAGGGAAACTAGTTGCATCACCGTCAGTGGCGGGCGTCGGTGTACCTACTTCATATAACCGCCTATGCATCTACGATATTGATACGAGAGAGCGATTTCTTGTGGATACCGGCGCGGAAATATCTGTTTTGGCTGCCAGACATAAGAAAAAACCTACGCCCAGTGCCTACAAGCTATATGCAGCGAATAATACACCGGTACATACTTACGGCGAGCGCACCTTACGACTCAACCTGGGGCTACGCCGTTCTTTCGCTTGGACATTCGTCGTGGCAGATGTGAAGACTTCAATATTGGGCGCAGACTTTTTACGTCACTATAAGTTATTGGTCGACTTACACCATAAGAAACTGAGAGATGGAATTACAAACATATCCATAGATTCCATCGACGTTGCCTGCAAAATCGAAACGGTGAATATCATAAGCAGCGACCAGGCTTACTACGACATTTTGAAGAAGTTTCCTGATGTTTTTCGCCCCATGTCACTCAAGACGCCTGCTAAGCACAACGTGACTCATCACATTGAAACCAGTGGCTCACCTCTATTCGCCAGGGCCCGCCCGCTGCCTCCTGACAAATATAAAGTGGCAAAAGAGGAGTTTGAACGGATGATACAAATGGGAATCTGTCAACCCTCGAAAAGCTCCTGGGCAAGCCCATTACATATTGTCAAGAAAAAAGACGGAGGAGTGCGTGTTTGTGGTGATTACCGCCGATTGAATGCTGTGACACAACCAGATAGATATCCTATCCCGCGAGTTCAAGACTTCACCTACCAATTGCATGGCATGAAGATATTTTCTAAGCTGGATTTAAAAATGGCCTACTATTGGATACCGATAAATAGCGAAGATGCACAGAAAACGGCCATAATTACACCGTTCGGCCTTTTTGAATTTAAATGTATGACGTTTGGCTTACGTAACGCAAGCCAGACCTTCCAGCGCTTCATGCACGAGGTCCTAAGAGGTGTAAAAGGCTGCTATTGCTTCGTCGACGATATTCTGCTGTATTCGAAGGATGAAATAAGCCATAAAACCCTGCTTCACGAAGTCTTACAACGGCTAGATAAATATGGAGTCAGCCTTAATGTCGACAAATGTCAATTCGGAAAAGCGAAGATTAACTTTCTTGGTTACGAGGTGTCAGCAGAAGGAATCTGCCCCACGCGAGAAAGGACCGAAGCTATTTCCACTTATCCGAAGCCAAAGAACGTTATGGAATTGCGAAGATTTCTGGGCATGATCAACTTTTACCGAGATTGCCTACCGCAACAAGCCAAGCTGCAAGCGCATCTGAATACCTACCTACATAATTCAAAAAAAAATGATAAGACGATCATCGAGTGGACAAGTGAAGCGGAACAAGCTTTCGGAAGTTGCAGACAAAGCATATTGAAAGCGACAACATTGACTCATCCGGTTCCTGGAACAAAGCTCTGCATCATGAGCGACGCGTCTGACCACAGCGTCGGTGCCGCTCTTCATCAACACTTAAACGGCACTTGGCAACCTCTGTCGTTTTTCTCAAAAGCGATGAGCCCAACGCAGCGACGTTACAGCGTGTATGATCGCGAGCTCTTAGCGATATACATGGCTGTAAAGCATTTTCGTCGTCTAATTGAAGGCAATGACGTCATCGTGTTTACTGACCACAAACCACTGACGCACGCTCTAACTAGACTGCCTAACAACAGAGATACGCCACGACGGGAGCGACAGCTGCATTTCATAAGCCAGTTCTGCACTGCAATCAAATATATACATGGAGAAGAAAATTCAGTCGCTGACGCCCTTTCCCGCATAGAGGAAGTACAATGTCCTACTATCATCGACTATAGCAGACTTGCGGCAGATCAAGAAGAAGATGACGAACTGCGAAAACTAAGACAACAGCACAACTTGAAGTTTATCAAAATAGCATTACCTGGCCTACCCCAGCCGATTACTTGCGAAATGTCTTCCGCCACACCGAGGCCATACCTACCCGCAGCATATCGATTTGAAGCATTCAAAGCACAACACGATATGTGTCATCCTGGCGTTCGTACAACGAGATCTCAGATAGTAGCTAAATACTTCTGGCCCGCTATGAATAAACAAGTCGGAGAATGGACTAAAGCGTGCACGAGCTGTCAACGATCGAAAGTCTATAGACATGTCGTCACCCCTATCGGAGAGCTACCCAGTTCACAGAGATTCGAGCACGTACACATAGACATCGTTGGCCCGCTGCAAATATCAAATGATCACCGCTACTGTGTAACCATGATAGATCGATGTACAAAGTGGCCAGAGGCGGTACCTGTAAGAGATATTACAGCCGAGACGGTAGCCCGAGCCTTGTACGAAAATTGGATAGCCAGATTCGGATGTCCACTACGCATCACAACAGACCAGGGAAAACAGTTCGAGTCTTCACTGTTCAATGCGCTGCTGAAAAGATTCGGCATAACCAGAATCCGAACCACTGCATTTCACCCGCAATCGAATGGACAAATAGAACGATGGCACCGCACTCTTATGGCTGCATTGATGGCGAGAGGCGCATCGACAACATGGACCGATGAGCTACCCACGGTGCTACTCGGATTACGCACAACATTACGTCACAAGAACATAAGTCCAGCATTAATGACGTATGGCTCGACGCTACGAATACCCGCAGACTTTTTCGTGCCTACAAAGCCTAAAGTCGACGACGCAGATTACGTACGCTGTCTCGTACAAACAATGACATCACTTTCACCGAGCACCCGAACTAACACATCACAACAAACGAAGCCATTTATTCACAAGGATCTCGCCACCTGTTCACACGTCTTCATGAGAAACGACACCGTCAGAAAGCCGCTCATTCCACCGTACGATGGCCCGTACGAAGTAATCAAAAGGTACGAAAAATACTTCAAGATTCAGCTACCAAATCGAACTGCCGTTGTCACCATCGAAAGGCTCAAGCCCGCCTTCCTGCTGCAAGACGACGCGGAAAATCCTTCTTCGACCGTTGCTTCCCGAGAAAAATCAAGCTCAGCCTACGTGACGAAGTATGGTCGCGTATCGAAGCCAACTGTACGCTTCGCTTGAGGGGGAGTGATATGGAGACATACGTGTACACACTGCCGCATTTCCTGCAAGACTGATTCAGCAGTCTGCGCGCAGTATATTTATATGGTGCGAGTGCGAGAGCTATACATGCTCGGTCTCCTTCAATCTCACAGAGTACGACGGTACTTCGAAAGTTGAAGAATCTACGGCCACCGTCTGCGCGTGTAACATTGCGGCGAAGCAAGACAGTATCAGCGTTCTTTCTCTTTCGTATACCTATATAAGGAAGTATGTTTTGGAAATAAAAACAGCAGCAAAATCATCATTGCTCATTACGCATTTTTACTTAGCACCCATAACACATGACAGTGATCAAATTCTGCCATAGACAATTCAGCAGAATGTTTACGATTAGTTTGTAATGCAATTACAACAAATCGTGGTTTTTCTACTTGCGATGAAGTTTTGATGGACCATGCATGTTTACGTGTTTTTGGCAGCAACGGATATTCATACAAATCCCAATTACGAAACGCTAGTGTAATAGCTCTATCTTTTTCCAAATGTTTTAATAAGTTTATTCTTTCGCGATCTGATACTTTGACGTGTGGAACTCGCCAAACAATTTTGTTGATTATAATGTCGTTAACCACTTCACCTGTATTTAATTTCAATGCATTGAGATTTGTATTGCTTCTCAATAGCACTAGCTCATGTTTACAATTTATTATGATTTTTTCATAGTCCTCCGCAAAACCCAACATTTTATTCAAAGGAATTGACACAGAAAATAATCCTTCATTATTATTTGAACCTGTTGTTGACCAACCCCAAGCTCTAGCACTTTTGGATTCATTTTCATTCAACGATAGATAAGACTTCATGGTGGTAGTTACGCCTGCATTTTTTATTTTATCTATTTCTATCCCATTTAATTCGTAGCGAATATCTTGAAACAGGAATAATATAGGATTATTTATGAAATGCACACTTGATAATTTTTCTTTTTTGCTGTTATAAACATTAACTTTGCCTTCAATATACAAAGTACTGAGTGCAGGCAACACATATAAATCTTGCTGATTAATTGGTATGCGTATTTCATCGTTCTTGTTGAAACTTGTTACATATGGTTTATAGGAATGATATTCGAAACTTTCAATGCTGTTATCGTACGATGTTTGTTGAGAAATATTGAGAATATTCATTTTAACCAGCCGAGTAGCTTCAGAAATTCCTTATTGTTTTTAGTTAACCTCTTTTTGACCGCAATCGGTGTTCTTTTGTGAGATGATCCTTTAGAACTGAGTTCAATACTTGATGTTGGGGGGTTTTTATTGAAATTTATCATTTTTTTCTGAAGTGTAAATACAGTTGAACTTCTTCACCACGTAAATTCACTTGGTTGTTTTCAGAGTCTAATAACCGTATATTAATTTCACTTATTGAACTTTGATTAATAGGAAAATAAATTAAATTCTTAGGTACTTCAATTATTCGATAGCCTGGTGGCACATTAGGAACAAATTCATATACTATATGACTGGCTTTTCCATTCACGAATGATCCGCTCACCACATCACATTCAATGCGTACGATGGTTGTTGGTAAAATACTGACAGGATACTGAGATTCGGTACTTATAAACGCTTTTATCGTTTCCTTGCCAAATCCTAATATACTACCAATGGAATTACTTTTTTCGAAGTTAATTTCCTTGGAGCAGTATATAGCAGTCTTCAAAGTATTGTTGTTGCAACTTAACTTCAATACAGTATTTTTAACGTTACATTTCAAATAATCACAAATATCTTGAAGTTCATAAGATCCTTCAGGAATTTCAATAACTTCATTTTTGTTATAATAAAATTTATTGTTTCTTTCATCAACATTAGGTATAGAATTAAATGTAGAAAAATACAAGAGCCCGCACTCATATTCTCCATGTAGTTCCAAAGTAGGGGAATAATTTGTAGTCAAAGTGGCACCTCTACCAGTTATTGATACAGTGAAAGACATCTTTGTACTGAAAGTAAGCTTTATTTCAATCATTATATAAATGTTTTTTCCAGTAATCTTTTAAAAATTTCAAACAAAGATGACCGCAGTTCGTAGTACCAAAAGTTTGATGTTGCATGTAGTTATAATTTATAGACAAATTGTGTAAATAATTAATTAATTCCAATGGAGGTTTCAAGTTCCCAAAGCTGTCAAAATATTCGGCGTAATTGTTTTGTTTCACGTAGGCTACCCAATGTGTTCCGGGGTTTTCAGAGCTATCCAAATTTAAAATGGCACATTCTATTTTTCTGGGGTTAGAAGGTAAAGTGTCTCTCATGAAAACACCGCGAAAAAATGGAATCTCACTGGCATGTTCTATTATATCCCAATTACTGAGGGCACGTCTAGGTAGCCGTTTACCTAGTTTTTTGAAGGATTCAAATATAAGCCTGCTCCTTTTTTGTGAGGTTTGATATACATGCCTCTTCCAAGTGCCACCGCTTCCATCATCCTATTGTGTCGTTCAGACTCCTGTAGATTTTTTTGTGCAGCTTTAGAATCGTTAACAGCTTTTGCTATACCTGCTGCCCCTCCAGCCAATGAACCCAGAGCAGATAATCCAGCAAAAATAGGGATAAGTGGTAAAACTCCTCCATGTTTTGGTATAGGAATACAGCGGGGTAAACGTATTCTTTTTTTGTCTGTAAATAGTTTCTTTGCAGCTGCATAGGCATATTTGATAGCTGAGTGATTGTCTTTAGATTTTAGTTTTTTTAATTGAGATCGTATTTTCTTTATTCCGGCCCTAAATGACTTTACACCTGAACCGGATTTGATTTTCATTGCATTTTTTACTATCCAGGGGGCAATTTTTTCTCCTTTTCCAGCATCTTTTGATTTCAATCTTCTTCTGGCCATGTTTAAAAGTTCTAAGTCAGCCTTATGTCGAACTCTAGAATCACAATTGTTATAAGCAATATCGTGATGCATACAAGCTTCATCCAATTTGTTTATGCCTCGTTCACCCTTAATCAATCGTTTCTGAAGTCTGGTTCCAGGACCACAAAATTGATATCCCGGTAAATGTAGTTCAAATGGTAAGTTATCTATTAGCTTGTTTATAATACCACTGCCCTCCTTCATTGATAATAATAAAGTGAATGGGAGAAATAATAATGTATTATATATGCTACAAAACCAATTCTTTTTGGTCAACCCAACTGTTTTCTTCGTTATTTAAACCCAACCATTTTACAAAAAGTTTGGTTCCTTTTCTTTTTATAACTTTCTCAATGAGATAAAGGTTTGGAAACTTAGTTCTTTGTAATTCGTATCCGTAAAAAGATCCTAAAATGGGTTGCTTGCATTTATCTTCTATTTGAAATGTTTGAGGATTTGTTTCGTTAACCTTTACCACGCGAAAAATTTCTGTGGACCAATTAGGTGTATAACCTTTATAAAAATCTCCTTTGTATTTGCTTATACGTACGTAATCACCGACTCGAAACGTAAATCTTTGACTTGTTTTATGTTTTTGTGTTTTAATAATGTTAGAGCTGACTAAGACTTCATTCGAGCTATTAACATCAACAGGCTTAAATTTAGTTATTCGATGTATGGTATTGTTATAGTGCTTCACCACGGAATTCAAATTATTTCCAAACCACTGATATTTTCCGTGTAGACTAAATAGTTTAAAAAGATGAGACTTTATCGTTCTTATTACTCGTTCTACTATGGATGCTTTTTTTACAGAAAACGTAGAATAATGATTAATATTATATTTTTTCATTAGCTGTTTAAAAGTGTCATTGTAAAACTCTGTTCCTAAATCGGTTTGCAGATTTTTCGGACTTCGTAAAGTACAAGAAAATATACTTCGCATTGCAATCATTACACAATTCTTTGTTTTAGATTGTAGGGGTTCAACCCATACGTACTTAGACAAAGCATCAATTACTACAAGAACATAATTATATCCTTTATTAAAATGAGAATATTTTTGAAAATCTATGAGGTCAGCTTGCCATAAGTCATCTATCCCTTTTATCATAGTAAATCGTCGAGGAAAACTTCTTCTCGCTGCTTTATGGAGTTCGTTAACAATGTCCAGTTTACTCATTTTTACCCGCTTTTGATTGAATTATTTGATCTATTTCAGTTTTTGTGTAATACAAGGTACTCAAAGTATTTGATGTTGCCTTTTCTAAGCCTTTTAAGTACTGTTTAACATCAATTTGAATTTGTTTCATTTCATTTCTCAGTTGTTTAACACATTTATCCACGTATACTTTATTAACAGCTTCGTCATCCTTCTCAGGAGATCTTAATCCCTTTAATCTTGAAGATTTTAAATCAAAGTCACCAGTTTCCGATCTAAGTGAAGTATCCGTGAGGTAGTCAATGAATTCAGATATCCGTAGACGTTTATGAACGTGATGACCGAATTTATCTATGTTCATTGTGGTCTTGATGGCATCTGTTTGGTTTTGTGACTGCCTAATTTTCCTGATGGGAGCTTTATATATTTTAAATCTTTTGTAATTCCAGCTTCGTGCAGTTCCTCGATTATTGCATAAATTTCATTTTGCACTCCAGTGTTACCCGCTGCCCATGATCCCAAAAGTAATTTTAATCGTTCCACTAACTCATTAGGATCATTCCAGTAAACCAAATCAGTATCACTATGGACTTTCTTCAAAATATCAACACCTGCTCCTTGTCGTAGATTTTCCACACTACTTGTAACACTTCGTGAAAATTTAAATAATGGCTTAATAATATGAATATATTTAAATCCTTTATTACTGTTTATTGCTTTTAATGAATTAAAATTACGTTTATGAGCATTAGTATCCATAAGTACTAACTTGTAATTTTGCAAATCTTCCTCTGTGACAAGGTCTAAATTTGGTACCTTTTTAAATAATAATTCCTTCAGCCCAAGTGTTTTTTTCAGACTACGAATCCCAATTCTCAAAATGTGACCATCATCATAAACGCGTGTTTTGCCAAGCAAGAGTTTTCCCCGATCATTTCTGACTCCGTATGGTATATCTTTCATTACTTCAGATGAAGTAGACCATGATAAATTATCATTAGCAGTACTTGATGATTGAATGGATTTAAACGAATTCTCGTTGACATCATAGTCCTCCTCCTCCTCTGTACCTAAAGGTGATGTCGTGAGTGTTTTGTTGGTTGACTTTAAAACCTCGTTATCTGAGTTTTCTTCTTCGTTTTTAGATTCGTCAAATTCTTCACCTGAATAGTTCGATGATTCGCTATCACTCTTACTTTTTTTCACTAAGTGATCTTCCTCGATTTCTTCTTTTGTTTTAAGTTTCTCATCAGTTTGGCTCGTTAAAAGATTAAGCGGCTCAACAATAGGCTTAAATATTTTTTCCAATGCTAAATTATTTGCATTATTTTCATTTTTTATCAAATCCACCTTCCTTTTTACAGCTTTTGCGGATTTAACAATTTGCTCTTTTAAATTCCGTTCCATGTTTCCACTTGGCATGAAATCATAAATGTAACTGACGCGTTAATATTATAACAGTCATTAAATAATGCTAGTCCATCACAATAAATGTATCAAACGCCATTCTATAACATCCTTTATTACGATCACAATCCTTGTTGATAACAACATAACTAAAAGGTTTACTCCACACAGTTGAGCACATTTCACGAAACTGAGACCATGTCATGTCAGACCCTACATGTTCATCGTAAACGTGTTTCAAATTTATATCGTCTTGCTTAAATAGTATGATCAGATTTGAATTATCTCTCACTAGTTGTTTAGGTATTTTAGTATATGTTTGATTAATATAAAAACAATCAATGTTTTTATGACGTCCCATTGCAAAGTAATTCCGAATATTATTTTGATTTTCACAGGCCACATCGTCGAATATAATGATTGAGTCTGACAAAGCTTCGTGTGGACTCAAAATCTCACTGTTATGATTATATTTGTTGCAAGATGTACCTGCAACCATATCCAATACCTTTTCCAAAAATATATATTTAGGTTGGTATAAAGACTTCGAATATACATATAGGTTACAAAATCGCAGGCCATCTTCATGCAGTAATAAACTTATTATTAAATTAGTTTTCCCACAATTTGATGGTCCACAAACAATGCATCGTATAGTGTTCGGCAATAAGTTACCATGACGTCTTGTCTCATCTGTCGACGGAGGGCAAATACAATCTAATTTCAGGGATTGTTTTTGCTTTAGAAATTTCATATTAACTTTTATATCACACCGTAGTGTTACGTTGATTGCACCAAAATGATGATTCCTCAGTATGCACAATCGTTTAAATAAAGCTCGGGTATGAAATTTTTTAAGCCAGAATGCTCTAAAGATTTAGCATAGGTTCTTAATAATTTATTAATCATTAAAATTAAAGTTCCTTACTGTAAATACGAGTAGTGCTAAGGTCTATGTTCAGGTTAGTTATATGTTTTCAATGGTAACAAAACTCAGGCATTCTAATAAAATTCCCGGCGTACTAAATCCTTTACTATGTTATCAATTTATAATAATGTGAAGTATATAATCAGATCTCTGGGGAAACAAATGCACTAGTATGTTTTTATACACTGGTAAGTTTTTTTTTTTATGATTTTGTAATCTATTGGTGTTTATTGGGAAGGAATAATTCACTTTTTTCGAATGAGCGACCGGAGGGAGCGAATTTTGAAGAAAAACGTGAATTAGAATTCCCAATAGACACCTACTGACAAGTCTGTCTGCTCAATAAAAGCAGGTTGAGTAGCCAAAATATTGGCTGCAGAAATAAAAAAAGAGGATAGCGAATGTGCTATTTGTCGCTTAAAATAATTAGAAATATAAAAATTATTATATGTCACATGCAAATTATTAATTTAATTTAATTAATTGACATTTGACAAATAATTAATATGAATATTAATTAATTTGTTAATGTCAATTACATTCATTAATTCACAGTTATGAAAAGTCACAGTATCTAATGTCAAATTCATTTTGTATCTCATCTCATTTTAAAAAGAATTTAAAAAGAATACTGTAGTGTTTGTATCTAAGTACTAGATATAATACACTGTCTCACGCGCACAAGTGTAGCAGTAAGGTGACTCTGACACCTGTCAGTGTCACTCACCTGTCAACGTCACTGTCCAGCGGTGGCTTAGTCAGTCGTCTGAGAGACCCTGACCGTGGCGGACGTAGTGCATTGTGAATACACTTGGTGTGAGAGTGAGCCAGTGAGAAGTGCATACAGCACGCATCTAGGTAATCTACAAGTGGCGACGAGGCAAAAGGTCAGTAAAATATTTTATATTTTAGCAGTACATTGTATCTACGTGCATATTTAACGAAGGTGTGATTTGACCAAAACAAGTTTACTTCTAATAAAGTAAAAATGAATATCACTATTCGTAGGGTGCAGTTGGCAAAACAAAGCTTGATTAAAGTTTGCTTAGTAGCAAATATCAAGCGAAGTATTAAAAAACGCGAATGCAATATAAATTACTACCTACCTTCGCTAGAACGGTTAATTCACGGTGATCAAAAGGTTCCCGTGAATGTAAACAAACCAGCCTTATATAGAATAAGGTGTCATATTATTCATAGTCGGCATTAAACAATTAAACTGGGCATTTCATAATATTGTATTACTTTACTATCATGTTATTATGTGCCTACATAAATGGTAGGTTCCTACCTACCTGGCTGCAATAATGGTATGATTGCGTGTATTGTAAATGGAATTTTAGAATATATTCAGCCCTAAGTAAAATCATGCTTAAGCTTATTCATATTTGTGGTTATAAATAAAATAAAAAATACAATCACACAACAATACACCGAATCTGGCTCATTGACTAAGTGTTAAATTTTATTTTGATATCAAGTGAATGTAATATCTGCTACCTGTCTGTATTTTTATTTTGATTATAATTTCAATAATTTAGGGTCGACCTACCTACCTACAGGTAGATAAGGAGAAGAAACACAGAGCGCTGTTGCGTTTCGAAAACATGATTTCTTGTTCCTTCTAGTATGGAATCCATTGAATTGGACATTGAACATAATATTAAGAGAACCTTCTTTTATTGTGCTTTTGTGTTTTCCATTAAATTGGACAAAGACTTGGTTTGTGACATTACCTTGGACTTCATTAAATTGAACACATATTGAAACTTCTTTTCAGAAGTATTTGGGGTTTCCATTGAATTGGAGATCTCCATTTGACTTCCATTAAATTGGACGTACTGTTCGCTTTCATTCAAATGAAAGATTTTCTGAGACTTCCATTAAATTGGACGTGCTGTTACCGTTCATTCATTTGGAAAAAATCCTGAGACTTCCATTAAATTGGACGTGCTGTTACCGTTCATTCATTTGGAAAAAATCCTGAGACTTCCATTAAATTGGACGTGCTATTAGCTTTCATTCAATTGGAAGATTATCTGAGACATCCATTAGATTGGACGTACCGTGATTTCACTCATTAACTGGAGGTAAGGCCTTTACCCCAAGTAAAATGAAAATATTCCTTTCAGGTCGCCCCAATCAACTTACCATGTCAAATTTGCTACCACCACCTGATAAATTGGATCTTGAAGGAGACAGTGCATCTGTGGGATAACGGTGGGAGAAATGGAAACGATCATTAAAAATTTATTTCGAAGCTTCTGATATCACGTCCTCAACAAAGAAGAGAGCAATACTGTTATTGTTAGGAGGCGTTGGTCTGCAAGAAATCTTCTATAATTTACCTGGAGCAAGTGCCGAGCAAAATGATGGAGTAGATGTCTTTGAAATAGCCATTAGTAAACTAGATGATCATTTCTTGCCGAAGCAAAACAGGACCTATGAAAGACATATTTTTCGCCTACTCAAGCAAAATGAAGGAGAAAACTTTGAAAACTTTTTGATAAGATTAAGAGATCAAGCTGCAAAATGTAAATTTGAAAAACCTGACGACCACATTATTGACCAGATTATAGAAAGATGCACATCTTCAGAACTAAGGAAGAAAATTTTGATTATGGGAGAAGGTGTCACCTTAGATAAAGTTATCGTGGAAGCCAATACTTTAGAAGTTGTGAACCATCAGTTAGAAAGTTACGAGCAGAAAGATAAGACCAAAGCAAATGAAGTAAACTCAGTTCAAAGAAGGAATAACCGCGAATCAAGATGGGAACCCAGGAGTAAAAGATCAGACCAAACCAGTCGAACAGATAAATGCAGTAGATGTAGGAGTTCTAGGCACAACGCTCAAAATTCAGACTGTCCTGCAAAAGGAAAGAAATGTCACGCATGTGGAAAGCTAGGACACTACCAAATATGCTGCAAATCAAAACAAAATTTACAAAAAAGGAAAAATGAACAAGAGAATGTGAAAAATACTTACAAAAGATCAAGGAAAGAATCAGGGGTAAACAACCTAGACGGTGAAGACATACAATATATATTCAATGTGGATAATGATGCAACGGTAGAATGTACAATAGGAAACGTGAAGCTGGAAATGTTGATTGATTCGGGTTGTAAGCTGAATCTTATAACTTCAAAGAGCTGGGAACACTTGCGGAACAACAAAATTACGTGCTTTAAGCAAACAAAAGAGCCAAATAAGACTCTACTTGCTTATGGGAGTAAAATACCATTGGATGTAATGGGTTCATTTGAAGCGGAAGTAAAACTCAATGGTAGATCTGTTCGAGCTACAATATACGTCGTTAAAAAAGGATCCAGGGATCTCCTTGGCAAAGAAACAGCGATAAGTCTGGGCGTTCTGAAAGTAGGGTTAGACATCAATCAAGTCCAGGATACAGAAGCGCCTTTTCCAAAATTTAAAGATGTACAAGTGCACATACCTATTGATAAAAATGTGAAGCCGGTAACACAACCCTACAGAAGAGTACCTATACCGGTTGAGGGTAACATAAATGAGAAAATTCAAGAGTTACTAGACTTGGACATTATAGAAGAAGTGCACGGACCGTCGCCCTGGATATCGCCGATTGTTCCTATACTGAAAGATACTGGCGAAGTGCGGCTGTGCGTTGATATGAGACGCGCTAACACTGCCATACTTCGAGAAAATCACCCATTACCAAGCATGGAACACTTACTTCCTAAAATAAGAAAAGCTAGATATTTTTCGAAGCTAGATATAAAAAATGCTTTTCATCAGATCGAATTACATCCCGATTCCAGGAGTTTGACGACGTTCATATCGTCTAGCGGCCTTTACAGGTACAAAAGATTGATGTTTGGCATTTCGTGTGCCCCAGAACTATTCCAAAAAATCTTGGAACGGATGTTAATAAAATGCGCAGGTGTAATCAATTTTATTGATGACATTTTGATTTACGGCAGTAACGAAGAAGAGCATGACATCCGGCTCTCAAATGTACTTAAAACTTTAGAAGAAAATGGTGTTTTATTAAATGAAAGGAAATGTATTTACAAAAAAGATAAAGTGAATTTCTTGGGGCACGAGCTGTCGCCGGAAGGAGTTAAACCTTTATCTAAATACATTAAAAGCATTTCCGAATTTGAAGCACCACGCACAACAGAGGATTTGCAGAGTTTTCTCGGCTTGGTGAACTATCTTAACAAGTGGATTCCTAACTTAGCCACTTTGACTGAACCACTTAAAGAAATTTTGAGGAAAAAATTAGGAAGAAAAGCAAACATAAAGGATTTTTGGACAGTAAGACAAGAAGACACATTCAAAAAATTAAAAGAAGTTATGAAGAGTATTGGAACCTTGGGATATTACGATGTCAACGACAAAACACAGGTAATAGCAGACGCAAGCCCTGTTGGCCTAGGAGCTGTTCTCGTACAAATTGATAAAAACGGACCAAGGGTGGTAGCGTATGGTAATCGAACACTGACGGAGTGTGAAAGAAAATATAGTCAGACAGAAAAGGAGGCTCTTGCGCTTGTCTGGGCAATTGAACACTTCAACACATTTCTGTTTGCTAAAGAGTTCGATCTCATAACGGATCACAAACCATTGGAGTTTTTATTCAGTCCAAAATCGAAACCATGCGCTCGTATCGAAAGATGGGTTTTAAGATTACAAGCCTATAAGTACAATGTAAAATACAAGCCTGGGAAAACCAACATTGCTGACCCTTTATCTAGATTATGCAAAGATTCATATGATTGTCCGGTAAGCAAAGATTATGTCCATCAAATAGTACAATTGGCAAAACCCTGCGCTATCCCAATGAATGAAATCATGACACATTCCGAAAGTGATTTAGAAATAATCAATGTAAAAAAAGGTATATACGGAAATCAGTGGGATGAATCTGTTAAACAGTATAAAATATTCGAGGATGAACTATGTTTTTACGAAAACATACTTTTAAGAGGCAACAGAATTGTCATTCCTGTGAAGCTACGGAAACAGGTGTTAGAAGCCGCCCACGAAGGCCATCCAGGAATGGTAGCCATGAAAGGTCGACTTAGGAGCCAAGTTTGGTGGCCAAGGATTGACAAAGATGTGGAAAATGTTATTAAAGTATGCAAAGGTTGTGCCTTGGTGAGCTCACCAAACCCCCCTGCAATGATGAAACGACGGGAACTTCCTGTAGAACCATGGAGAGACATCGCGATGGATTTACTAGGCCCACTACCCAACAGCGACTACCTTTTTGTAATTATAGATTACTACAGCCGATATAAGGAAATAAAAGCAACCCGGACTATCACAAGCTCGCAGATAATCAAGATTCTTAAAGAGATGTTCAGTCGACTTGGTTATCCAGAATCTATAACCGCCGACAATGGGCGTCAGTTTGTCAGCGAGGAATTTAAATCATTTTGTCGAGAGTGTAATATAAAGCTTTTCAATACCATACCATACTGGCCGCAAATGAATGGTGAGGTAGAGCGGCAAAATCGCGATATTCTAAAACGACTAAAAATAAGCCAATCAGAGAAGAAAGACATTAAAGAAGCTTTACACGAGTACCTTTTGATGTACAATTCAACTCCGCATTCAGTCACGGGAAAGACACCATCGGAGCTTTTTTTCAAAAGGCAATGTAAAGATAAAATCCCTATGGTGAGGGATATTGAACTTAAAGAAGATGATTCAGAAGTAAGAGACCGAGACAGAGTGCAAAAAGAAAAAGGAAAGGAATACGCAGATAGGAAAAGACGAGCTAGAAGTCCAGGTTTAGAGAAAGGAAACAAGGTTTACGTGAAAGAAATTGAAAGAAATAAGCTTTCCACCAACTTTAACCCTACGCCACATGTGGTTGAAAATGCAATTGGCGGAGACATAACTGTACGGAATGAAGGGACTGGACAACAGTTACGTAGAAATATAATTCATTTGAAGAAAATTGGAGGGGTATGGGAGTCAGTTGCAGATGGCAAGGAACCTGAGCTGAACGGAAACACTAGTGATGATATGAATAATTAGTAAAGTTAAATGCATATTTAAAGTTGAAAGTTGATTAAAAGTTAGTTTCAATCAAATAGTCAAATTTTATTTACAAGGGAGAGATGTAGTGTTTGTATCTAAGTACTAGATATAATACACTGTCTCACGCGCACAAGTGTAGCAGTGAGGTGACTCTGACACCTGTCAGTGTCACTCACCTGTCAACGTCACTGTCCAGCGGTGGCTTAGTCAGTCGTCTGAGAGACCCTGACCGTGGCGGACGTAGTGCATTGTGAATACACTTGGTGTGAGAGTGAGCCAGTGAGAAGTGCATACAGCACGCATCTAGGTAATCTACAAATACATATTTGTAAAATCATGAAATAAGATCCAACAATTTTAAACAAAATTTAACGTTATTTATTATCAACAAGGCAGATACCCTAACAGCAATACAAACAGTTATCAGAATAACAGTTTTTATTTTTCTTTGAAGGTAATTTGGATGTATTTATTAATTATTTTAGTAGCCAGTTGACGTTTATGTGGTAAAAAAACTGAATTTAAGGCTATTTCAACTTGGTGAATTTCTAATGTTAAAATATAATATTTGAAGTGACTTATCATATTTCATTCATTAAAGATTTATTTAATTCAAGTTCGCACACATTAGGTTGCAAATACCGTCCGATGTTGTCGTGTCAGCGTCTTACATCCGGCGCGAGCGCATCGAGGTCGGTGCGCGGGGAAGCGGCGGCGCGGGACGCGGGCGCGCGGGCTGACGACGTCAATTTTGCTTATTTTATTTCAAGTTACAATCATAACATCAACCTAAGCATGGGCAGACGGTTATTGCATATTACAGCAGACCGTTGTTCGAGCGCATTAGTTTAGTAAATGCGATTGTAAGTAACACATATTCCACTTCTACACACACACACAGTCATCTTCACTACACGAGATCATCGTTAACCTAGCTTAGAATTCGATTTATAGGAATTGTTTTGAGTAGTCGGAGCATTTTCATGAAACAAATGTGCGGTGATTTGAGTGTCACATTTAACTATTAAAATGTCTTTTTCGATGCGACTTAATTACCTCAAACCTGCGCAATTACATCAAAACAAAGTGAGTGTACCAAATTATCGGTTTGAAGTTCAGATGCATTTATAACAGGTGACTTTTATTTTCATCTCTCGCTCACTTTCATTCGGTCGCAGACGCGACCTCACTCAGTAAGATAGAAGGAACAATAACACACTACTGCTATCAACCTCTCCGCCAGACCTTGGACCCACAGGTCCTGAGCTCTGGCGCAGTGGTTGAGATTCCCCTGGAGGAATCTAAGTGCCATTTTAAGGAGGTGCAGTTTGCATCTCCTCATTGCTGAGTGGCTCGGAGCGGGCCGGCTGCGAGTTTTAGGTTTGGGGGCTTTGCAGGCTTTGCCCCCAACCTTGTGACTGGCGTTCTTGCCAGCCACTGCGCACACCGTGCAGTGCGGCACCACCTCACAGGCGCCAGATGGCCCAGCTGACCGCAGCGGTAGCACTGACTGCTACGATCAACTTCCGAGCCGCAATTGCTCCGGACGTGTCCCTTCTCGAGACACCGGAAACAACGCAGCTCTCTGGCCTCCAGCAGCTTGACCCACGCCGATGTCCAACCAACCAGCAGACGAGCACCGTCCACCAGTTTCTTGGCCACCGACACGGGGCAACGTGCCCAGCAGGTGCCTTGCCCCCTCCTGTCTCGGCGGATCTCGCCCGTCTTCACGGACTCCACCGAGCACGCCCCAGTCTTAGCGACAGCGGCTGCGACTTCCTCAACGGTGACGGAGTCATCCAACTGAGAAATGCGCAGTTCTGCACACTTCACAGGTCGGGAAACTCGAACGTCGTCCGCCTTGAGGACCTCTCGTAGCTTGGAAGCCAGAGTCGCCCTACCATCTGTCTCTGCAGCGCCCGGCAGCTCCAAAATGGCGCCTCCGGTGGCTGCTCGCTTAAAGCGCACGGACTCAATCGCGAGGCTTGCCAAGCTGATGCTGGCTTTAGCCTGCGAGATGACGCCAGAGTACGTCACGCCGTACTTGCTACTTGTGCCGTGCTGATGGCGGCACTTTAAAATAATACTTTCCACAGCCCCATATCTTCCCATGGGTGTCGTAAGAGGCGACTAAGGTGTAATGTAGGTAGTTAGAAGCAGATGATTAGTACGTAATGATAAGGTAGATGGCTTTTTGTAATAGCAGTCAGTACAGAATAAATAGCTCTCTGCAACGCACGCGTTTCCTTGTGTCTTTCAACACCCCTCTTGTACTACCCCGAATTATCCCTACGTGCCCGATATTACACTGGCGACGAGTTAACTTCGAACCTGCGAAGAAAACGGTTGGAATAAGATGTCTGTGGGAAAATTGAACGAGTTCAATGTGAAGTGCGGGACGTGGTCATCGTACGTTGACCGGTTGAATATGTATTTCAAAGTGAATAAAACGGAAGACGAAATGAAACTGCCAGTTTTGATTGCATCCATCGGAGATGAGGCATACGAGTTGCTGGAAAATTTAGCAAGCCCTAAGAAACCGTCAGAGTTGACGTTCATCGCCGTGGACGAGATGATGCAATCCTACCTACAACCGACACCCTCAGCGTTGGCAGAAAGGTACCGTTTTAGACAAAGGAGACAAAAGGCCGGTGAGAATATGTGTACGTACGTGGCGGAATTAAAAAAAATATCGAAGCATTGCAAGTTTGGCGGCAATTTAAATGACAATCTACGGGATCAATTCATATGTGGATTACGCAGTGATGTTATTCGCCAGCGGCTTTTTGCGGAGGACGACACAATAACATTCGCATTGGCGTTCAAACTTGCAACGTCATGGGAAGCGGCAGAGAGGGACGCGGCAGAGAGGGACGCGGCGATCGTAGAAGAATCTGTAATATCAGCGGGAGCAACTGAAACAGGCTCAGTGCACGCCATTACGCAATCGTGGCGCGGGCGGCCGAGCAACAGGAGCGCGGGAGTTGGCGCTAAGCATCAGTACGGAACGTATATGAAAAATAGTTCAGGCACGAATAATTGTGTAGCTTGCGGAGGACAGAACCACGACCAAGGAAACTGTCGGTTCCGGGAATATGTATGCAGCAAGTGTCATAAGACAGGCCATTTGCGACGGGTGTGTCCAGGTGGGAAGACCATGGGCATGTCGCGGGGAGCGGATAGGTGCCAAGGCCAGGGTCCAAGCCGGGCGGCGACATGGGTACCTTCGCGGAACGCGCTGCACTTCGGGGACGTAGATCGCGGGAGTGGCGAGGAGTGCGGCGATGACCTCGAGGAAGAATTGCATCACTTGTGTCTGAATAACTACAAATCTGTAAGTGTATCAGTCCAAATAGATAAGACTACCATAAATATGGAAATCGATACCGGTACAGCAATATCTTGTATTAGTAAAGTTACCTATGACAAATATTTTGCACATTTGAGTATTGAAAGTGATTACACAGTTTTAAAGTTCTACGACGGCTCCAAGATAAAGCCTTTAGGGATTATTAAGCCATTGGTCTACTACAAAGGTTATTCTAAACATTTGGAATTATTTGTAATAAGCGGGGGGACGACTTCCTTGCTAGGAAGACAATGGCTAGCTGAATTAAAAATTAAAGTACCGTTGTTTAATTGTAACATGATGTCAAGTAAGGGCGATCCGTCAAATAACGGAATATTAAAATTGTTCGATAGGTATAAGGAGCTATTTGATGGGGGTCTGTGTCGGTACACGGGCGGCGCGGCGACTCTGCGCGTGCGGCCTGGGGCCACACCGGTGTTCCATCGCGCGCGGCCGCTGCCATACGCTCTGCGCGAGCGCGTGGACGCCGAGCTCGACGCCATGCTGCGCGCCGGCGTCATCGAGCCCGTCGACTGTTCCGACTCGGCCTCACCACTGGTACCAATTAATAAACCGGACGGTTCACTTAGAATTTGCGCGGATCACAAAGCTACTTTAAATCCGTCTTTATTGGTCGATCGTTATCCGCTTCCTAAGATAGAAGATGTACTTGTGAATTTAAACGGCTACTTGTACTTTAGCAAAATTGACCTTTCACAAGCGTATAATCAGGTAGAACTTGATGAGTCAAAAAAATTCACAGTGATTTGAAAAGTGAGCGGCCGGTCGCATTCGCTTCGCGCACGCTCAATGACGCAGAGAAGAATTACTCTCAGATACACAGGGAGGCACTCGCTATTATATTTTGCATTAAGAAGTTTCATCAATATTTATTTGGCCATAGGTTTACGTTACGCACTGACCATAAACCGCTCGTTTCGATTTTTAATCCTAACAAGGGAATACCAACGATGACAGCTAGTAGGATGCAGAGGCGAGCCATTATTTTGTCAGCTTACGATTATGAAATAGAATATGTTAACACTAGTGATAATTGTGCCGATAGCTTGTCCAGGTTGCCTACTACTTTGAAAAACATTAGCTCTAGGGAAGAAATCCCAGAACAAACTTATTTACATTTTGCTCAGGAAGCGATGCTGTTAGATTATAACCAAATAGGTTTAAAGACATTTATTTCTCATAAAGACATACAGAGTCCACTTAAAATGAGAATACAAAAGGTTATACTTAATAAATAATTAATTATTGCTACTTTTGGTACATCGGAAAGCAATATAAAATTTAATATTTTAGTGTTTTACAGGTTTTTTCAATTATTATAATCAGGCAGCAAGAAACCTTTCTTTAATCCAAAAGAGAAAAACAACAATATCAGATTTACAACATACACTACACTCTATTTCAATTGTAATACATATTTTTTAAGTTTACTTTTAAATACATTTTTACTTTCACATTTCACAATGTCACTAGGCAGCTTATTAAACATCTGTACTCCCTCAAACAATATCGTTTTCTGTCCATAGTTGGTACGAACTTTGCACAGATGAAGTTTGTTTTGATTTCGTAGATTGCGCGAGTGAAGTTTTTTATGCAGTGTTATGTTTGTTTGGATGGAATTGGTTGTTATATTTTTTATAAGAATGCAGGTGCAATAGGTGAATATTTGTTTAAGATTAAATAAGTTAGTTTTTTCATACAGCTCTTTTGTTGGTGTCAAATAATGGAAGCGAAACAATACTTTAATAATTTTATTTTGTAGTCTTTGTAGTGGATTTAAATAAGTTGCAGCGGCTGATCCCCACACTTCTATTAAATATTCTAAGTGTGATTTGACTAAAGAATTATAAATTATACTTCGGGTTTTGTCTGGAATACAACCAACCATCTTACGCAACGCTCCCAGTAATGAAGTTAATTTTGTTTTAACATGATCAATGTGCCATCTCCAGGTAAGCTTGTCGTCTATCCATAGTCCTAAATATTTTTCTCGATAAGAACGCTGTATATATTCGCTGTTAATAGACAGTGGTGTGAAATCCGGTATACACTTATTTTTAGCACAAAATACCATGTAGGATGTTTTAGATGTATTTATTGTTAATAAATTGAATTTAAGCCATTCGTTCAATGTGTCGAGATCCTGTTGCGCCGTATTTATAATTTCATGTATAGATTTCCCAAAATAGAATAGACAGGTGTCGTCTGCATACAATGTTATGTGTCCTTGGAGTCCTATTTTAGCTATATTATTCGTGTAAATTAAAAATAGCAGGGGTCCAACAATTGAGCCTTGTGGGATACCATAGGTCACGTGACTTGAGCAACTATTGAAGTTATCTATTTTAACAACTTGGTGTCTGTTATTTAAATATGATGAAAACATTGCGAAAGCAGCGCCTGTAACGCCTATGTTGTTAAGTTTTTGCAATAGTTTTCGATGGCTGACTGTATCAAAACATTTTTTTAAGTCGACAAATATTCCTAAACCTATGTTTTTTTGGTCGATGTTCATTTTTATTTGTGTTATTAAGTCAACAGCAGCATTCAGCGTTCCAGATTTTGGACGAAAGCCGTACTGTTGGTCGATCAGTATTTCTTTTTTCGTGACATAGGTATATAAACGGTCATATAATATGCGTTCGAATATTTTTGAAATCACGGGTAAGACAGACACCGGTCTGTAATTACTAGGGTCTGTCCTAGGTCCGGATTTGTAGATTGGACTTACCTTTGCGCTCTTAAGTGAATCGGGAAAAACACCGCGCAACAAGCACTCGTTAATACATTCCGCTAACCTACTGGCTATTATGTCTTTGAGGCACTTAATTGCCTTTGTGTTAATTCCGTCTAGACCTGTGCTCGTATTATTATCCAGGTTATCAATAACTTTACATATTTCGGCTGTACTACATGGTTTAAGCTCGCTAAGAATCAGGTTATGCGTGTAGTTATTATCAAACATAAGTGTATTCCCAGAGTTTTGGTGATAAGTGCTAGGGATTTGTTTAGCTAGAACAGAACCGATTGTTGCGAAAAAAGTATTAAACAAATCACAGATTTCCTTACCATCCGTCACAGTGATTCCTGTATCCGATATTAGTTTTGAGGGAGCACAGTTTACCTTTAATTTGTTTGAGGCCAGATTGTTAATAACTTCCCACATTTTTTTCGGGTCTGATTGATTTTTGTTAAACAATCCATGGTAATAATCTTGTTTTCGTGTCTTAATAAGTGTTTTCACTTGTTTTTGTTTCTGAATAAACTTTTTCTTTAGTTCATTATCTTCAGGGGTCGTTATTGTTTGTTGCCATAAGATATTACGCGAATTAATTAGATCAATAATATCCCCTGATATCCAGTCCTTTTGCGGTGGATTCATGTATTTAGTTTTTTCTATTTTATTGTTACACACCTGTTCTGTGATGAACCTCTCTAAGTAGTTAAAATCATTCGTGCCATTTTTGTAGTTAGCCCTTGTGGCGGAGCTGTATAATTTCTCGTAGTCTAGAGCTTGATAATGTATTTTTCCATTCACCTGCTGCGGCATACTTCCAATTTGTATAAATATCTGTTTGTGATCGGAAAGGCATGATTCTATAATTGTCATGTTAAATATTTGATTGTTAATATCCGTACAAATATGGTCTAATATGGTTTTTGTTGTGCTTGTTTCCCGCGTACAGAATTTTTTCTCAATTTTATTTACTATTTCATAGCCAGCTTCTTTTATTTCACTCACATATTCAATCACTTGTTGGTCCGCGCTGAGTAAATCAATGTTGAAATCGCCGATTACAACTGATCGTTTTCGCCGCTCTAACTGAGAAGAATATCTTTCCAGGAAGGACTTAAGGTTCGTATTACCTGGTTTGTAAATCGCGCCAATATTGAGACATAATTTGTCAATGTGAATCCATAGATAATGGTTGCCATCATCAGACAGCTCCTCCGTCACTTCATATTTTATACTATTGTGGATATAAATAGAAACGCCACCGCCCCCACGATCCGGTCTATAGTTATAAACATGTTCATAGTTCGGTAATCTATATAGATTTGCATCACTTTCCGACTGAATCCAGGTTTCGGTAAATATCAATATATGTGTAGTTACTGATATCGCCTTTAATATGCACTTTATTTCGTCGAACTTATTGCGAATACTACGTGAGTTAGCGTAAAGGAATCGTAATGACGAAGGCAGAAAAGTAATATCTTCATATGTTTTTGCTATATGATGACTAATCCTATTTAACTTTTTAGTGCATTTCTCATATTGTACTGTACTCATTATGCGTTTTTTTGGATATTTTGATTAATGGTGATAGTTGGTATTCCTTTTTTGTATTTAATTGTAAGGTTTTTTTCACCATTATCTGATCGTTCCTGCAACTCCTTTTTTAAGTTAAGTAAAAACTGCCTCTGTATTGGGGTTTGATCTGGGTACATTCGTATATTTGGAGGAAGTTCTATTTTGTTGCGTAATAGGTACCTTGTTGGTTCAGAACTGCTAAAACATACTTTTAATGGTCGGTTTTTGTCTGGCGCGTATTTACCCAATCTTATTGTTCTTAGCGGTTTTGGGCAACCTCTGTGCAATAATGATGTTAATTTAATAACCTCCTCCTCATCGTAAATACGCCTCTGGTTAGAGTCTTTGTCACTTTTTTCCGTAATACCGACAATTACTATGTTCCTCTCTCGTTCGCAGCGGTTTCGCAACTCAAGGATGAGGTTTTCGTGCTCAGGAGCGGGCGAAGCGGTCGATGTTTGAGGATTGGGATTGTCATTGATGTGATGGTTTCTAATTATCTGTGACAGGTCGTTTTCGATACTTTTAATTTTTTCTTCAGTGTTAGTTTGGTTCGACTGAATATTTTCTATTTCATTGTCTATTTGTATCAACTTTTGCGTAAGATTATCTGTTGTCGTCTTGATCGTTTTTATTTCATTTTTGATTTCTAACATTTCATCTCTTATTTGGCTTAAGTTCTCGTTTTGTGCTTTGCCGAAAGTTTCTAGAAACGTCATTATTTCTGTTCGGAAGCTAGAAAACTCGTTTCTAAAATCCTGCGTTTCGGTTCGTTCTTTGCGTTTTCGTGAGTTAATATTTATATGTAGGTCATCAACTCCATAAGACGTTAGGTTTGGCGTGGAGCCGCTAGCGCTCATGGTGTCAGGCGTAGCCGCTGGTTTGGCTGGTATGGCTGAATTGTGCCCGCTCATTGGTGGTGCCCTGCTCATGCGTTGTATGAGTGCGAGCGAGGCGAGAGATCGCGGCACTGCACCAACTTGATGAGTAATCGCCGTGTGCGCTAAGCGCTCGCCGTTGAGGTAAACACTGCGCGACAGCAAGATCGTAAGTGCCCGCGAATGCTGTATCACAATTTATGCACTGTCACTGAGATTATAGGGATCACTTTCGACTGAACTAATTTAGATATTTTTCGATGATAAGTGTACGCGTCTGCTTCCGATGACCGCAAGACGCTTACTCACCTAAGACATAAGAAAACAAACAAGTAAAGACCCAATGTTAGGCAGAGTACTTACTTTTGTTAAGGACGGTTGGCCAGAACAGTGTGAAATTGGGGCAATAAAACCATATTTCAATAGAAAATCAGACATTTACGAGGAGCTAGGCTGTTTGATGTGGGGTTACAGGTTAATCGTACCGGAAAGATGTCGTGATGGGGTCCTAGACATCATTCACGAACCTCACATGGGTATAGTTAAATCAAAGGGTTTTGGCACGGTCGTACGTGTGGTGGCCCGGCGTGGATGAGGCGGTGGAGGCAGCGTGCCGCGCGTGCAGCGTGTCCAACGGGGCGTCGCCCTCGCGCCGCCGCGGCACGCGCCCCGGCCCTGGCCCTGGCCGGCACGTCCGTGGTCGAGGATACACGTGGACTTCATGGGGCCTTTGTTTGGGAAGCTGTATCTGGTCGTGATAGATGCGATGTCCAAATGGGTGGAAATTTTCGAAGTTTCGAACACTTCGGCTAATTCTACTATAGGAAAATTAAGGGAGTTATGGTCTCGATGGGGTATACCAAAACAGGTTGTTAGTGATAATGGTCCGCCTTTCACGAGTAGGGAATTTAATTATTTTCTTAGCGCCGACGGAATTGATCACATTTTTACAGCGCCGTATCACCCAACATAACGGTGCTGCAGAAAACGCTGTAAAAACTTTTAAAAATGTGATTAAAAAGTCGGTTATTGAGAGAATCGATGTACAAAAATCATTGAATATTTTTTTGCTGTATTATAGGAATACAGAACATTGTTCTACGGGCGAAAGCCCGGCCATGTTAATGATGGGAAGGAGGCTACGTACACAATTAGATTTACTAAAGCCAGACAGAGAAAATAAGACTTTAAAAAGTCAGTCACGTCAGGTAGAAGCAGCGGGGGGGTCAAATAGGAAACTAGAGCCAGGCTCCGAAGTTTGGTATCGACAGTACTTAAAAGGTGAGAAGTGGCAGCCAGGTGAAGTTAGTCGTTCTTTAGGTAGCACAGACTATAGTGTAATTGATAAAAGCGGCAACGTAATCCATCGACATATCGATCAATTAAGACGCAGGTCTAGAAAATCTTTAGCTTGTCCTATAAATAGTAACCTAGACAATACTTACCTTTTTTTTTTTTTTTCGGCAGGAAATGCATTTAGGCATTCCCAGGGCCCTGGGTTCGGGACACCTGGGATATGTGGGACTCGGAAATCCTGGGAAAACAGAGACCCCTACCCACTAAAACCTGACGGTGGTCATCTTCGGCGCAGAATGGAAGGGACCCGGGATCCCCAACGAGGGAGAGACTCCTCGCAGGACCCTTCGGCGCGCAAGGCCGCCTGGCAGCCAGCCTCGGGGAGAGCAAGCTCAACTCCAGTGCACGATAACACAGACCACTGTGTCCGAAGACACGCGTTACCGTCTTCCTCGGGATCGGGACCTTTTAGTCGCCTCTTACGACAGGCAGGGATACCTCGGTAGTATTCTCGTCCCCTTACTGCAGGGAACCGCCGGGATTACGCACCACCACCCCGGCGGCCTCGCCTCCGACGTCGGGCGGGATTGTCCAGCTCGCGCTGGCGCTCGGCGCTCTCCTTCTGCGACACGACGGCGTCGCAGAAGGAGAGCACCGCATCCCACGAGCTCGCACTCGCCACCATGGCAGAAACCACGGATGGCAGCGAGAGGTCGCGCCCGATCGAGGCGGTGAGCGTCTCACGCTCGTTTGCCCAAGCTGGGCACACCTCCAGCGTGTGCTGAGCCGTGTCCTCGCTGGCGTCACAGTGGTGACAGGCATCGCTAGCCTCCCGTCCGATCCGGCACAGATAACTCCCGAAGCAGCCGTGCCCCGTGAGTATCTGCGTCAGATGGTACGTTACGGCGCCGTGACGCCGATTCAGCCACTGTGTGAGGACAGGGCGGATCGCCTGGATCGTGCGATGGCCCGATCCGGGATCCGCGAGCCGCACATCCCAGAGTTCCACAGCAAGTGTGCGGAACTCTTCCAGCCAGGTTGAAACCTGGCTTGGGGTAACCCCGTGGACTGTGGACCGACGCGCCTCCTCCCGGTAGTGAAACACCGCCGAGAGGGTCCTCGCATCAAGGTCCCAGGGGAGACAATACTTACCTAAGTGAACCTAACATAAATTCTTCACAAAAATTGGATACTCAGCCGGCGCAGTCGAGTGAGGTCACGTTATCGGCCGAGCCGGCGCTATCGCCGCGGGCGCGCAGTGGCTGAGGGGGAGGCGGAGGATGAGGATTGTTTTGCCACTCCGGAAAAACAGTCAAGCTCACCAGGCGCACCAGCTCCTTATATACCTTCAGCCAGACCAGTACCGCACCAGACACGTCTCATAAGAAAGTGTAGGTTAGATAACGTCCCTAAGTATAAGTTTTAGTTAAGTTAGCAATAATAAAAAAATATTTTTTTTGTAAATTAGTTTAAGTAATGTAAGTAACGTAATTAAGTGTGGTGTAATGTAGGTAGTTAGAAGCAGATGATTAGTACGTAACGATAAGGTAGATGGCTTTTTGTAATAGCAGTCAGTACAGAATAAATAGCTCTCTGCAACGCACGCGTTTTCTTGTGTCTTTCACCACCCCTCTTGTACTACCCCGAATCATCCCTACGTGCCCGATATTACATAAGGGTTTCTTCCAGCAGACCATCTGCTCTTCAGGTGGGAGACTTATGTCGGCCGGTTGTTGTTACCACCATGCAGTTATGTAAAACCCGCCAAGTGATTCTGACCTATCTCGGTCAGGTCGCGTTCCGGGATCAGCACTGCACTAACCGGTGCCAGGGGGACTGTGATCGTGGCAATTGTTGGACCAGTGGGAGCCCTAGCGGCGGTATTGTGTGTAGTGTGTATCGGCCCGCCGGCCAGGGAGACCCGTAGAAACGGTGGTGCCGCTAGCCGCCCGCGGCATAGTACAGGGGCCCAAAAGGGGTTAACCACCTCTGGAGGCTGCCCCACCAGGTCGCGCATAATCTCGGGGTGGCTCGTCGTGCCGGGTGGTGCCTGGTTCCGGTGGGGCCCGGCGACCACACCCGAGGGGGTACGGGGGCCCTTCCGTCCGGCGGACCGGCCTACACTATTCCACGCGATTAATACCAATGCAGGGCACCACGCTTTGTCTTTCATTGCCTCGATCACAGTCGTCCTTTCACGCCCCTCCCATCCTCCAACTTCTATGGCAGTCAGAAGCACGAAAAAACGGCCAACAGCGGCATCCCCATCCCCCACTAACACGCTGTTTGAGGTGGAGTTCGCTAACATCCACGGAGTCCATGCAAACCTCAACGCCGTCCATCAACACCTTGAGAAGGCGAGGCCTGCGATGCTCTTTTTGACGGAAACACAGATAGGCCGCCCTGCCGATACGTCATACCTGCACTACCCCGGCTATGTGCTGGAAGAGTCCTTCCAACCTAAAGCCGGTGTATGTCTGTTCGTCGGGGCGGACGTCTGCTGTAGCCGTCTCCGCTGCCTAGAAGACCCATCCTTCTCCACTATGCGTGCATATACCGCTCCCACAAAGGCGACGCCGAGACAACTCGACTCTTCGAGCATCTGAGTCGGGCCGCAGACAACGCTCAGGCTTCCCAAATGCCGAAATGGTGTTTTTGGGAGACTTCAATGCCCACCATGAGTCCTGGTTAGGCTCATCAAAAACAGACCATGCAGGCCGAACTGCCCATGCGTTTGCTCTCACGCAAGACCTGACGCAACTGGTACACCAGCCCACCCGGGTACCAGATATTGTCGGTCATACACCCTCCTTATTGGACCTTCTGCTGACGAGTCACCCAGCCGGGTATAAAGTGTCGGTTGGTGCTCCATTGGGCTCCTCCGATCACTGTCTGGTTGGCGCTACAGTGCCTTGTGCAGCTCCCCCACAACCTGTGGAGGTGACGTGGCGGTTATGGCACTACTCGTCGGCAGATTGGGACGGATTGCGAGAGTATTTTGCCTCCGTCCCTTGGCGGCAGTGCTGCTTTGGAGAAAGGTATGCTTCAGAGAGTGCATCTGCTATCGCGGACGAGATCAGTACCGGAATGGAATACTACATTCCTTTTACTGATGTCGTCAGTGCTAGCAAAACTGGTCCCTGTTGAACAAAAACAGGCGGCGTACCGTGCTTGGTCTAGGGCCCAGGCACTAAATGATCACTCAAACCTTGCCTCCCTGAAAGCAGCCTTTAATAAAGCCACCAAGGCCATGGAGAGGGCTTACATTAGAGCACGCACCCTACGGGTAGCCGCTCCTACTGGCGACTGGCTAAACACGTGCAATCTAACTTCTGCGTGCCTTCGCTGCCCCCACTGAGATTCCCTGATGGATCGTTGGCTCATCAGCCGCAAGAGAAATCCGATTTACTGGCTAACCTCTTTGCCGCAAACTCTTGCATCGATGACTGCGGTGCTGCGCCGCCTGAAATACCACATTGCGGCTCCACAATGCCTGATATTCGTATCAGGCAGTGTGATGTTCGTGCCGAACTGCAGTCACTCGATGTCCGGAAAGCCAGTGGCCCTGATGGAATTCCAGCTGTGGTGCTGAAGAAATGTGCAGCGGAGTTGTCTCCAGTGTTCACTAGCCTGTATCGCCTCTCCTACAACTCGGGTTTTGTGCCGCTGTCTTGGAGGGAGGCGAACGTTCAACCAGTTCTCAAAAAAGGGGACCAGTCTGACCCTGCCAATTACCGTCCAATAGCCGTAACCTCAGTTTTAGCTAAAGTGTTTGAGCGGATCATAAACACGCAGCTCATCCGCTACCTAGAGGATCACTCTCTCATTCACGACCGTCAGTACGGCTTCCGACCAAAACGGTCTACGGGTGATCTTCTAGCGTACGTAACACACGTCTGGGGGGAGGCTATGGACAAGCATGGGGAATCTATGGCCGTCAGCCTTGACATTGCCAAAGCTTTCGACCGTGTATGGCATCGTTCGCTTCTTTCCAAGCTTCCGGCATATGGTCTGCCACCTCGCCTATGCGACTGGGTCGCCGGATTTTTGGAGGGACGTAGAATTCGAGTCCTTTGCGATGGTCAAATCACGCTTTCTCCAGATTAATGCCGGAGTGCCGCAGGGCTCCGTCTTGTCGCCGCCTTTGTTTCTTCTGCATATCAATGACAGTAAAGTAAAAGTAAAAAAAAAAGTAAAAAATCATTTATTCACTTAAGCTTTTACAAAGAAGCACTTATGAAATGTCAAAATTCACAAAAATATATATAAACGATAATAGACGTAAATAAAATAATACAATAATAGTACATATTCTAAATAAACATAATGCGAATCTACCGGTTCGGAAGTTGTTTCTTATCGAGAAGACTCCGGCAAGAAACTCGATAGTTACTCTTTTGAACTTTGTTTTGTTTTACAACAAATAAATTCAGAGTACAGTCAAAAGAACAATAAAAATACATTATTTGAGCAGAGGAGCAGATTATTCTTACTATGACCACAAATTCTTGTCGTTCAAGTAATCCTCCACGTTATAATAACCTTGTTGTATCAACTTTGTTTTAATTGTAGACTTGAACTTGTGAAGAGGTAGATTATTTATTTATTTTTTTATTATTTAAAACAATTACAAAAGTTTCTTAAACTACCTTAAATTAAAAAGCACGCTTTAAACCATGTATGGTTTTTCTGCGCACTACTGATTCGCATCGCTAGTAGAAACGCTTGTACGTGTGCGTTAGCAAAACAAGTTCCAGAAAGTGAAAACATACTGGCGCCAAATGCGCCGAACATTATTAAAAATAATATGAACAATGGCAATGAAATTATGAAATGTGTGTATGTACATAAATATAGTAACACTACATTGTATAATTAAGATTACTTAAAAAAAATGTTTTTAATTTAAATTTAAAATTAGTTTCATTAATTTCTTTTTTAATGCTTATCGGAAGTTCATTCATCAACCTAGGAATTTGGTATTGCAACATTTGTTTTCCATATTGATTACAGTATCTTGGTAATGTAAACCTGGGTGGTCGCCTAGCATGGTCTGACGTAGGTACTTTCACTAATATTAAGATAACAATCATTAAAAAAGTTTTCAACAAGAAGTATGTATTTTACCTGATCATGGACAGGGATGATTTTACAGTGATTGAAAAGTTCAAGAATGTCTTTAAATTTAGCTTTAACATTTTCTGGTACAATAGCTTTCATTATTCTAGACTGTAAGTTGAAAATATGATCCAGGTGCGATCTGAAGGTTCGACCATAGCTGCTAAGGCCATAGAATATAATTGTTTCACCAAGAGCTTTGTATAAATACAACAGTGTCGAATAAGGAATTTGACGTTTTACAACTTTGAATTTGGCTAGTATAGCTCTCAGCTTGTCACATACAACATTAATATGATCTACCCATTTAAATCGGTCATCTATTACAAGGCCAAGGTACCTTTGCTTGCTCACTAATTTTAAAGGCGCACAGTTGCAATTAATGTAACTATTATGCAAACAGCAATGATTATGTGCCACCACTTTAAGGTTAATGGATTCACGGTTTTGGCTAGAACTGACATACATCAATTTTGTTTTATCCGCATTTAACACAAGCCCTGCATCGTGAGACCATTTAGTGACAGCATTAAAGTCTTCTTGCAGACTTTGTAATGCTATATGGATATTCCTGTCAGCAGACACGAGACAAGTGTCGTCTGCAAATTGATATATGTCACATTTTTTAATAACGTTTACAGCATCATTTACATAAGTGGTGTAGTGGAGAGGGCCAAGCACCGAACCTTGAGCTGTTTATATCGACATCGACCTTTTTACTTAAAGTATCTTGAATCTTAACCAAATATGATCTGTTGTCTTTACACCAGTTATTAAGAGGGCCTCGAATGCCACAGTCATCCAACTTTCCAATCAGAAACTCATGCTTTAAAGTGTCAAATGCTTTGCTATAATCAATGAATATTACTAAGACATGCTCTTTGTTAATAATATATTTGTAAACGTTATCAGTAAATTTAGAAAGTAGTTGTGTAGCACTTTTACCGGTCTGAAAGCCAAACTGCTTATTAGTTATTATATCATTACTTTTATAAAATTTATGTATTTGTTTGGATATAACTTTCTCAACTATTTTATCGATAGTAGAAAGTGTTGTTATTGGTCGGAAGTTATTATACTCATTATGTGTACCACTCTTATAAATAGGTCTAACTATACCTGTTTTAAGCGCACTAGGGTAAGAACCCTGTTTTACAGATGTATTTATGAAATGTGCGATAACGTCTGCAATATCGCTAGCGATTATTTTCAAGTCTTGTGCCCTAATGCCATCAATACCCGGTGCCTTAAGATTGCTTAAGGATTGGATTTCATTCATTACCTCTTTAGCAGATGTACGTTGAAACATACATGAAACATTAGCAGAATTAGCAAACGAGGCTTTGTCTAGCAATCTGACATTACATTTAGGAACAATATTTTTGGCGCTGTTAGCAAAGTGGCCTGCAAAGTTATTAGCTATGTCTTCGATATCTGTATTAATATTACAAAATGCACTAATAATAACATCATCTACTCTAGACTTAATCCTACCAGTGATCTCATTTAAAATCTGCCACAAAAAGATCAACAAGACTTTGAGGTATTTTGTTAAAGTACTTTACAGATTGACCCACAAAAGAATTTCCTACCTTATGTAGCCTAAGACTTGGAGAAATAAGTTTGTTTTTATTTCTAGTATTGTGTGTATGAGTATCACAGTTTTTTTTTAACATATGCAAGTTTTTGCGCACATACATTATGTTATCGAAAATATACTGAGCGTGCACAGTTAAAATATCAATCTTCTTAAATACTTCTCTGAGCGAGTCGCGTGGCCTAAGGTTGTATATCGACCGAATAGCTCTTTTTTGGAGTACAAAAATGGTGTTAAGGTCTGCAGCTGAGCCCCACAACAGTAGACCATACGACATAACGCTATGAAAGTAACTAAAATACACTAGTCTTGCTGTTTCAATATCAGTCAGGAGTCTAATTTTTCGGACAGCACAAGCGGCCGAACTAAGTCTCCCTACCAGAGCCGTTATATGTGGACCCCACTGTAACTTAGAATCTAGAGTAATTCCTAAAAATACCGTAGAGTTCGTAATTTCTAATGTCTCATCATTCATGTTGATAATGGTATCAACCTGTTTAACATTAGGCATAGTGAATTTAATACACTTCGTTTTCTTTGCATTTAGTAATAAATTGTTGCTTGTGAACCAACATAGTACTTTTGAAAGAGTATTATTTACATCGTCAAATGCTTGCTTACCTCTGTTGATTTTAAAAATCAACGAGGTATCATCAGCAAATAATACTATTTCACAAATGTCTTTGACAAAGTAGGGAAGGTCATTTATATAAATAAGAAAAAGCAGTGGGCCCAATATCGATCCCTGGGGCACTCCCATGCTAATGGTGGCACCGGAAGAGGTGGTTCCGTTTATACTCACTTTTTGTGTTCTGTCTGTGAGATAAGATTGTATAAGTTTAGACGAAGTATCCGAAACACCGTAATGTCTTAGCTTAATCAGTAGGATTTCATAATCCACACAATCAAACGCTTTCGAAAGATCACAAAATATTCCTATTGCATCCTGCTTGCCTTCCCAAGCATCAAATATGTGTTTAATAAGTGCTACACCTGCATCAGTAGTGCTTCTATGTTTAGTAAAACCAAATTGTTTCTCATGTAGTAATTTATTTAAAGTAAAGTGTGAAAGCAGCTGCTTTAATATAATTTTTTCAAAGATTTTACTAAGAGCTGGTAGTATAGAAATGGGTCTATAATTAGATGGGTCACTTTTGCTACCAGATTTAAAAAGCGGGATGACTTTACTAAATTTCATTAAGTTGGGAAACTGACCTTCGTCAATGCAGTTATTAAAAAGTACTGCTAAGTGGGGTGAGATGATATTTATGATTGATTTAAGTAGGCTTATCGAAATACCCCACAGATCTTCGGTGTTTTTCATATTTAGTTCCATAAACACCTTGATTATGTCATGAGAATTTATATGAACAAAGTTGAACTGAAATGAGCACTCATCAACACTAGATGTAAGCAGGGACCTAGCTAGCGGTGCACTAGAATTTAAGGTACTTGTAGTTACAATGGGTATATTAGAAAAGAATGTTTCAAATGTATTAGCTATGTCAATCTCAGACTCAATTAAATTATCTTGAATTTTAAGAGCCAATGAGTGATCTCGAGGTTTTGATTTACAAGTTTCCTTATTAATTATGTTCCAAGTAGTTTTAATTTTATTTTTTGCTAGTTTTATTTTGTCACGCAAAAAGATAGACTTAGCCATATGGCATGATTTCTTGAAGATTTTTGAGTATAATTTGACATAATCTACTAGTTTTTGACACTTAGAATTAGCTTTTAAACTTTTATGGATGCCTGGCGTAGCCCAATCACTAAACTTAAACTTAAAATTATCGACCTTTTATTTCTTCTTAGGAAAAATAAAATTATGTTCCTGTTTAATTATCTCAAAAAGATGCATATCATCTATGTTGTGGGATTGGGGTAGTAGATTAGAAAGGTTTTTATTCACATTACCCTTAAACTTTTCTACTCGATTCTTAGTAACCAGTCTATAATTAGTTATGGATATAGTATTGTAGTGGATATTAGTATCCACTGATTGAGAGACATGACGGTGCTCAAATTTAGTCAATAGACCACAGTGATCTGATTTCAAACAATTTATAATTGATTTTTCAATTGAGATATTTTCACAAAAAATATTGTCCAAGCAGGTGGCTGATGTGTCAGTGATCCTGGTTGGTTTATCATATAGATTTAGTAAATTAAATGATTTGAAAAGATTTAAAAATCTTACAGAGGTCTGAGAAGAGTCTAAAATGTTAACATTAAAATCACCGCATACAACCACCTTCTTGTTTGCTTTACAAACCTTCTTCAGCACTTCTTCCATCGTCTCTTCAAACCGACAATAATCGGCCGAAGGGGGTCTATACACACAAACAATAATAATCTGCTCTAACTCTGCACATGAAAGTTCAATGGTTCGCTCAATTGAGAGTGCTACTATGTCTTTTCGCTCTCTGCATTTAAACTTATTATGAATTAATATCAGTGACCCACCGCGAATAGCAGAACTTCTCAAGAACGAACTAATGACACTATAATTATCAATGCTAATCATACAATCATTTTCTTTCAATCAGTGTTCGGTTATACATAAGACATGTATGTCCATACAGTCTAAGAATAATCCTACTTCTAATTCTTTGCCAGAGAAGCCTTGCATGTTTTGATGCACAAAGTTTATAAAATTATTTTGGGGCTTCTCTCTTGTCAACAATTTGCAAGAGTTTACCTCTGTTGTCTCTATATCTAATTTAAATTATTTGGAACAAGTTCCAAAGTCTGTGGTACAACGGCATTCTGCTCAATAAAAGCAGAGTAGTTAGCCAAGTGATTGGCTGAAATCATAAAAAAATAAGATAGCGACATAGCTATCTGTCGTTTATAAGAATTTGATAAATGAAATCTACCTCTCGTCAGGTACATATTATTATTAATAATAGGATTGATGTCAATTAGATTAATTAAATTATTTGAGAATGTCACAGTATCAAGTGTCATTTTGATTTTATACCTTTTTTCATTTTCTGCTTGTGACAGACCCCTACTGTAAGGCAATGTGAACATCACTATTTTATTGACATTAAGTAATGAACTTAAAGTATTACAATGTTTTTTCATTTGAGTTTTGTTCACAGTACCTCGGTTTCCAATTAAAATAACTAGGGTTGAATTGGGGCTGAAACTATAATCAGCAATTTTCTGAATTATATCACAGTATGAGGCACCCGGTGAACAGTGATTTATTACTGACTTACCCAGATTATTAAATAAAATATGGCCTATACTTTTTCCAATGTCATCACTAAACATAACAATGTTGCAAAACTAAAGTTTATTATCAGTGTTTGTGACAGGGCATGTATCAGGGATGGAAATGTTGGTGGCTGATTCTGAACATGTTATCTCTTGGTAACATTCATTGCTATGCGGATGATAGCACGGTCCACGCGCGATATTTCGAGCGCCCTGGGGCAAAGCAGACTGACATCGATCAAGCAGACCCACACACAATTCAACATTTGGTGGCCCGAACTAAAAGGTTCGGTGACTCGTTTCTTTGTCCTACCATCCAGACGTGGAACGCTCTTCCAGCACATGTGTTTCCTTCCTCGTATAGTCTCGGGTTCTTCAAGCGGGGCGTGTGCCCTATCAGGGTCTATGTTTGAAACTTTTACAAACACCACCACCATGTATGTACAACATAGAAGTGCAATAAACATTTGAACATTTGAACAAAGGCATTTCTGCAGGCCTTCAAGGTGAGGATGGCCAGCCCAGTGATTCGTTTGAATGACTGGGCTTGTCAACCTCATATCTGGACCTCACGACCGCTTTCCACCAGGTGGAGTGAGATCATCTTGACGGGCAATATTAAAAAAAAAAAAACGCCCCGTTTCTCGGCTTCTGGCTGTAGCGTAATCACTACTGCCGCGCGCAGTAGTGATTACGCTACAGCCAGTCACGCTCGCGTGCGGGGCGGAGATTCGGCACTTTAGCTTGCCTCGTCTGGGGTTTCGGGGGGGCTTCACTGCTGCTGCAGCTTTCGCACCCTTGCGGCCAGTCACGAGGTTCCACGGTAACTTCATGGTCTCGGGGGCCGGCGGCAAAGGGCGGGGCTCCCTTGGGGGCGGGGCAGCGTTAGCCGCCTTGCCCTTCTTGGCCGACTTCCTTCCCTTCTTCCCCGTGGGAGGGTTCCTTCGGGATTCGGGGTTGGGCGGCGCTGGAGCCTTAGGCTTCGGCGCAGCTGCAGCCGGTGTGCTGCGAGCAGGGGGCGGCTGAGTCGCCCTCTTGCTCGCGGGTGTCTTCTCCGGGGTTTTCGTCATAGCCGGCGGCGCGTTTTTTTTTTTTTTTTTTTTTGTGTTTGCGGATAGGCCTGTCAGATTGATGAATGCTTGTTTATTGTTTTGTGAAAGAGAAGTATGAATGAATTTTTAGTTGTTAAATTGTACAATGATTTGGTTATTAATACTGTTATGTTGTGCAATTTTTTGTAATAATAAATAAATAAATAAATAAATAAATAAAATAAATTACAGTCGTCACCCATGCCAGCCGCTCGGGACGTTTGCCCGGCGAGGCTTTCGCGGAGGCTGTCCATCTCCTAACGGAGTTGGGCCAGCTCCTCCCCCTGTCGAGACCGCGGAGAGCAGGCGGTGGTTAACCATCCGCAGCTTCTCAGTCTCTTCGGTGACTATGCGCTTGTAAAGCGCTGGAGCTAAATGCTCCCAGTCCCCGACTGCCGTCTTCAGGGCCTTCTGGTAAGTGCCCTTCAGATGCCCGGAAGTCGCAATGACCTTCCGGACTATGGCAGCAGACAGCTCGATGCGCTCTTTGAGCGCGGAAGCGGTCATTTCCCGCTCGTCGGTCTCGCCCTGGGACGATTCTGACGGACGGGAAGTCCTGTCCTTGGCTTGGTGCAGAGCACGATCCATATCAGCAACCTCTTGCTCGGACCGTAACTCCGCCTCCAGCTTCTCCTCCTCGCGCCTTGGGCGCATAAATTCCCGCCGGGCCTTCTCCAGACTGGCATTGGCACCGGCTTTCGGGGTTCTCACCCTGCCTCTTCGGGCTGCCGGTCTCCCACAAGAGGTAACTGACCCCGGGTCACTCCTATCGGAGCCCGAACCCCCACTCTTGGAGTACGGCCGCTTCCGTGTGCCCCTGAGTCGGCCGAGTTCCTCCCCGGAGGAAGGATCCACGGTCATCAGGCTCGCGCCTGAATCAGACTCCTGGGCAGACGGAGAACGCGACCGCTCTCCTGCTGCGCTTGACCGGCCACTACGCAAAATGCGCTTGGCCGCCGCCGAAATAGATGGCTCCGGCGTAGCAGCTCTGAGCTCCTCGGAGCTCAAGCGGGTCAGCCTCACTACGGGCTCCCGCACCACCTCGCTGCCAGTTTTGGGACGTGGCTCGTCCTTTTGGCGTTTCTGGCCCTCCCCACAATATGAGTGAGGGCCGACAACGTCTGTCGTTGACTGAGGCGTCAACCACAGGCGTCATGCGGGATTTTGGAAAGCGCCGTGATCCATTTTTGTTTTTTGCCGCACTCGGGACTGGATTCCCACCAGCCATTCACCCCATAGACGTGCGGCGACCGTAGGTTTGGGGTAATTTTTATAGAGGTTGTCTTCCTCGCGACCCTGCTAGGCAGAGCCACCGGCCCGCTCAGTGCGGGTTACGGCTTGCCCGACGCCGACCGAGATCGACGCCGCGACGGCCGGTCGTGCGAGCACAACCAGCCAGAGCCGCCGCGCCGTGAAGAGGGCGGTTCCGCCCCCTCCTGGTGTTTTTTATAGAGGTTTTCTCCTCGTAACCCTGCGAACAGAAACCCCGGTCCACAAAATACGGATTACGGTTTGCCTGGCGGGGGTCCGTTATCCGTGAAAGCACAGAAAATCGGATAGCCGCCAAGCAGCCACATCTTCGCATCATCTGCTTGGCAGAGGACTAAAAAGAGCGGCCCCCACCTCTTCAGTTTTGGTCCGCGCCGGCCGTAGCCGGTACCCCCCATATCTGGAGGGCGTTCCCCTATCCGCCACCCGGGGGACGCGCCCGATAGAAGGCTGAAAACTCCCACGGGTAGTTTGTAACCTAACCTAACCAGACCTCACCCCGCGGGGGGGCCCAAGCGCACAGTTAGGTTTGTAACCTAACCTAACCAGACCTCACCCCGCGGGAGGGCGCGGGCGCGCACAGGTAGGTTTTGTAACCTAACCTCACCTCGCGGGAGGGCGCGGGCGCGCACAGTTAGATTTGTAACCTAACCTAACCAGACCTCACCCCGCGGGGGGGCGCGGGCGCGCAGTTAGGTTTGTAACCTAACCTAACCAGACCTCACCCCGCGGGGGGGGCGCGGGCGCTCACAGTTAGGTTTGTAACCTAACCTAACCAGACCTCACCCCGCGTGAGGGCGCGGGCGCGCATAGTTAGGTTTGTAATCTAACCTAACCAGACCTCACCCCGCGGGGGGGGGGGGGGGGACAGGCTTACGCTTGGCTCCAGCTCCACCCCCCGTCGTTTGATCGCGGTAATAAGATTCGTCTGCGTTTCATATGAGCATTTGTATAAATCGACTGCGTCGCTGTCGCTATCGTCAGAGTCTGAGTCGAACAAACAACGGACGAGGTAACATTTTTTTTAAGAACAGTCGATCGCATACTGTATTGTGGCGACTTCACACACACTTACACAGCAGACTGAGTAGCGATGAGACTTCATCTGCGAGTGAAAACGAATAGAATAAAATAGAATACCTTTATTGCATTAAATGTGGTTGACAAGAGTAAATAATAACAATTTTGGTTTCTCACACTTAACCAAACAATTGGCATGCAACATTGGAGAGGGATATAGTTTAATATGAATAAATCATAGGTACAATGATGAATTAATAAAATTAAATGAAAAATACAATGAGTTAAAAAAAATGAATTAATAAATAAGCGATAATAAGATGTATGATAGATATTAATTGTATTATAAAATTTAAAATTTGTAATTAATAAACTCTTCCACACTATAAAAACAATTTTCACATAGAATGTTATATAATTTGTATTTAAATCTTTTGTTCCTCGAAACATCTTTTATTCCTCTAACTTTTTATCTTTTTCTACATCCAAAATTATAAGTGGTTTGTTGTATGCTAGCTATTACCAGGAACTTCGTTTGCGTGGACTAACCTTATGAATGATACTGTTTTTTTTTCTGCTTCAACTAATATTGAATAATAATACAATTTGTTAGAGGTTCCGTTAAAATCTGACCACTAGCTTCAATACAAGTAGACACACGATCTTACTAAAAATAGTTTTACTGAGCACGCTCCAGATCAGCCTTGGGGGTGGGATCAAGGGCAGCAAATGGAGTGTAAACCTATAGTAGTGAATAGTATAAATGACTAAATCACAAATAGATTTAATAAAACACAATAATAATTTTAGTATAATCAATTCATATATTTATCACATTTGACTCCTACGTAACAAAAGTATAAATACATGTTCAGGATCTCTTGTTATAAACTACATCGGTACAATTACCGGTACAGTTAAATGAGCCGAGAATTATAGAAAAAGTAAGAACCTTCTGGGACTAAATACATACACAGATCTATTTCTCTAAATATGTGACTAGAAATAACATTTATGTATTACCTTATAGATAGAATATCGTGAATATTTGAAGGCAAACATTATTGCTAAATTACTTTTTGTTTTTTAATTAAATAAAATTCAAATTCTATACGAAATATATTATCTTAATTAAATATTGTTTTGTCGTTGAAGCAGTTTTTTTCTCACAATAATTTTTAAACAAACTCCAGTTCTATGATGAAAATCGAATGATTTTGTAAGTAAAAAATATTGTACACAGTAATATTCGATTTGCATTCAAGCAATAACTATTAGTTTAGAACTTTAGACCTATAAAATATGTAAGTATATAACATAGATAATAACATTTCTTTTAATTAAACCTTTTTACCTCAACACTGCAAATAATCAACATATGATTTGAATAATACTTTTAATATAAAAGCATATTTACAAATTAACTATAATTATTATAAAATGCTCATTATACTATAACGATTGTTCATAAAACGAATAGAATATCTACATTATGTTTTATTGCTTTCATTAAGAAGCTTAACTAACACATATTTACATAATCAACTATTCTATAATAGTGATTAAGCAGAGATTTATATAAACTACACATATATATTGATCACTATGAGGAAGATAGCCAACTATCAACCACATAAACACTAATGTACTATATTTTTATTCTGAGCTGTCAGTACAGTCGACCAAGCAACAAGCGTCAACAATTTCAAGTGGGAAATGACCTTTATTGCATTACTTTAAGGCTATTCCCACCATCAATCTGTTTGCACTACTTGAGGTGTGGCAGACTGTAGGTTAATAATCTAATGACTAATTCAAATTCAGATATATTTTTTTTTGTTCATCCACGTCATTTGATGTGATGTGGATCATCATAACAAGGCGAAAAAATGTTGGCAATCAACTTGAGACATTTCTATCTATATGGAGCTATTATGGTATTGTATTTATCTATCTATGAAATTTTCATATCATGTTTGCTTTAAGTGCTGTCTTGCTACAAATACTCTTAAGATGATATTAAATGTAATGTTGCTGAGACGGTTTCTAATTAAATTTACTTAAAGGCCTTTTCTCCTTAGTAATTAAAAAAGCATAGAACTGTCAAATAATGCTCTCAATGAGATATCTCATGATTCAATCATAATATCACATGTCACAAAAAAAAAGGAGAAAATTTGTAATTGTAATTGATGTAAACTGTTATGAAAAAAGGTTGATTTTCATGTGATACTCATTATGATAACAGGTAAGTGTAAAATCCGACTGATTTTTGGTCATCGGTTCCTCGAGACATACGAGTATACGAGTATATCAAGCGAGTAAAAAATCAAACACTAGGTTGTTGTTGTGGTAGTCCGTAAAATAAATATGAAATTCTAACAAATATAGTCTCTACACCTTCTAAATATGTCGCATCATATTTTTACAGTATAAAAGATGCAAGAAATATCTCAATTAGAGTATTTTCCAAAACAACGTCACTTCAACTACCTTGTAACTGCGCTGCAAGGCTGTGCGGGGCTCCGTGAGGCGGGAGCGGCCGCGCGTCAGTGCGCCGGCGCCACGCCGAGCAGCAGCGCGTGGCGCCGCGCGAGGTCGGCCGCGCGCTGCAAGGCTGTGCGGGGCTCCGTGAGGCGGGAGCGGCCGCGCGTCAGTGCGCCGGCGCCACGCCGAGCAGCAGCGCGTGGCGCCGCGCGAGGTCGGCCGCGCGCTGCAAGGCTGTGCGGGGCTCCGTGAGGCGGGACGCGGCCTGGGATTGAGGAAAATTAAAATCCATTACATTTAAAAAAATCCTATTACTTCAAAAAAAAGATATACAACGTGTTAATTAAAAAGCGCTAAACCTCAGACACTCAAACCTATTATACTTCGGGCTGCGTCCGAAGATATTAATTAGTAACTACTTCTAGTAGTACTTGTACCTACTGCCACTTAGCACAATATTTTAGAGAAAAGAAGTCAAAACATCAAAATGTTGACTTCCGTTTCCTCCTTGTCTCATTTTAAATTATTTTATAATTTAGAATTCTCATTTCCTTTTCCGGTTCTGCGTCACCCCGCCATTTTCCGAATCGGCCAGTTTCATTAACGCTTTGTGCTTTGCCGCGACAGCACATAAATCGGTAAAAAATTTAAAAGTAATAATGCCGAAACGAAAAAGTGATAATTCATGGAATTCTATTGCGAAAAAGTTAAAGTATTTAGAAAAGGAGGTGAAACTTCACCAACATCGCTCACGACAGCGTCGGCGCCAACGAGATTCATCGTCTTCGTCATACAATATCGAACATCATCGAACAGTTCATCGAGGTCTAGTTCTGCAAGCTCCGCAACGTCGCAGGACCGAAGGAACCATATCGGTTAGTGCCTGACAGAATCTATTGCATCGCATAGATTTGAGTGCTACCCTCAATACCAGCTGTTTGAACCGTACTCCGATGCATGACGCACGGACAGGTTCCCACGTGTTGCTAACACGTTCCGCTCCTCGAGCGTCGAGTTATCAATATATTGCACAGCTGAAACCGTACTCCCATGCACTGACGCACGGACAGGTTCACACGTGTTTCTTAACATGTATCCACTCCTCGAGCGTCGCGTTTTTAATTTATTGCACTGATTGAACCATACTCCGATGCACTGACGTACGGACAGGTTCCTACGTGTTTTTAACACGTACCTCCTCGTGCGCCGAGATATTAATATATTGCCAATGAAATATTATAGTTCTTTTAGACAATATAGGCTGCTTAAAATCGAATTCTAATTTTGTTTAAAATTGACTTCAAAATTACAGCACGCAAGATGCACAGCATACACATGTTTTACAATGAGGTTTTTGTGGTGCATTACAGGCGATGTACATCATGTACAGCAAGCAGAACAGTCGCCTTCATACCACGCGACTATAGAGGAGCTGCAGCCATCCACCTCGCTAGCAGCGGACGTGTTCAAACCGCAGCCTTCTACATCGCAGGCAGACAAAGATAGCGTGCCGAATCAAGAAACACCCCAAGCCGAAGGTTTGAGTTCAGATATTTTAGATATCTCCGGACAAGACCCTAACGTGGAAGTAAAGGTCGGTCCACCCATTAATTTGGAACTCGTGAATAGACTCACACATGTTTTAACATCTGGTCTTAAAGAAGACGAGCGCAAAGATTTATTGAAAAAATATTTGGTGCCTGAAAACTGTCAGATCATAGCAGCACCTCTGTTGAATCCAGAGATAAAGGCCACATTAACAGAGGATTCATTAAAGAGAGATAAAGCTATAGAAACTCGACAACAATGTAACTCTGTTGTCATATCCTGCTTATGTAGAGTTATAACAACGCAGATCAACTCAACTGAACCAGATCATGAGCTATTACAAAATTAGTAGATGCTACGTGGTTGTCGTGTGACATACAAAATTGATTCAGTAACACGTAGATAGATTCAGTAGACGTAGATTTCTTGCCACATCTTCTATTAGAAAAGAGCTCAGAGAACAATTATCATCCAATACAAAGATTGGAAAATTTCTGTTTGGCGACAATTTAACGGAGACGTTAAAAATGCAAAAGCTGTTAGTAAATCTTGCGCAGACCTTAAAGAGAAAACAAAACAACCATATAAAGCTATTTCTAAAAATTTAAACTGGAACACGACGAGCGGAACACGCAAGCAGGCACCCGTCCCGTCGACGGCACGTCGCCTGCCGACAGCACGCGGTCGTCCAGCAGCCGTGAGCACCCACAGCAACCACGGAGCGCCAGCGCCGTCACCGACACCACCAACGCGGCGGACGCCAGGACACTTGTCGAAGAGGTCGTGTCATCGGCAGCATCAAGCTCGCGGGCAATAACCGCAGATAAGGTACGATATGCAGGCCGTCTGGCCCATTTCATTAAGCAATGGTCCATGATTACTGATGATCACAGAATTCTGCCATGGATAGAAGGATATACATTCAATTTATAGAACTAGTAGTACAACCACACCCTTATACTACCATCATTCGCTGAGAGGACGAACGAAGGCATTTTGATACAGCAATTGAGCACCTTTTAGCAATCGGCGCTATAAAAAAATGTGATCCATGTACTGGTCAATTTGTTTCGCCAGTGTTTCTTATACCCAAAACAGACGGTTCAATGAGATTCATCTTAAATTTAAAGGAGTTTAATAAATATATTAGGTCTAGCCATTTTAAGATGGAAGATATCCGCACTGTCAATTAATTTAATTGCAAAAAATTGTTTTATGGCCACTTTGGACCTAAAAGATGCATCTAAGTTAGTAAAAGTACAGACCTCTTCCTAGGTATAATGTAACATGGGACGTTGATATTGTCATGAATCATTTGGCCTCGTTATTACCCCATGATCAGGTAACCTTGGAACAAATTTATAAGAAATGTTGTACCTTAATTGCTTTGGTTACAGCACACAGAGTACAAACTCTATCTAAGATAAACATAGGGAATATTGTATTCACTGAACATCAGATTAGTATGTGATCTCATAAAGACTTCTAGACCTGGTGCATCACAACCCATTTTACAATTACCTTTCTATAATAAAAAACCAGAAATAAATTCGTATGTAGAAATGACAAAAGATATTAGGAAATCTGACATCTTGTTTATTGTATATCAGAAACCGCATAATTCTGTTTCTTCGCAGACATTAAGTCGATGGATAAAAGCTTCATTAAAAGATAGTGGAGTGGACGTGTCCATTTTTTCTGGTCATAGTACGAGACATGCTTCAAAATCTATGGCGTACAAACAAGGTATTCATGTGGACCTAAATAAAACAAAATGGAAAATAAATAAATGATTGATTATGATTATGACCTCATTCGTAACACGGCCGGATGGTCAGGTAACTCCACTACCTTTGCCAAACATTACAATCGAGAAATTATCACAGAGAATGATTATAGTATTCAGTTTGCTAGATCGATATTACATGCACAAGATTAAGATGTAATATATGCAGTCACCGGTTAATGATAAGAAATTGATTAATTGATAACTTGATGTTTATAAAGATGATGTATAATCTATATAAATAAAGTCACATTTATGAACATGATATTTCTGATTGATGTCTCTGAACATCTACAAGTAGTTACTAATTAATATCTTCGGACGCAGCCCGAAGTATAATTAGTGATTAAACGAGCTTACCTGTCGGTGAAGTTCAATCACAATTATACGAGGGATGGGTCCGAAGATATTAGTAGGGAATCCCGCCCGCCCTATGATTAGTGTAGAGCACAAATCAATCCTTAAAATGAAATATCATGTAGCTCTAAACTAAATGAAACTGGCCGATTCGGAAAACGGCGGGGTGACGCAGAACCGGAAAAGGAAATGAGAATTCTTGATTATAAAATAATTTAAAATGAGGCAAGGAGGAAACGGAAGTCAACATTTTGATGTTTTGACTTCTGTTCTCTAAAATATTGTGCTAAGTGGCAGTAGGTACAAGTACTACTACAAGTAGTTACTAATTAATATCTTCGGACGCATCCCTCGTATAATTGTGATTGAACTTCACCTACAGGTAAGCTCGTTTAATCACTAATTCTTTATAACAATTATGTTAATTATCAATCAATCAATCAAATATTTTTTTTCGAGTTACAACAATGACAGTTATGAAATTAAATTTTCGCGGATTATTTACGAAGATATTCACTTTTTTTGTTTCTTGTCTTTGCTGCAAAATTAAAAAGTCTGAGCTAGTGCGACGTTGCCGCTTCGCGTGCCGCCGCAATAATAGAGTTTAGTAATGATTTAAAACGGCGTAATTTTACCCCTGTTTTTTATAAGTAGAATCGATTCTACTCCCGATTCTAAACAAACGAATTTCAGGTTTTGCGTTTTTCATTAACACGTTGTATAGTTTATTTTCGAAAATAAACGAGTCATTGTTACTTATGAAAACGGAAATTAAAATCATCAAATAGTGGTGTCAAGTAAAAAAAAATAACTATTCAAATGCATGTTAAAATAGCAAAATGGAAAAAATTGAACGACATCTTATTAGGCTCAGACGCTCATTTTAGTACTACAGTGCTTTATAAATACTAGTAAAAGGCGACCGGATCAGGATATAAGACGAAAAGACTCGAGCCAGCAAGTTTTCACTGTTTAGGCTACTGATCATCTATATATTTGAGCTTTAGCATTTTTCCTGTATTTAAGTATATAATCTCCAAGATTTAGCATTTTTCCTGTATTTAATTAAACAGCTCAAACCACTGAATGATGACTTCACATGACTTATTAATTATTTATTTTTATTTTTAATTGAATTGTTTTATTTTTATTATTTTATTTGACATGTAAATTTATTTTTTTACTCAATAAGTATATTTTTTTTCGGTTTGGACATTCTGTTCATTGTATTAACTTAAATTTGTATAATAATTTTGATGATCATAATGCAAATTCTTATATGTGACATCAAATGTAATGTTTAATGTAATTTTGTATTATGAAATAAATTAATCTAACCTAATCTAATCTAATAACTACACTACTAGTATACTAAAGTTATAAATGTAAAAATAAGCTACGGAAGAGTGGCTCCCTCAGACACAGGTGCTACTGCACTTACTAGAAGGAGTCCAGCCCTAATTGATAAAACTGCCTTGTTACATGAATAAACATTGTTCATTTTCATTTTTTATTTCATTTTCACATCAAGAAAGGATTATTCTTATAATTAGCATTAAAAAAATATTTCTAAAAATTATCCCATAACTTAGAAAAAAAAACAATTAAAATCAAAAGGCTAAACGTAGATTTAAAAAAATACAAATAAAAAACATTTTTCCTAAAAATTGCAAAAGACGGTCACGGATGGAGGCTAGTAAGTCAACGAACAAATATGAATAACCAACCTGTTGGAACTTATGCTGGTTCCGCCTGATGTAGGCGTGCGTGTCCCGCAGCAGCTCCTGCAGCCGCGCGTCGCCGATCTCGTCCATGGCGCACGCGGCCAGCAGCGGCGGGTTGAAGCGGAAGTAGCCGCCGGAGGGCAGGAGGTCGTTGAGGACTAGGTGGACGCCTGGAATTATTGATGCTCTATCAATTTATTATCTATAGTAAAGTAAAGTAAAAGTAAAAAGTAAAGTAAAAAATATCTTTATTCATATAGACTTATAAAAAGTACTTATGACAAGTCATATAGTTACGAAAAAAAAATTATAGCAAAAATATACTAAAATAAACTTCCAAAAAATAATACTACGATAGTAAATATCATAATTAAACATAATGTGACTCTACCACCGGTTCGGAGGTTGTTTCCGATCGAGAAGACTCCGGCAAGAAACTCGATGGTTACTCTTTTCAATCTTGTTTTTATACACAAAAATTGAATTGACAGAGTAAAGTCATAACAAAAAAAAATGTGCAGAGGAGCAGATTATACCTAAGATGACCACAAATTCTTATCATTTAAGAAATCCTCAACACTATAATAACCTCGCTTCATTAACTTAGCTTTAATTTGTGACTTAAAGTATACATATTATGAAGAGTAAAAATTTGTTTGCTTGTATTGAATAACTTAATAAATTTTAAAAATTCTTTCACCAATAGGAAGCTACATTAACAGGGAGTGACATAGGCTATAATTATATTATGACTAAACAAAACATTCAGTGAAAAATAATAGAATATGTAAATCAAGTCGGAGAAACGCGGGCGAGATGTGCTGCTTCACCGACGCCGCGACGTGCAATTACTTTTGACAGAACGATGTCTGTCGAGGCAGCTAGTAAGTAATATGAGACAAATTATTTATGTGTTTAAGTTGCAAATAATTTGAAGTTAAGATTTAAAAAGTACTAAAAAGCACATTTTAATACTTCTAGGACTCTCTCCATATTTTAGACACCTTATTTGTACTTTATTTATTCCTTCAACATAAGCCGCCATAAAGCACAACGCACAATGCATTACACATTATGGTACTCATAGGCGAGTAGCCCGTGGCATTACCCACTCCCATTTATCCAGAATGGTACCGGAACAGTTATAGTCGCTCACCACGCACATTCAAAGAACGCTAGCGGCTTCAATCCCCGCTAGGGAAGTCAGAGAAGCTAACTACCATTTCTCCAGAATGGTGCCGGAGCTGTATAGCACGCTCACATCTCAATGCACTGCCGTACATCTACCCTTAGCTACAGCAGGGTGGCCGGATAGGCAATCTAGCGGATACCCATCTCCTTGCTATCCAGGCAAGTACCGGAGGAGCAGCAAGCCGCTATAAGGGTTCCTCACTAACCCCGCATCTAAACACTTAGCAGCTCAACGCCCTAGACCAGTGAATTTAGATACTCGTTGCGCGCGAGGAGGGACGCTCAGTACACACTACCGAGCAGACGAACATGCCCCACCTCTGCAACTAACCACATGCCATCACGAATCCAACTCCAAGTTCGGGCCTACCTTAACAAAGGCAAAGCTGGGACCCCCAACACCCGTGGTACCCTGATCCTAACAGCCAGACCCGTAGTTCCGGCTGCGAAAACCCTACCTACCCGGGTGAAAGTAGATAGGGTAATATTATGGGCAGTGCAATAGAGAATAGAGCTAATTAAAGCTTGTAATACGAAGCTAAGAATTCACCGAAATATTCCTAAACAAATACTTTTTTGTTGCTGTGAATGTCAAACGAAGCTACAACCTTTAGTGCTTTTGAACCTCTGTCAATTGCATTAATAAGCCAATAAAGTCGTATTGTGACTATGTCACTGGTGATGGCACATAGATCATTTTTTTTTAGTTCACTTTTAAAAGAGAAAATTTAAATGTGGATGTGCAAAGGTATTTCAGAGGGTGTATCGTCCGAATCCAAAAACGACAATAACAGTTGAGTAAGTTTTTGAATTGATGCTGTCCTGTCACAATATGTCAGTAGGTATAAAAGGGGCACTGCCCCTAAGGGGCACTGCCCCTAAGGGGCAGGTATACATTTAAGGATTGCTCAACTTTGACTGTCGTTTCTGGATTTGGAAATATGTGTGTTAGTGTTTAATTCTGAGCATAATCCTAACCCTCAGTATCAGTAGCAGAATCCAGAATCTTGTTAAACTTGTCCTTCCAACTGGTTCCCTGCGCGTTATCAGCGGCGGGGATATCCGCCGGCTTGCGTAATGGCCGACCCGTTCCTAGAGATATTACGGTCGCGTTGCGGAGCGCGTCCGGACCGAACAGAAGTTTGGCTTCGTGGAGACTGGAATATACAAGCGATCATTATTTATTCAAAACTGTAACTAAATCAAGTAAGTAAATAAGTGAAAACTGAGCTGTATAAGTAATTTGTTTATTTCATCGAAATATATGTAAATGTAACATATTATTATATAACAACTGTTTAAACAAAAAGATAAAATTATGGTATTTTTTTTATAAACTTAATTGATTCTTATTAGGGAATTCAGTCAGAATTCAGCTCAAACCAGAGGTCTTTATTTCCGAGCATTCGACTTGATTTGTCAATTTCTTCTCAAAAATATGGATGCTCTATTCAATATGTTTTAACATACCAACAATAATTCCTGAACCACTAATTAATTGTACGTGAAAGAGAGAGAAGTGAATGAGTATAAGAAACGGAAGAGAAGTGAGCAAAACGGAAGAAAAGTGATAAAAACGGAAGCGAAGTGAAAAAAAAAAACTAGTTCAAAAGACAAAAAAAAAGAATACAAGTAAAGAATGTAAACTTACCCAACGCCAGTAGGGTTGTTGACCATAATCCCGCCGTCCTGGTGCAGCAGTCCGTCCAGTCGGAACTCCGCGAAGTAGGTGGGAGCCGCCGCCGACGCGCGCACCGCGTGCCAGAGTTTAGCCTGGAAGCACAAATACGGTCAATTTCTTAGCTAAAGCTTGTCTAATCTGAAGTGACGCGCCCCTTCACCGCATTTACGCTCACATGAAGTGGAGTGATGAGCCTTTAATATACTGCCTCACTGCTGGCCGAAGGCCTCCATCATTGCAATCTAGTCTTCGCTACAATGGATGGGTATTGGCTTTAAATGCCTAATAATGTTCTTGTGCCTAGAGCTTTGTGCTCATCCGTCCATACTTGTTTTTAACCCCCGACGCAAAAAGAGGGGTGTTATAAGTTCAACGTGTCTGTGTATCTGTGTATCTGTCTGTGGTATCGTAGCTCCCAAACGGATGAACCGATTTTCGTTTAGTTTTTTTTGTGTCATAGATAATTTTATCCCGAGTGTTCTTAGCCATGTATCATGAAAATCTGTTCAGCCGTTTGAAGATCATCAGGTCTTTTCTTGTTGATGAGGGGATATGACTAACTTCCTTATGCCCAATCAATTCGAAATTTGGTACCGTGTTACTTCAATGATATTTAAAGTATATGGTAAGGCAACCATGACCTGATCAGCCGTTTGAAGATCATCAGGTCATTAATAGTTGATGAGGGGATCTGACTACCTTTCATATGTCCTAATGATTTAAAATTTGCTACTGTGTTACTTCAAACTCAACTATTTAATCACTTTAAATACCTTCCTAATATTTTACCTACTTTTAAAAGGACAAAATAAAAGTAAAATTAAAAAATTTAAAAACCCCCGACACAAAAAATAAACTCCAAAAACTAACAAATAATATTTTAAATTCACATGTATAAGGTAAGTTCAAATATTTTTATTTTCCAAGCGTCGCGTCGCGTCGGGGGACCGCTAAGTCAGAAAAACAGGTGTAGTCGCAGATTGCAAGAAAATAATTTACTCCAAAAAATTCGCAAAATCGACACAACCGTCAACGTAGTCTGCCCTCACGTGTCTGCCCGTTCGGGTCGCCGCACTTGGTAGCGCCCACCCCCGCGCCGCATACCGCACACCGAGCTCGCAGCACGCGGCATTACGAAGAAGACTATGCATGAAACTTAAGATCGCTTGTAGGTACACTACCTACATGTAATTCGTAATAATTAATTAGCTGTTGTTGGTAAAATACTTCATAAACTTGAGCGGTCCCCCGACGCGACGCGACGCTTGGAAAATAAAAATATTTGAACTTACCTTATACATGTGAATTTAAAATATTATTTGTTAGTTTTTGGAGTTTATTTTTTGTGTCAGGGGTTTTTAAAATTTTTAATTTTACTTTTTTTATTTATTTGTAAAGGTATTCGCAAAAACCAGGGTCGTAGCTTCTCGCTGCGACATGCTGAGCGAAGGCCTATTTGGCACTTACTTGTAATTTAATTTAAGTTAGTTTTAATCCTTTGTTTATGTCTTTTATTTTATTGTATTTTCTGTTATTCTTTTTTGCATTTAATGCCAAATAGACTTATTTTATTCTTATTCTTAAATAAAAAAAATGGACGCAATAAAAGCTCTCGGTCTTCTACCTCCCTATTTAGCCACCGAGCTGATTAACATAAGCAAGAAGGAACATCGAACCGCACTTTCCTATGCTTTTCTAGCACTTAAAACCAATTCCTAGAGCAAGCAATAATACTGTTTTAGAAAAAAAAGCGTCATTTAGGACTCGAGTGAGCTTTATTGTAAAAACAAACGACAATGTATTTTTTTTAATTCATTTATATTTACGAATTTACAAATAATATTATCACAATGTTTCAACATTAAGTACTTACATTTGAAAGATCCAACAAGAAAAGTCTCGTTAAATATTTAGATTTTATTATCTTTTCATAGAAACGGAAGAAAGCAAGTTAAAGTTAAAAAGTTACTTCATACTATTTTTTGTCGAGTGTGGATGAAATTTAAATCAAAAGAGTTATTATAATATAATGTATACTTGGTTAATTTACTGTAATGTGTGTTACCTTGCTAGTTCCAGGGAACACGGATCTGACTCGGAAGCCGCACTCGTAGGAGCGGAACAGGAAGGGCGAGAGCCGCGCGCCCGCGTTCACCACGCACGACACCAGCGCCATCTGCAACAGCACAGCTGCCGTGAAACTGCCCACGAGTGACGTCACAACACAGGGCGCCTACTGCGTCGGGACATCCACGAAGTTACGTGTCAAACTTTACACCGAAGAGCAAGCAAAGCAGAACTCGATTTTATAATTGTCATGTCTTTATACAATGTAAATAGAATACCAAAAAATCTATTATTTATTTAATTTATTTATTCCAAACCATAATGTACACAAGATAGTCTTTGCATGCATTTCGATCTGTATGTAGATTTTAGAGTAAATTTGCGCTTTTACGGATATGAACCAGAGGAAGTAGGCTAGTTAAATTACATACCAATAGGGCTATCAATTGTATCGTAAATTCTATCGATATTATCGAGAGCGCACTAAATTAAGGATATGTTACGCACGACCACCTTATTTACTGATTTTTAGGCAGATAGAAAATCTAATCATAAACTTCTTCAACAAACGAAGAATAACATTCATAACAAATACCTCTGACGTTATCGTGATATTAGGTCGAGATAAAGTGAAAATATGCGTAGATGTTTCACCTACATAATATGTAAATTAGCCTTAAAATACTTGTATCAGAACTTGTCTAATTTGAAATGAAACGCCCCACTGTTTTTTAGTAGAGTAGATGTTTCGAGTGTACTTTTGCATTTTTATATGCTTTACGTCCATATCTAAAAAGTATAGTGTGCGTGAATGCGGTGAAGGGACGCGTCATTTCAGATCAGACAAGCTCTACAAGAATTTCAAGCTGTTAAAAGTAAGTTTTTTAAATATGACATGAATACTTTAAATAGAATTGTCCTATTTACTATTTTATTTGTTATCTTATTGAATTGAATGCAGTATTTACATCATATAGAGATTCAATGGAGGTACATTATTTTAAACCAACTTAAAAAAATTTGGTCTTCAAATAGTTTTTTTTAGTGATATAATAGTAACACTAACCTTAGGAGTGTTGTACCGGTTGCACTGCGTGAGCGAGCAGTCGCCGAGGTTCTCCTGCAGCAGCTTCTCCCACGCCTCCGTGTCGTAGTACGAGTGCGTCCAAACTAGACGCGATGTGCCTACAACATATACATTGTAGAGTTACGAGGAGGTCAAAAGGGTTCGTGTGATATTACACGGTGCTGCTCGCCAGTTCTGTTGGCTTGAACTTGGCTTGACAAACTACCGCGCGTCTAGATTTATTTTTGCTATATTTTTTTTGTGTTTGACTTGTTATAAGTAAGTGAATTTTTATTTTTAGCATTAAACAATCCTCTATCCTCAACACACAGGTAAAAACTAGAAATATTAGACCTGCTCCTGGCAACCCGCTTGAGTCCCAGGAGCAGGTCAGATCAAGACGAATTTATCTAGTTTCTAGCTTTGTCATAAGTACTTTTTATAAGTCTATATGAATAAAGATATTTTCTACTTTTTTACTTTTTTTATATGAGATATTTCAGACAAAGTAGTAGGGAGTTACTTTGATTTAACATGTGCAAATAAAATAAAAGAGCTTGCAACAACTGGCTTTATTTGAAAATGTGGCTTACCTCCGATAAGTGAAGTATTTCCGAACATTTTCTTGGACAGGGTCATGTACATTTCGTTCGCCGTGTCCAAATTGCCAGTGCCGCTTCCTGAAAATGAAGAATCACAGATTAATGTCTGCAAAACCTCAAAAGTAAGCATATCGAGAAAATCCAAGAAACAACTGGATAATAAGTGGTCACAATAAATAATGAGAACGGAACATGACTGGCCATTCACTTTCAAATTGAAACAAGCATCAGATCACAATGGCCAAAAATATCAGGTTTTGTCCAATTTGACTGTCTTTGAGAGTCAACCAAATCAGTCCCTTCAGGCCTACAAATTAAACACAACGCAACACTATTCTTAACTTAATAAAACTGTTATGCTCAAGTTGGGTTCACCGAATTTGACATCAAATAACCAGCGATATATGGTCACATTGTATTATTTTAGATCTACTCTCACCAATAACAGCAGCAATGATCGCGCCCGTGCTAACTCCCACGATATAGTCGAACAATTCATGCATCTTCTTGCCGGTCGCTCGCTCCAAATGCCTCAACAGTTCTATAGCAATGATCCCGCGGATGCCGCCGCCGTCCAGCGAGAGGATGCGCGGGCCGCGCGCGCCCGGGACCGTCGTGTGCCCCACCAGCGCTAACGCCTGGGGGATAAGGTCGGAAATCAAGAAGCAGCCACTAAACCTATACCCATCTATACGGATATCTTGAAGAAGTAAAGTTTCTAACTTTGTTTGTTTGTAGGGGCTAATCCTCAGAAATACTGATCCGATCATGAAAATTCATTCACTAACAGAAAGCTACACTCTTTAGGAGTGATATAGGCTATTTCTTATTAAGATTGAACAAAAAAGTCAATGAAAAATAGAAGTATATGTAAACCAAGTCGGAGAAAGCTGTACAAAGCTGTCTAACATTTGACGTTCTGAACTTTTTACAGAACAAAGTCCAGCATTTATGTTAGGAAAAAGTTCAGTAAAGGCACGTATTGACTTTGATTAGTGCAGGTGCTTAGTGATTAGGAGAAAAAACGTTAGAACAGGGATTGATAGAGCGAGAGAGTGGGTTTTCTCCTTATCACTAAGCACCTGCACTAATCACCTGCATTTGCACTAATCAAAGTGAATACGGGCCTTAATGGACAGAGACAATTTGAAGTCATTCATTGTATGCAAGACCAGACACTACAATTTATGAGATTATTATAAGAATTCATTTTAAAATAGTAAGATTATAGTCTGATTCTTCAGACTGCTGCAACTACTAAAGCAAAATACTACCATTTTACGGAATAATAAAAGCATGCCCGATTTCTATGAAATATCATGCTGTGCACAGATGATATCCGGATCGTTTGCTTTCTCTTTACATGCGCCTAGTGCTTTACTATTACAGATATCATCCAGAATATTGGACACCCACCTCATTTACATATCCGTTGACTTCTTTTGAAATGGCCGTATCATCTTTGAATTTGTTTTGAACCCGCAACAATGCTCTGACAGCGCCTTCCTGAAACCAACATACCAAATCAAAAAAGCCGATCTTAAAAATCAAATTTATAGAACATATGTGACTAGTATGGATTTTCATACTTTGATAGCATAATCTCTAGCCTCGGGATATTGGTTTAAATGGTCGATGAAGTGCTCCGTCCTCTTGAGTAGGCATTCGTTCGTTTCCGCCGTCACGAGTGCCGAGATGACGTACGCGGTCCGCGAGTGGATTGACGTCTGTAACAAGAAAAGCTGATAAAACCAGGGGAAGGTTATCTTGAGTACTTGAAATTTTATTCATAATTTAATGCATATTCTAAATCCCTATTTGATAGACATGCCGTGCATGAATATTCTGTCGTACTACTGCTGCAAGAATACCTCTTCATCTTGAAAATTAGATTGAAAATAGCTCATCACGATTTATGGCAAGACTCAAAACAGTAGCACTTTATTACAATTCGGGCCCAGACCAGCAAAAGTTTTAATAAGTACAGGTTTATCTTTAGCTTGGAGTAGAATAAATGATATCAAAGCAGTAGAGGGAATCTAACTGAAGAAGAGACAGGGCCAAGAAATATAAAAAGACCGGCTAGATTCAAGATTTTCACTAAGAGCAAAGGGCGGCAAGTATTGATTGGTGCCTCATCCAATCATTGGGCAAATGCTATATCATTTTCTAACAAAAATGACGCATGCGATGTTTCTTTGCGCAAACGAAAGCGAAGACAAACTAGTCCCATAGAGGACTGGTAGTTGTTATATCGGTTGACGACATACAGGGCGAGATAATTATTGTGGTAGGTCAATATGGTCATTCAACTTTGTTATGACGACCAAGCAGGTATGTGTCTATTAGATATTACATCATTTGAAAATTTAATAAGAGTATCCAAAAGAATTTGTGGGTTTGTGTATTAAGCAAGTTTTATCGCAGTTTGCATAGGAAACAAACGCTTACGTTATCTTGCCACCAGTAAAGTAGTAAATAAGCAAAAGAATTACGCACTAGCGGTGCTGTATAGTCTTTAAATAAGTAAGACAACATATCCATCAATATTTTAGGTATACAACGAATTCGGATTTGAAAACATTTTCAAGGTTGTAGGTGAATAAAAAAGTGTGGCGTCGCACACAATATTTTAGCACGTGTCCCACACTATCCGCGCGAGGCCACGGAGGCGTGACGTGACGTGTTTTAGTCAATTTTATACTTCGGTATTTGACTACTTTATGAGTAATGCAAACTTGTGGGTAAATAATTTACTTTATCATTCTGGACCAAAATTTTTTGTTGTTATTAAAACCAGCGAGCAACTAACACAAAACATTAGCAGTTGCATTTAACTCATAAAAGTGAAGAAATCTATAAGTTACGTTCTTTTGTTATGCAAAGGTGTCTCAAGTATTCAGCCAATATGCAAAATTGGTTGTAACTGGCATAATTGATTTAGAATTTAAGAAATTTAATTAACAAACCGCAATCTCGCAACGGCTAATGACTTGCATAGTTTATTCTTATTCCAATTATACTAAAATAAGTGTAATTTATTCACAGAAGCCAAATGTCAGTGCTCAGTTCCTTATCGCTTTCTCCCTAGCATGATATAAGTGCGGCACACAGCTGATACATACACATGGCTTGTAGAACATGACAGTGATAAATGTAGAGATAGTTTCAAATCTTATTGACGACACGATTGGCGTAGTGTGCTGTAGCACGGTTTCTCGCCTCGATTTCCGTAGTGTCCCGGGTTCGATTCCCGGTCGGGTCAATTCAGGAAACGATCTTTTCTGAATTGATTTGGGTCTGGGTGTGCTGGGAGACGCCCCTGGCTGATTTCCTTGTGTGGTACCTCGTAACACAGGGATATTAATCCCTACTTCGAGACCATTAAAAGAGGTGTGTTGTCTGGTGCATATTTATTTATTTATTTATATATTACAGTGAAATTGACAGCCACATCAAACAACGTTGAGAATGAGTACCTGACTGCGTAACCTACTTATCTATATACATATATATTTTTTAAATTTATAAATCACTAACAGCATACAGATACTAATAACATTATTATTTATTCAAATAATGTTATTAGTTCTGGTCTTTCTTGTCTATCTTGTAAGCAAAGACTGAATTTGCACAAAAAGTTTCAGATTTCAGTCTTTTGAATTGCTTATATTAAAAGGAGTAGTAGGTTACCTACCAGCCAAATAAAAGAAAATAATGTTTGTGCAAACTCACCTTACTAACAACAGGTTTGTTTGCCTTCCAGCTTGGTTCAGATATCTTTCCAAAGTGTAGGTCTTTCTTCAGCTTGAGTCCTTGCATGAGGCTGTCAAATGTGATCTCCGAACCAACTGGTACACCCTCCTGCCATTGAGTAAGAACTTATATTATTATAGGTAGTAAAACATCAACACTCAAGTGTTTTTTGTATTGAACATACAAGCCAAGTTTAGACAAACTTTAAGTCAAGGTTTACTAAAATCATGTTTGTTTTAATGATTGCTTGTTAAAGGTACATTAATTAAAATGAATCTAGTTGAAGATTGCCTTAAGTGTAGGATTCTTAGAACAAATGGGTATTAGTCTAACTGAGTAATAAAAAACACAATTTCATACCTGTGGTTGTTTTTCTTCGCTATTCTCAAATTTCTCATTAGAAATCGATTTTGTATCAGACCTTTCAACTGTGGCATTAGCTTTGAGTACATTTTGACTTTTTGTAGGTTCTGCTTCTTTTAATTTTGCTGAGAGCACATTTTCAAATTTCTTTATAAATTCTGTAAAAAAATACAAGAGCTGTGACTGTGTTTCTAAAAGTAAAGGTCAGTAATTATCTCATTGTCCCTTTTAGCTTTCATTTACTAGTGAATGAGTAAATTGACGACAAGGATAGCTAATTATACTCTATTGCATGGATAACCCATTAGCCTGAATGCCTTGTTGACTGAATTGTTCTGTTGTGTCTGAAAGTTTTTCAATGGCTATATTTTTGACCTGACCAGTAGTATTATGTGAAGAAGCCTAAAACATATTTCAAAAAAACTATTTGAAACTCACGGTCCCATTGTTCCGGCGTCACTGGCTTGATTTTTTGAACAAGCTTTTCTACTTCAGTATTCAGGCTTGTGACCGACAGGTATTGCCTGATGATGACACGCCACTGGCTCCCGAACGAGGACATGGTGGCTTCGTTTCACTAGACTTTTCTGGATTAAATAGCACTTACAATACACTAAAAACGTTCAACTTGTTGGTAAACAAGAGATAACGAACACTGTGCGCACCCACTTAAATTGTTTGACGATACGTCTTGTAGCTCCACACCACACCACAGATGACCAGTAATACACTGCCGCAAAATATCAATCACGCACGGCCACTAAGTTTATTTAATTCACTTAAAACCTTGGCAAATACTGAGTTTGTAAAAATAAATCGATGACAGCTCCTCATATGACGTAAAATCAGGCGATCAGTTCTACCAACCTAACCAAACAATAACAAATCACATCACATTCACAGTTCACTTTCGTTTTTTTTATTTGGGTAAAGATAATAGTTTTTATCACTGTTTGAAGAATTCACATTAGAAGTTACCTGAGTAAGCTCTAGATTAAGACTGTACTTGTTGAAAACAATCTGTAAATTATATACTGTTATCAAAACATGTTTTCCAATACTATCACACCGAATGACTGCGCGCGGTGTGTGTGTGACGAAGTTGGCTAAACAGTGGGCACAGTGGCCACACCTCCGCCGCGACTCAATGAAAACACTGCGAAATGTAAACAAACATCGTATGATCGAGTTTTGCAACTGGTCCAAAACACTTCCGCGTCACCCAGCCGCGTGTACAATTACAGGGAAATTATTTTTAACTCATCTTATATACTCACACACAACTGACACAACAATACTAGAGCGCCTTTCATTATGTATGTAACTTAGAATATTAACGCTTTAATATTCTAAATGGTACATAATGCTCGTTGTAATTAATCAGTGATTAATAAAACGATGTCTTTGCATCGCGAAGGTAAAAAACACTACTCCATTTTATTAGCCATTGCTAAAAATAAATGTAGGTAAACATTCATCAAATTTTAGTAAGTAATATTATTAATTTAATTTAAGTTCATTTAGAGTACTAATATCATATAAAGTTACCTAAGCAGTATCACATCATAGCCCTGACCTAAATTAGGTTAGTTCAAATGAGCAGAAAAAAGATTCTAGTGCGAATTTATTTTTTCCTAGAAGTGTTAGTGTGTAGTTGTTATCGTTTTGTGGTGTTATCAGCTTTCGTATAACCACACACAACACACGACGCAGTAATTCTTAATGCATAATCACGTCGTGTGAATGCACGTGAGGTGACATGCGACACACAGTCGTACAACCTAGCAGTCGCCCAAACAGATTAGTTAATAATATTGTTGTTTGTTTTACCTTACTTTGAGGAGTCATTGCTCATAAATCTAGTTTGTGATAAAAGTACAAAATAATGTTATTGTTTAGAACGGTTTACTATTGTCAAACAAAAAACGTATTACAAAAGATCATTTTACAAACAACGTTTGAAAAACTAATCATTTGACAAACTTTCATTTTGCAAACTTATTAGGTACTTTAAAAAGAATTATTTGACAGTATAATACAGGTTTCGCATAGTTTTACTTAAGATATATTTCAACTGTTAAAATATTATTTTAATAATGTTCACATGACTACTTAAATAATTCGTTTCCCAAATTGGTGATTTTACAAAAAGTTAGTAGATAAATTATTCGTTTGTAAAAATATTATTTTGCATGGTTGCAATTTTCACCATGGACAGATTATTTATTAGGTAAGTAAAAATTTTGTCCTAATACAAATTCCACAGATATTTACCTACTTAGTCATTTTTAAAAACTACACACTGCCTTAACTAAGCGAATTAAGTAGAATTCGGTTCTGGCGTTGTGGTCGCAGTTCTAACCTTACCTAACCAGCCTGTATTTCAGTTGACCCTACACATATTTTATGATTTCGTGCTTAAAGTAAAATATCCTATATGTGTACTTAAATTAAACTTCTTTTTTATTATTAGACTTCCATGCATGAACCTAAAGTAATAATATATACGTAGGTACTTAATAGTGTAGGTAGTTAGTACCTTTTTTTCATATTGCCAGTCAAGATGACCTCACTCCACCTGATGGAAAGCGGTCGTGAGGTCCAGATATGAGGTTGACAAGCCCAGTCATTCAACGAATCACTGGGCTGGCCATTCTCACCTTGAAGGCCTGCAGAAATGCCTTTTCACGCCCCGCTTTAAGGACCCGGGACTATACGAGGAAGGACACACATGTGCTGGAAGAACGTTCCACGTCTGGATGGTACGACAAAGAAACGAATCACCGAACCATTTAGTTCGGGCCAACAAATGTTGAATTGTGTGTGGGTGACGCCGTAGTCCAGCACTCGTGGTACGGGAGTGGAAAGGTGAGGGTGGAATAAGCTGGAATAACTCGTCAGAGCATTCCCCATTGTAGAAGCAATAGAGAACACTTAGCCTGGCAATGTCTCTACGCAATTGGAGAGGCTCAAGGGTCAAAGTTGAATCTGGGTTTCCAATAATACGGATGGCACGCAGCTGCAATCTGTCAAGAGCTTCGAGTAGGTACTTGGCGGAACCGTCCCAGAGATGAGAGCAGTATTCCACACACGAGCGCACTTGTGTCTTATACAAGAGACAGAGCTGAAGAATCGTCTCACTGTGTTCAGGACTCCGAGTTTACGGGATGCAGTTCTAATGACGCTCTCAATGTAGTCCCGCTGGTTTAGGTTGCTACGAACATCCATGCCAAGGATGTTTAGGCTATCCTTAATCGGTAGCGGGGTGCTCTGAAGAGTGGGATGGGAAAGAAAAGGCGACGCATTTGCTGTAAATGCACACACCTGCGTTTTCTTGGCATTGAACTCGACAAGATTGCAAGCACCCCATTCTGAAATGCGTCCCAACACTCCGTCAAGCTCAACAACAAGACTTCGCCTCTTCTCCTCGATGTCAGTCCGCTTTGCCCCAGGGCGCTCAAAATAACGCGCGTGGACCGTGCTATCATCCGCATAGCAATGAATATTACCAAGAGATAACATGTCATTGATATGCAGAAGAAACAACGTCGGCGACAAGACGGAGCCCTGCGGCACTCCGGCATTAATCTGGAGAAAGCGTGATTTTCGACCATCGCAAAGGACACGAATTCTAAGTCCCTCGCAGACCATATGCCGGAAGCTTGGAAAGAAGCGAACGATGCCATACACGGTCGAAAGCTTTGGCAATGTCAAGGCTGACGGCCAAAGATTCCCCATGCTTGTTCATAGCCTCCCCCCAGATGTGTGTTACGTACGCTAGAAGATCACCCGTAGACCGTTTTGGTCGGAAGCCGTACTGACGGTCGTGAACCTTCTTCTGTGTAAGAAAGATTGTTGTATTAAACGTAGATTTGGGTAAATAAAATATTTACCAAGCAATGCATTTTGTCAAATGTTATTTATGCTTTACGTTGTTTAGCCAACTAACATGTTTAAAAAATAATCAATTTGTGAAATAATGATTTAGCATTATGATTTTTTTTTGGTAAATATATTGTCTAATGAGTAGTTTATTGAACAATAGTTTGTAAAATGATAAATGTATCAAGTATAATTTTGACAAATGCTATTTTTCAAATGCAAATTAGTTTTTTGTTTTGGACACCGTTTAGAACACAGGTACTTACAGTCTCACTTCCTCGTTCAGCCGCCATTGCCGCCAAGCATGATACAATGATTATGTATGACAAACGATCTATAGCACGAACTCCTAAAGTTGGAAAGAACGTCGCAGAGGGAAAGGTTATCTCGTACTTGTCCTCTTCAAATATAGAGTCAACCGGTTATAGTAGGGTAAATAGTGATAAAGGAAACAACTTTTTAACTTGGTTATTTATTTCAATGGATAATTTTTGTTAACAGAACAAATACTTAAACACTTTATAATAGGTAACTTTCTTTGCGAAACACGCATGATAATATGTAGGGTCTTAGTGATTACAGGAAAACATTAACATAAATATCATTAGTATTTGTAGTCATTATTTACCACCAAAAGCAAAACCAACAGCAAATAGCAATATGTTTATTATGTAAACATTATGGCATGTTTTTTACCTAATCATATTTTTATCGTAGATAATCTTTAATTATTGTGTAGTTTTTACCTCACTCTATTTAGATGGAGGATGCTCATGCATATTGTACTCAATTCTATCAAAAAAGTTTTAATAAATAAGTAAATTGAATAAAAAAATATGATTGTTATTTATTATTCTCCCTATTTGCGCTTCAGTATTTCACATTTAACACTCGTTTAATTTTATATTTTTAATCATATTATCTGTTCAGTTCCACCCAGCGTTTCTTTGCAGTAGCCCTGTACAGTGCGCACGCGCAGGCCGGGTCCGGCGACGCGCGCGGCCCCCGCCAGGCGCGCGTGGACGTGCGCGTTGTGGAGCTCCGTCACCTGCGTCGCGCACGCCGCCGCCGAGTCGCCCGATGATGACAACTTGCCGACCCTGGATAATCATTATTTACTTAGTTAAATTTATTATTTTTAATATGAAGGTGGTCCCTCACCTGAAGCAATTTACTGTAATGTAACGTTTGAGATTCGATTTTGAACTTTACATTACAATACTGCCTTACAAAACTTCTGGGAATTTGTATCAAATTATTACACATTGTATCATAAAGTTGCGCACTGTACTGCTCGGTTCTCCTCCCTCGCTGATGTAATGCTCGACTCTGACACGGTACATTACAGGCGAATGCTCAAAATGAGGAAGCACCTCAAGATATTATACACATACATACATACCATCACGCCCTCTTCTCAACAGGGTAGGCAGAGACCACATCTTTCCACTTGCTACGGGCCTGACACACATCTTGCGCGTCTTTGACTCTCATTAATTCTTTCATACATACTCGTCCATTATGGGTACTCTTGACCTGTCCTTTCATAAGATTAAAATCATACTTAACGTTTTTTATCACTTTTACGCAGACTAACTCATTCTTCTGTTTACCTATATGTTTCTACCAAAGGTATCAATAAATGCTATCAGCGTATATTCACAAATATAAAGGCCAAACGCGAGGTTTTTTTGAATAAATCGATCGCTTTCTTTCACAAAATAGTGTCACTTCGTTCCAGGAAAATCGTTTTAAGATCAGCGCAGGTGAAGACTCATCCACTGAAAGTCTAAAAATATTTTTTTTCACCATTCCTGAACTTTGATTAACACTAGCGTGAAATCCGTTTAGGTCAAACCTGACTGCAGCTGTTTATGCAATTGTCTAACGGAACCCTAACGAATACTGACCAGAATTCATTCCCAGGGTGCGCGTTGCTGTCCCAGGGGTAAGTAAGGACGAGCAGTTTCCCTTCGTGTTCTCCGCTCAGCTTCGCTGAAGGCTCGCGGCTTTCTATCTGCACGTTGATGCCACCTGATCATTTAATGGTTATTTAAAATTAAATTTTGTAATAATAAAACGCTAAAGTTAATATATATATCATTTATTCACCCTGTATGTAAGGTACATACTGCCTTGTTAAGAAATAATCCATAATATCTTCAATAATTCACGATAGAGTTTTGGAAGTCAGTTTTTACTACGCCTAAATACAAATAAAAAAATGAAAACCATTATTCATTTTCTGAAAATATATCAATAAGTAGGTACTTACGAAAACATATTACAGTACATATTTGGTGCAAAAATAATTTCATTATTTTAAGGTTGTCAGCCATGCCATGCGCACGGTATATTTATTATCTCAAAAAATGGACTTTCGGATATTCCTATGGTTCCTTTTTTTGTTAGGGATTTTGCTCTGGGTGAGATAGGTAAGTATTATGTAGGTATTTTTTAGTTTATTTTAGTAAGATAGCAAAGCAAATATTTTTGATAAAAAATATGATTATTTTGTGTAAATGTATAAATGAAGTGTACTGTTGTACGTTACTAGCCTCTTGGATGAGCGTTGTTTTTGAGGAATAATTTCCTGACCGAGACTGTGGAATCGTCGCCTCTGCTCTTCACAGCTTTAAATAGTTCTGAAAATATGCAAAACACAGTTGATTGTATTTACCTGACTCAAGTATAATATTTTAAAGAACAGGTGGACTCAAGTGAAGCCTAGATTTTAACAAAAAATCTGTTGCGCGCTGCAGTATTAAGCCTCGTATCCGTTAGGCAACATTCGTAGAGCGACATGTTGCACGTTTTTGGTCGACGTTGTTGAACAGCAACACAAAACTTTTTTGCAACATTGTCTGTCCACGGAACGTCGCGCGTTGTTCTGCAACGTTGCCGATATTGTTGCGCGTTATGTGTTGCGCGTCACATGTAGCCTAATGGATACGGGGCTTTAACCACTCACCAAGTACATCCTTCTTCGGGTCAATGTAAGCGAAGTTGACGTCCGCCACGCGGTTCAGTGCGCCGGCGTCCAGCAGAGCGGCGACGCGCTCCAGTACTGCCAACACGAACACGTCGATCTGGTGCGCGCTGTGCTTCCAGATGCCCAGACCTGCAGGTGAGTTGGAAACTCCATGTGTAAAAAATACGACATTTTCTTTTTATCTATTCTAACATCATCAAAAAATTGTTTATATTAAAAAAATGTGTTTGTATCAAAAATTTACTTCGTTTGTTTGTATTGAATAGGCTCTGAAAGTCCTGGACCGATTTTAAAAACTATTTCAATTTCAATTCAATACTTTACACTACATAAGTAGATAGTTTTTTTCAACATTTGGAGCCTCATTGTTTAGCAGATAAATTACTAAGATTTTTGTGGTTCAATTTAATGAAATTCGAATTTTTTTCTTGGTCACGTTTCACGCGTCGCCAATTCATTGCTTGATAAAATAACCCAAAATGAGGCAAAATATAAAATTAAAAGATGGATGGATCTGTTAATGGATCTAAAAAAACGTAGATACTTTAATTTTGAATCTCTTCTCTTTGACACCATATCCACTGGGCAAACAAAGGTGAGCAGACGTCATGGAAATATGTTAAGAGCGCCAGTTACTAAAACCGCATTGAAAGGAAATAGTTTTTACGGTATGGCTCCAAAAGTTTTCAATAAGCTCCCCAAAAACTTGAAAGAGGCTAATCTTACGATATTTCGCAAGGAGTTGCAATCACTATTATTAATCAAATCGTATTATAATATAACTGAATTTTTCTTGGACAAATTGTGAACTTCTTGCAATTTTCATGTCATTATTTTAATCTAATTTATATCCCCTGTAATTACTAGAATCTAACGTTTAATAATTTGATTGTTTTTAATTCATTGTGTAACTGATATTTTGTTGAATAATTTTTGTCTTATTATTTGTATGCCAGATTAATGGCCGAACATAGTGACACTTCACACGTAACTGTAACACCGAATATATTGTACCTACCTATGTTTACAAATAAATGATTATGATTATTATGATTATGATTTTTATGAATTCAACAAAGTTATTGCAATAAACTCCCGAAAATGCGTAATTGTAAATCCGCCGATAACTCAGAATGAAGCGAAGTGATTTAAATACTTTAATAACGACTTACCAGCTCCAATAACGTTAACAAATGCACTCTTCCCCACTTCCGCCGCCCTCGCATCCGCCTCCAACAACACGACATCCGCCGTCAGCAACATCCGCCGGTAGAAGACTTCGTTGTCGAACCCGGCGCCGCGCACGCCGGCCCAGCGGTTGGAGTACACGCGCCGCCCGGTACAAGGGACTAGTTTGGTTTGAGACGTGAGTTCGGAGTAGGTGAGGCTTGGGACCTGAAAAGAAAGGGATAACAGAAAAATAGAATCCATTTATTGTCATTTCATTTGATTTATTTATTAACAACATACATTGTGTGTGAATGCACATTTTAAAAACAATTATATCATTAACTTAGAATAATAACTTAACTTAACTTATGAAGGATAGTCTACATACAACCACCCCGTCAGAAATGAAGCACTAATTCGATCCGCACATGCGTGAGTATTACTTGCTTACGTGCGGCGCGCTTTAACATTAAACATTGCGGAGCAGTAATGAACACTGCATAGCGGTCCGTTTGAAGCCATTTAGGGCTCCAATTAACGTGCTTCAAAATGGGCGCGCGGACTTGGTTTCTATACGTAATTATGCTAAGATCATTAACTTATACAATAGAATAATAATTAATTATAAGGTTAGTAGTCAACGGTTTAGAATTAGATTAAATTAGGATAAAATGCAATGTCAAAAAAAAATCATAACATAAAACATTCCGAAACGAATTACAAAAATAAAACAATAATAACAATAACAATAGCCTACAACTCCGCCACCCTCCTATACAAACACTTTTCCGAAAGAAACGACTCGAGGGTATTTCTAAAACTTGAATGGTAAACTTAACTTTTTATGTCAACTGGTAATCTGTTAAACAGTTTGATCGCCTGACAGTGCGCGCAATGTTTGACTACGTCAAACATTGGGCCTTATCACACTTTGGAAGACTTCGTCTGATCGTCTCGTATTCTCTCTTTTCGACAGAGAGATGAGAGACATCTCATTCTCTGTCTCATACTGACTAATGTGTTTGGCAAAATTATATAAAACTACAAGAACGTATGGGGATGGTGCCGTTAATAAATGTAGCTTTCTAAAATGTTCTCGACACGATTCCTGCTGCTTTATAACGCTTTTTAATTACCCTAATTGATCGCTTTTGCAGTACAAAAGCTCGTTTAACGCTATATAGGTAGCTACCCCCCCCCCCCAAATCCTATACTATACCTTAACCTGGCTTCAACAAGTGCAAAGTATACTGATTTTAATGTATCAACATCGACCTCATCTCCTAAGCACGTAACATGCCGAACTTAGTGTTTTTTAGATACTGCTCAGTTCCTGTTTCCATTTGAAATCACTATCTAGATAAACGCCCAGAAATGTTGCTTTCTCAGTGGTAGTAACGAATTCGTCTTCTCTAGAAAACAATTTAGTTGTTGTGATTTCGTTCCTGGGTTCGTTCGAAACAGCATCAAATTAGTCTTTCCTGCGTTCAACTTGAGGCTGTTTGCCTTAAACCATGCTCTTGCTGTAATCAATGCATGATTGCAATTGAATTATGTTACACTGTCTTTATTTATTAAGTTTCTCAGTAAGTGAATTGTATTCTAATGAGAAATAAAGTATCTTTAACCATTAACCCTCATATTGAGATCGGGAATATCATCTCCTGAAATGATCGCATTAGTATCATCAGCAAATACCACCATTTGACAGCCTTCAGGAATCACTCTGGTTAAATTGATAATGAGATTATTCATGAAAATCAAGAAAAATACTGGGCCCAAAATAGAGCCCTGAGGTACACCCGTCTCCCCATCATCATCCGTGCGGTATATCCCGGTTGTTAACCCACACTGGTGTGTGGGGTCCCAGGGTCCGTCTCTATGTCTCTTAAATTAGATCTATTTGATTTCTGGACTAGGTCATGGTCAATTTTACAAATTTTCCTATCAGTCAGATAGGACTTTAAAAGTACTAAAACTTTGACCCTGATTCCGTAGTTTTCAATCTTAAAAATAAGCAACTCGTGGTTCACTGTATCACATTATCATTAACTCGTCTTATATCTAAAAAACGAGAGTCCACGTACTTTGGGAGTCAGAAAGGAGTGTAAGCACCTCTTTTGACGCTGTTAATTAAGTCCGTGTTTAACCGCTATGGCAACGGATTTCTAATCAGTAGGTAGAGTTTACACCAACGACAAATTGCTAGTGTCAGTATTGATGTTTTTGTATAAGAGAGAGTTACAGCGCTTCCAGAAAATAGAAATGCAACTAAATAGCATACAAATGGCTGTAGTGAACTATCGTAGTAGTTTACGTGATGGAAACTCATGGTAAACCTGTAGCGACACATTGTATTAGCTTAGTCAGCGAGACGCGGCCTGCTCTGTGTGCCTGTGAGGTACGGACGCAAGTCTAATCGGGATCCGCGTCTCGAACTCACGCCTTTTATAAGTTTTGTATTTGTAACTTATCGGATCAATACATTCAGCAAGTTTTACCTAACGTCTACGTTTCATTCCACACACCCCTTCTGATTTACCTACATATAACGGGCCCCCAGGCCCCTATGGTAAACTGGTGACCCCCTTTTCGAACAATTATACGGTGCGTGGAATTTATTACGTCATCGCTGTGTTCCACGCGGTTTGCACCCATTACACTCCCCTGCACTGGACGACAGGGTTAACAACATCAAGAAAAATGTTCCAACAAAATCCACAAGCCCCACCAGCACCACCTGCACCACCACAACAGCCGACAACACCTTCAACATCGTTACTGCAAGACTATAGTGAGTTGGCTCAAATTACAGTCGCTTCGAGGATACCTGGTTTTTGGCGGGAACAGCCCCGCGTTTGGTTTATCCGAATGGAGGCCATACTAGCATCTCAGAAGCTGAGTGATGAAGCCAAATTCAACTTGGTCATCACAAAGTTGGATAGAGACGTCATTTCGCAAGTAACCGACATCCTCGTTAGCCCTCCTGCAGTCAAGAAGTACGAGTATCTGAAGGCACAACTTCTTAATATTTTTGAAGAGTCGGAACACATGAAGATCAAAAAACTCATTAGTGAAATGGAGTTAGGAGAGCAGAAGCCGTCACAGTTACTGCGTCGCATGCGCGAGCTAGCGCAGGACAGAGTTCCAGATGCCACGCTGCAGGTACTGTGGCAAACTCATCTCCCGTCTGCAGTGCAAACTGTGCTAGCAGTTACAGAAGTCACAGAGTTGGACAAATTAGCCGCAGTGGCAGACAAAATAATGGAATCCACTAGTGCAAGTGTATCACAAGTTAGTTCTCAGCAAAACAAAGAGACCGATACAGCAAAAATATTAGCAGAAATTGCAAACGTCAACGCTCGATTATCGCGTTTGGAAGTTGACAAAAGGGATAGGAATCAACGTTTAAGAAGTCGCTCAAATAAAAGAAGCGCTACGCCGTTGAAACGTCCTCACGAGAAGTGCTGGTACCACTATAAATTCGGTGAAAAGGCTAGGAAGTGCTATCAACCATGTAGCTGGAAAGGAAATACGGACAACCAAACGTCGGAAAACTAACAGCAGTGCAGGCAACGGCGGGCTCCTGCGCTATCTACGGAAACAACCGCCTCATAGTCTTGGACGCTAAGTCGGGAATCCGTTTCCTGATTGACACCGGAGCAAACGTCTCAGTTCTTCCAGTCAGGTTTGTGCCTAAAAATGACAGTGTTAGTTCCTATGTATTATACGCAGCTAATGGAACGGTTATTAAGACTTTTGGCTCAAAAACATTAACTTTAAATTTAAATTTGCGTCGACCATTTAAGTGGACTTTTATAGTCGCAGATGTGAAGCAACCCATATTAGGGGCAGATTTTTTAATAGAGCACAAGTTATTAGTTGATTTAAGTAATCGTAAATTAGTCGATCAAATTACTAATTTAAGTGTTATAGCTGAGATTACCTACTGGAATGACTCATCATTAGGAACTATAGACGCCGGTCATCCTTTTTATGATTTGTTGTCGCGTTATCCTGACATATTAAAGCCGACTTGTTTTAGGAATAACCCTCCACATTCTATATATCATCATATAGAAACGAAAGGTCCACCCGTGCACGCTAAGGCACGTCCTTTACCGCCAGATCGTTATAAAAAAGTCTATGACGAATTTAAAACTATGCAGGAACTTGGCACATGCAGGCCGTCAAAGGGAGCCTGGGCAAGTCCATTGCATGTAGTACCAAAAAAAGACGGTCAGTTGCGACCGTGCGGCGACTATCGCGCACTTAACAAAATAACTAAACCGGATAGATACCCGGTTCCGCGAGTATTAGATTTTACTAACATTTTGGCAGGAAAAGTAGTTATGTCAAAAATTGATTTAAATAGAGCATTTAATAATATTTTAGTCAACCCTGAGGATATTGAGAAAACGGCAATAATTACCCCGTTTGGACTTTTTGAATTCCCCAGGATGTCTTTCGGTTTGAAAAATGCTGCGCAATCCTTTCAAAGGTTTATGAATCATTCAGTTTTACAAGGAATTGAGGTAATGAATGATGATGGTTCCGTAGATCACGGAAACGATTTTTTATTTTGCTATATCGACGATATTTTAGTAGCCAGTAAAAATTTGAGCTCACACAGAAAGCATTTAGACGCTATTTTTAGCCGGTTAAATGATTTTGGCATCACTATCAATCTATCTAAGTGTCAATTCGGGCAGTCACAATTAGAGTTTTTAGGTTTCCAAGTCTCACCCGAAGGTATTAAGCCGGCTGAACAGAAAGTCAACGACATAGTGAATTTTAAAAAACCAGAAACAGTAGAACAGCTCAGAAGGTTCTTGGGCATGGTTAATTTTTATAGATCTCACATACCCAAGGCTGCGCATTTTCAAACTAAATTGAACGAGCTTATTCATAGCCCTAAGAAAAAGGACAAAACTCCCATAGATTGGACACCTCAGGCTGAGCAAGCGTTTTCGCAGTGCAAAACAGTTTTGCTACAAGCTGCCACGCTTTGCCACCCAACGCCTAACACGCCTTTAGCATTGATGACGGATGCGTCAGACGAAGGCATCGGTGCCGTTCTACAAGTAAACATTAACGGGAAGTTCGCGCCCTTAGGTTATTTTTCTAAAAAACTGTCTCAAGGACAAAGAAAGTACAGTACATACGATCGCGAGTTATTGGCAATGTACCTTGCGGTGCAACACTTTAGGTCTCGTATTGAAGGTCATCAAGTAACAATTTTCACAGATCATAAACCATTGGTCTATGCATTTACAAAGAAACCTAATGAAAAGGACTTACCACGACGGGTTAGGCATTTAATGTTTGTAAGCGAATATACGACTGACATTCAATACGTGACCGGACGCGATAACGTTGTTGCTGACGCTTTGTCTAGGCTCGAAACAATAACTTGTCCAAACAGCATTAACTATACAGAGTTAGCATCGGCACAGGATGTAGATAATGAACTGAAAGAGTTATTGTTACCAACAACACGTAGTAATGCAAGTATTAAAAAGGTATATTTACCAGGCAGTGATAAACAGATATATTGCGACATTTCAACTTCAAATGTTAGACCTTACGTACCCAAAGAATATCGCAAACAAGCGTTCGATATAGTACACAGTTTAAGTCACCCTGGCATAAGAGCAACTAGGCGCTTAATGGCTCATAGGTATTTTTGGCCAGGCATGAATAAAGACGTAGGTACTTGGACCAAAACGTGCATTCAGTGCCAGAAGGTCAAAGTGAGTCGTCACACAATTTCAGGTTTAGGTCAGTTTGACAAATGCGGAAGGTTAGAACATGTTCACGCGGACATCATTGGCCCTTTGCCTATAACTCAAGATGGATTTAGGTATTGTGTTACCATGATAGATAGGGTAACAGGTTGGGCAGAAGCTTTCCCTACTAAAGAAATTGACGCTGAGACCATCGCCAAAACTGTTTACGAGGGATGGATCACTAGATTTGGTTGCCTTTTGAGAATTACAACCGACCAAGGTAGACAGTTCGAAAGTAACCTTTTTGCACAACTCATGAAGTTTCTAGGCGTAAATCGGTTACGAACCACACCCTACCACCCACAGAGCAACGGGACGGTCGAAAGATGGCATCGAACTTTAAAATCAGCCCTTATGGCACGTTTGACAGAGTCAAGCTCTTGGATTAACGAATTGCCAACAGTTTTATACGGTTTACGAGCAGTACCACGGGACGAAACTAGTGTAAGCGCTGCAGAGTTCTTGTACGGATTAACAATTAGGTTACCCGGTGATTTTTACAGCAATTCTAAGTCAACAGATTATACTCACCATGATTACGTAAGGAATGTAAGAGAAGCTATAGAGAAGTATAGGCCTAAGTCATCAGAACACAGAAATTCGCGAACTATTTTTGTGCATCGCGATTTAGCAACATGTACACATGTATTCGTTAGAGACGATACGGTTAGGAAATCTTTACAGCCACCGTATCAAGGCCCTTATAGCGTTATTAAACGAAGTAAAAAGTATTTTAGTGTACAGAGATTAGGTAAAAATGTTAACATTTCTATTGACCGACTGAAGCCGGCCTATATTCTCAATGACCAGTCTATTCCAGTACCTAGGACACCAAGTTTAGACTCTAGAAATAATATTGTTAATTACAGTAATAAGTGTGCAACAAACAAACAGAGTGACATTCGAACCACAAGCAGTGGCAGGCCCATAAGGAGGCCAGTGCGATTTCAGCAGTAAGCACGCATTTTGTAATCATTAATTATGTCAATCGTTTTATTTCATTTTAGGTACTCTAGAGTTATTCATTATAATCATTATTGTGAATCAAGTTGGTTGTTCATTCCATATCTAACATAATGGGTAAATACCAAAGTAAGGAAGAGAACAAACAAGATATCTTAATTGGTAACAGTCAAGTGAATAACAGTAACCAATATAAGGATCTAGAAATTTTTGGAACAGTGCTATTATTACTTGGAGTATTATCAGCTGTAATTCTATTGTGCTTCATTAGCAAACGCGTTCAGAACAAAGTAAGGAAATGGGTTAGAAAACAAGCTGTATTCCCAAATGGAGATTCCGGTCCTGTTACGCGTACACAACAACAGCAAACTGCTCAACAAGCAAACACTAATTATGTATAATTATGTGAAATTCAGAGTTCATATTTTAATGTTTATTGTATTCAGTAATGGATTTAATAAATGTCATATGTTAGTTTCAGATATAATTTACTGACTTTTAGTATACTATGCAACATTGTGTAATACTTACGATAAGCGGCATACACGCGCCCTGTGCGGCGTCGTTTTTGCTGATGCAGCTGTTGCTCGTCGACACGATGAGTGTTTGTGCATAATTCTAGACACTTTAAGGTACGAGTAATTTTATTGTATTTTTTTTATTTTGCTGTATTGTTGGCGTTTCGTAAGACGAAGCTGCAGAGACCAAGTCTGATTATTATTTTATGGCAGAGCCTAGTTTTACGGAACTACCCTTAGTAAAAAGTAGTTTAACTCGACCTTAACTTGCTTAGAATTATAACAGCTTTACTTGTATGATTATTTTCATTTCGTACATTTATTATTTACTTTTAATTCTTTTATGTAACACAACAATTATTATTGTGTAACTTTCACCTAAATTTGTTTAGATTAACGTCGCTCAGTACATAGTTATTAGTAACCCTTACCTATAGTTGACATAAATAATTGTCACTCAGCTTCACTACACAGTTGAGAAATAGGGTTAGCAAAACAACTTATTGTAAAATAATTTTATTTTTTTAAATTTATAAGTATAACACAAATTTTTCAAAACGAGGGAAGTACTGTAGCGACACATTGTATTAGCTTAGTCAGCGAGACGCGGCCTGCTCTGTGTGCCTGTGAGGTACGGACGCCAGTCTAATCGGGATCCGCGTCTCGAACTCACGCCTTTTATAAGTTTTGTATTTGTAACTTATCGGATCAATACATTCAGCAAGTTTTACCTAACGTCTACGTTTCATTCCACACACCCCTTCTGATTTACCTACATATAACGGGCCCCCAGGCCCCTATGGTAAACTATTAACGCAACCAAAAACCAATGGTAACCATTGACGCATACGTCACAAGTTCACAACTTACCCAATTCCTCATTGTATAACTAGGTGGCGCTATTTCCATTGTTTTCAAAAGCGCTTTACTTATAAGGAATTAAATTATGAACGTTAATTTAATAGTAAAAAATACAATTGCGAACACAAAGAATATAAGTGAGCAGCATACGCGAATGAACTCGCAGGCCGAAGCTAGTATGTACCTGATAAAACTCCTCCCACAGTTTTCTCCAAGCGCGCTTAGCGCCCTCTGGTGCGTTCTTCCCGTAGCCGTTCGTGGGGATGTTTTGCTCTTCCGTCACCAACATGTCCTCGTACTCCATGCGATGCGGACGCTTGAAACGGGGACCGACGATACCTAATACCAAAATAAATATACTAAAGGAGGTACACATTGAGGCCCAGCGGTTTAATCTAAAATTCCCCCAAAATATTTTCATTTATTCATTTACGACAAATCCACAGCACTTAAATTAACTTAACACTAGTATTAACACATCCTACTGCCAATTGAGGATTTGAATTTTTCAAGCTATACACTTCAAAGGCAATGTTTCACAGGCATTAATCTGGTGGCCAGTCAGTGTGATCACAAAACACGTCTGGGTTATCTCATCAAATATGTTCTCGTCCAAATTAGTCATCAGAACGGATCGTCTCAATGGAGCCATCGATTTAGGTGGTGGTGGTTGTTTTGGTATGGAAAAAAGATCAAACATGTCCTAGATCGAAAACCATTTCGAGGTATTTGTATTTTATACCTTATTTAAATATTTAACATTTTTAAAGGCAAAGGATCTAGGATATTTTTAATTAAATACGTTTGCAATCTGGGGTGAAAAATGAATAACCCCATTTTGCCAACGTCCGCAAAGAGTACATTAAGGTTCTTATTGGACTCTTGACGGTAATCAAATTGACATCTCACAATTGAAACTTATTGGGTCGTATAAACGTCCTTTCACGTGATTGGTTGATAATCTATCCATCAACCAATCAAATGACGCGATCTGTATCATACGTCAGATTTTCAGCTAGGTGATTCTACTGCATGCATTAATGGTGTTTCCAGCCCCCCGATTCAGAACGAAGTTATCGACCGATTCGGTAAATTTGTTATATATATATATAGTAAATGATCCGCTAAGCGGTAGCAATCAATATTTTGATATGTTAAAGCCAAAGGCCCTAAGTTTTTTAATTAAAACCAAATTACATAAAATCTTACCCACTTAAAAAAATAATTAACAATGAAATAAATAACCGAATCGGTCGATAACTTCGTTCTGAATCGGGGGGCAGATAGCAGATTTAAAATTCTCCCAGGTAAAAAAAGATTTTTCCAAAAATTTACTTTTAAAAATACATACAATAATTTACGCCCATTGCCCAGACGGGTAGGTAGGACTTAAAATAGCTATTCGCTATAATCCCAACCCTTTCAGGTAGGGCTTGGTTTCAGTAATTGGCAAAATAAATTGTATCTGAAGTCTACTTCTCACATTGTCGTGAAATTCCACATGATGAACGGCGCGCTCTGTTTCAGCCGTAAGTGCCGTAAGTAAATCAGTAATTTTCTCCTAACAATTTAATCACCACGAATCGGGGAAAAAACATATGTGGGAACACTAAGCAAATTGGTGACGTCATGAGTTCGCAACTCTTAAAAATTAATAAAAAATTAACTACCGGCTAGATTAACGAATTATTCAAATGAGTTGCTTAAAATAGTAAAATGTATTTCTTTAAAATTTAAAAAAAAACAAAAAAATTGGTCCCATACCCAATTGTGTCGAAAGTGCGTCTCCTGTTTTTATTTTATTCTGTGGCGCGAGTTTGTGTGTGTGGTAGTTATGTGTGTCCTTTTGTGTGATGAACGAGTACGTTTCAGTTGAATTTTACCGTGGCGAACTACTCACTGACTAATGTAGAAACGAACTCAGTCATGGTTTGATACATTCATACTGTCTTCTGGAAATGTTAGAAACGAATTGTCCGCCCTTCGCCCGCGTAAACTGTCTTTTCCGTCAAAATAGCCTAAATTAAAAAAAAACGTAAGCTACTGCTTGGAAATGTGTCTTTATATTGGTGAAATAATTTTTAAAATCGGTTCAGTAGTTTCGGAGCCAACAAACAAATCTTTCCTATTTATAATACTAGCTTCCCGCCCGCGGCTTCGCCGGCATGAAATTATCACATAAAATCCATAAATTGTAGCCTATGTGTTATACTGATGTCTAAGCTGTATTATTGTTAAGTTTCATCTAAATCCGTTCACTAGTTTTTACGTGAAAGAGTAAATAACATAATTTTACACACCCTACATCCTCACAAACTTTCACATTCTTATTATATTTATAATTATAATATTAGTAGATATAAATATCTAAGACCGATTGGATCTAACTATTATTTTACGCTATTTACCAATAATAACAGCATTCCCCTCCACCCCCTCTAGTTGCACTTTCCCGCAGTTCTTCCGCGCGCCGTCGTTGACGCACTCCGTGTGCCCGCTCACGTACACCAGCGCGGAAATCTTCATCTCGTCGTAACTGAGACAGTCTTTGAGCAGTAAGGGAGGTGTTTCGTTGGCTGTGCCTACGGATTCCCAGCCTTCTTTGCTGAAAAAATATTAACCGTGAGCATTTCTTCAACACGTAGAAATCCATACCGTGTAGGTACCTACGAGTATTTACAATTTAACAAAATAATATACCATCAAGATTATATCCCAAACGGGGTAGTCAGATGCAAGTGGCTGTTGAACGGAACAATCAGAAACCCACTTCTCACCAATGGTATAGAACGCAACGTGGAAGGTGGTGAGCCTTCCGTCGCTATCCGGGTTGATTTGGTTTTTTATCGATGTTTTCCATCACCGGAGAGTACGTCGGATATTTTGCAATGAACACAAAGATTTTGGTTCGACGATCCGTGTTGGGGTGTTTAACCCCTAGGCCACGACGCTCTTGACGAGCGATCAACGCGCCAGCTGTAGCGCCCAAAATATCCAACGTCCACACATTGGAATGCTTTACCTACTAGGTGCAAAGAGCCAGTGCAATAAATTTATTTTTTCTACTTTTACCACAGCGCAATAAAATATTTTGACCACCGAAATTCGTCTATGTGAATAAATAGAAATAGAAAAAGTTTATTTGACACAAAAATTAAACCAAAATAACATAAAATGCTAAATACTAAACTTAAACATAATGTGTCAAAAAGGCTTCCACTTAGCATTATGTCGTGGTGCATTTATGCAGCACCCCGGCGCTGGTTTCAGTGGTCACCTGGCAGTGAAGAAGGAAAATGGGGCGCGGCAACAAGAAAAATGATAGGGAATACGAGACAGACACAATTATTACACATACAATATTAAAAATTATTGACAAACGTGACAATTTATGGAAAGTAAAATTAAAACAAAAATTTAAAAATAATAATAACAACTACCTACTACTAATATAATCCGTGCCTTTATCAGATCAGATCAGCGTAGCTGCTCTTATTTTCTTTATTCTGAACTGTGCCATGAGTTCTCATCGCGTAAACATTAGTTAGTACATTTAGTTCAATTTTTACTCACCGGAGGCGCTGAACAAATTACATACAAAAAATATATTAATTTAGCCAATCTACTATCGTCGGCGTAAACAAATAGCAGTACTGATTAGAAATTTTACATTTAGACACATTGTATGACAGAGACTTCTTACCCAGCCTTCCCGTTCAGTAGCTTGTATTGATCCTGTGCTTTCATGAAGGTGACTGCCCTTTTCTTCAGGAGCCTGTCCACGAAACCTGATATCGTCATGTCTTTGTACAAAGCCTTTTCTATGGCGCTGCCATATTTTCTGCAACAGTTTTTACAAGGATTAGAAGGAATACATAGCTACTCACACCAACTATTGCGTTGATAAAATTGTTGAATTAGGATACGGAAGACAGACCTCTAACCAATTTTTTTGTTCATTTAAGCACTAATAGCGCTTATACATGTAGGAAAAACAGGTTTTTGCGATAAATCTGGGTGTTCCCAAGAAGTTACCGTCTGGATTTTTCCAAAAAGGAAAGCAAGTAAATATTGTTTATTGCAAAATAGAAAATAATAATAATAACTTACAGAAAAACAATAAATAATACGATTTAGGCGGCTTTGTAAAAAGCAGTCTCTACCAAGCCACCTACAGGTAAAAACGAGTAAGTACCTTAGAAGTATTATTATTTACAAAATAGACTAATTACCAAGTCACTACAATTTAAAACCAGGTCATTAATAATGCCATGATACGATCTTAAAGTAGAAAGGTACCAAGTTCCTGAGAATAGCTTACTTAAGGGTAATGTAAAGAACCTTACCTTTTGTAAATGAGGAAGTTAGCGATGAGCAGCACCACGCGCTCGTGCAGCACCGGGTACGTCGACTGCACGTTGCTCTTCAGTCTCTCGACGGGACATCGCAACTTCAGCTTCTCTAGTCTGGAAAATGTAGCAAAATAACCTTGTTAGGTTTTGACAAAATACATAACCGTTGCTGATACCATTGGTGAAAAGTGGGCTTCTGAGTGTTCCGTTCACCATGACTACCCCGTCTGGGATAAAGTCGTGATGGTATGTATAACCGTTTTGGTATTCAAAAGCCGTCGGAATGCTGCCGCACCGAATGTGCCTTTTTTCTCTCTCCGTTTTTCTATCTGCGACCAGTTAACTTAAATCAGATCGGTTTATTACTGGTCAGTTTAAGTTCGTTCACATCCAATGATTTGCAGTCCTAAGCATTCTTTCGGTCGGTCAGATTAAGGCTATTCGTTTCCTTTTTAGACACGCTGTCGTCTAATATCGTCAATTCAAGTTGGTTTTTGTGTCTTTTTTTGTTGGGACGTACAAAAACCTTTTTAACCGAACCCGTGTCTTTTATTGTGATTTTTTAAAATAATTAAGCTTATTGTAGAACAGCTTATTATTTATTAATCAGCAAGGAGTAATTGTGACTAAGTTCTGCTGTTCTAATTTTGTGCCTTTAGTGTTAATAGTTCAAAGCTGCTGCATCTGAATAATAACAAAAGTCTACTAAAATATAACTTTTCGTAGACTTTCAAACCACATTTTTATTTTTTTGTTTACATTTCGGACAACGCAGGTCCATTTTTGAAACTCCTCTTTGGCCCTTTATAATAAGACTCTATAATATTTTTACATAAAAAATTACTCCTCATAACAAAGGTGCCCAGTGGCAGGTATTCTTGCGTTCTATCCAGTGCCGGATTAACCCATAAGCAAATTAAGCAATTGCTTAGGGCATCACGTCTTGGAGGGCACCAGAACCAGCAAAAAAAATTATATACCTACTAGTTATATAATTGTTCACATACCTAATTCACCATAGACGTCTAAAGCTCGATTCTTTATTAATATTATACTTAATCAGTGCTGGTGAATCTCTAATCATCTTCTGCTAAGTGTATCTACGTGATCCAGTTCGAGTTCGTTCGAGTACGTTTTATAACAATGTTCGTAAGTTTTTATTCTAAATTATTAAACAGTTCAAGTAATCTGCAGTGAAAAGTGAGTTATATTATTACATTTTACAGGATGGCCCTGTTTCAGTGGTCCAAACATTTCTTATAGCGATTTCTCCAAATGATGACTTTGGAAATTTACAATCGAGTTACTTTGCATGATGTTATTTTTGACGATGCTACCAAACTTACATAACAGCATAGTGCTAGCGGTACGCTAAATTAACCTGCAAAAGGTGTTATAGGCATGAAATTCGGAACGATTGATTTTTAGGCCTTATGAACCAATTTGACCCGTAGCACGGAAAAAAGAAAAAAAGGGGAGGAGTTATGTCGTCATCTTTTTTTGCAGGGGTAACAGAATTTTTGCACTGAATCCTATCGTGTGTGGTATCTAATGAAAGGGCTTATTGAGCCAATTCTAAAAAAAATATAACTTTTAACTGCGAAACTAGATTTTCGGGAAATATTTTTTGTTTAAATGACTTGTAAATCTTGTAATTATGGTTTAAGAGCGATTTCCGATAAGCGTTTTTGTTGGCGCGTATCACGGGTGCATTTCACGGTTCAGAAAACCAAACGCGCGTACACGGGCTTCTTGACAAGTGTTCGCTCAAACCGGTAGTGGTGAGTCTGTATCTTTATGGATTATACGAGTTTATAAGCGCGTCAACGTTCGTATGAGTTCTGCGTAGGTATGGCTAAAAAACATTCTGGACCACTGCAACAAGGCCGCTCTGTTGAGTCAAATAAAAACTTTTCGGGCATTAAATTCGGTAAATAAATAAACGCTTAGTTTTTTGGACTTTTCTACTTATGGATAGGGGGCCCCACAGCCGTGGTTGCTTAGGGCATCAAGTAGTCTTAATCCGGCACTGGTTCTATCTCGTATATGACAAAGAGAACACCACTATTTATTTTGTGTTGCTATTAGATTTGCGTAACACAGTTCACTGTTCGTCGTACCTGACTGTATCGATAGGGAAGGCTATAGGAAACTTCTTGCTATTAGCGATGACTTCCTGCAGGTCCACGTCTGCGGGCTCCACCCCTGGCTCGGCGGCGCACTGCCGCAGCAGCTCCGATGCTTCTGGGCTCGCGCGAGGAGATGGCCATGGCTTTATCCTGGAACAAACACAATATTCACTGTTAATAGAATGTTTCGGTACGTGCTACATGGTTTTTTTTTATATATTGACCTCCTAAAGCCTTTGCCCCTCCAAACCTAGTGAATTCCCGTTCAAAGCCAAAATTTTCCATTCCTCAGAGTTTTAATCTAGGACCCTTTCCATGAGTCGTCCATGAGTTTCCAGTACGTCACATGAGCTTCAATAGTTATAGGTAACTACTAAAGAAAATTGTATGCCGTTTTTTGCAACACACCACTTGTCATGGTCTCGAAGTAGGGATAAATATCCCTGTGTTACGAGGTACCAGACAAGGAATTTAGCCAGGGGCGTCTCCCAGCACAACCACACCCGAGCCAATTTAGAAAATATCGTTTCCTGAACTACTTAGTCAATAGAGGCGCTAAACATGAACTGAAATCGTATAGATACTTCACTAGAGCTTGTCTCATTTGAAATGACGCGCAATACTTCCTTTTTAGTTGATTCGATAGATGTGTTAAGATAAGCGCATTTTTATTTTTAGCATTTAACAATGCACTATTTTCTACACAAAGATAGAAACTAGAAATATTCGACCTGAGCCTTGGGATCCCGCTTGAGTCCCAAGGATCAGGTCGATTTTTTCTAGTTTCTAGTTCCATCTTCATTAGATGTGTTGAGTTTAACGTACTTTTGCGAACAAACGACGCGTGCTCCTAGATTTCGTGTGTGAATGCGGTGGAGGGGCGCGTCATTTTAGCTTAGACAAGCTCTACTGTCGTCTACGCGTCTATGTGTTTTTCAAGTTTAATATTCACGATGGCAAACCAAATAAATCGACTAGATAGGTCTGTTGTTAACTTACTCAACTGTAAATATCTTAAGTCCATGTAATAAACATAATTATACCTAATCAAGTTATCTTACTTAAACTAATAGATACATACCAAGCGATATCCCTAAGTGTTTTTCTAACTTCCATTTTTTGAAAAAGGTTAAACTGTTCTGTTCTCTTCCCTTCCCTGTAAATAAAAGAATGCAATCTTGTATTTTCGACTAATAGGTCAGAAAATTTTACTTTGAGTTTATCTACTTCTACACCTTTCATTTTATAAATTATATCATCACACATTTTTATGACGCAATGTAAATACTGAACATGAAATCCAACATCAATCTTATTAGATTTCACTCATAGACCGAAAAAAGCAAGTAAAAATCAGTTGGTGAAAAACTAATTAAGTTAAGTACCTACGAGTAGTATGCTACAATACTTGACTAATAGGTATATGTTTTAAATATATTATCTGTTAAAGACGTCACTAATATTATTCATTACAATCTAATCATTCATCAGTCTACTTTAAAATATACTTAACCTAATTGATAAAGATGATATAATATTTTCACTGCTTACTTAACTACCTACTTCATAATAAAAGGAAATCCAAAAAGTTAATTTCACCATGTTTCACAAGCCTATTCGAAGTTTCCCCGCTAAATACCTACACCGCTGTGAAGTTTGCCGCAAACCAACAGAAGTATTTACATTCACAAAAAAATAACTAAACATCAACATAACAAAAACAATCATCAGCATTTCTTACCTTAGCTTAGCAACTCTGAATTTTGAACTAACTATCGATATTTACATCAATTACATCGGCAAAATAAAATCTTTATACGCATTAAAACACAACCGACCACAGAGCTTCTTAGTGAATAACTGAATGAACGCAAAAACTATTTGCTTGATAAAATTGTCGATCGGCGACCGGTACGAACATGCTTGCCGCAAAAAATTCACGAAAGCAGATGAGTCATTTCGTATGCGTAGTGAGCATCAAAACAAATCCTATCTTTGATGGAACGCAAGATTGGTCAAAAAACCCATATCTATAGATTTATGACAACATATCATTTACAAGCGATTATGTTGTATCGGGAATTCGGGAACATCTAAAGATTTTGTTATCTTTATAGAGATAAGTAAGTAAGTTACCTACTTACTTATCCTGGCGCAGCAACCCAAAATGAATCTTGGCCTCCGACACAAGAAGACGCCACGCTTGTCTGTCCTGCACGATCTCTTGCCAAGGATGCGCTTGGAGAGCCAGCAGGTCCCGCTCCACCTCGTCCTTCCAGCGGTACCTGGGCCGACCCACCGGTCGACCGCTTTGCCGTCGCAGGTACGCTCTCTTCACTGCTCGATCCTCGCCCATCCGCTCGACGTGGCCAAACCAACAGAGTCTGAGATTTTGTCTCTCCAAGTATGTTCGGTTCAGCCACTAGCTCTTCGATCTCAAGGTTTTTCCTGACTCTCCAACTCCCATCTGGTCTCCTCGCAAGCCCAAGAATTTTACACCTTGCGTTCCGCTACAAGCAGCTTCTGTTCTTCTTTTTGTGTGAGTGTCCAGGCTTCACATCCATACATAAGTATTGGCCTTATGATCGTCTTATAGATGCGGATTTTCGTCTGTTTACTCAAAAGCCTGGACACAAGGACTTTGTGTAGGGCTGCACTACAACGTAGAGTGTTCTGGACGCGAACATCAATCTCCTGTTCTCTAGTGTTAGTTTAAGTGATAGTGCAGCCCAGATATTTGAACTTAGCTGCACCTCTAAAGCACCTGTCATCGTACTCAGAGTCGACTCTCGGCTCTCTCACATTCTTGTAGCGTCGCATGTGCAGATACTCCGTCTTGTCCTCGTTGACTCTCAGGCCAACCTTCATAGCTTCCTGGGAAAGGGTCTTGGCTGCGTCGATCACCTGGTTCTTTTTCTCTCCGAGCAGGGCTAGGTCATCCGCGTATCCTATCACTTTGTGTATGCCGTTCAGCTGCACTCCGCCGTCCATCGTTAGCACTTGTCTAATGACGTAGTGTTCGAGCGCCAAGTTGAAGAGCATCGGCGATAGGGCGTCCCCCTGCTTGAGACCACTAACGATGCGAAATTCCTCAGTCAGAGACCCATCCACTCTTACTACAGCCGTGCTGTCTCGTGTGGCAACTTCGACCATCTTAACTTTGACGGGATCTTGAAGTTTCTTAAGATGGTGTAGAGAGATTTCTGGTCAATACTATCGTACGCCTTTGCAAAGTCCACAAAAAGGCAGTGTACATCTTGCGCATATTCCCATCTTTTCTCCATCAGCTGCCGGAGGAGAAATATCTGGTCTATTGTGCTACGGTTGCGTCTAAACCCACCCTGGTAATCACCAATAATGGTCTCAGCATACGGTTCTAGTCTCTTGAGCAACACATAGGAAAAGACTTTGTAGGCCGTAGGGAGGAGAGTATTTTCACTCACAAACTGAAAGGGAGTTTTTGATGTTTAGGTGGACTAGCCAGAAACGTCAACTGCTGGATCGATACAACACCACACCACTTCTAAATAAGTTAAGGCAACGGACGACGTTTTGGGTAGGTACTCCACCAGTAACGATTGCCAAACTATGTGTCTGAGGCACATAGGTGCTTCCGTAGGTATCATCAATGATTGTGGCAAGAGAGCTCTACTGGGGAGAGGGAGCCACTGTGCTTTTGTTGACATCGTCTCAGTATAAAATAAACTTGGAAAAATAAAATTCATAATCAAAGTGAACAAATTGAGTAAAAAGTGAAAATATAAAGACCGCTGCATCGGCGTTAGTGTTATCCGCTGCTAAAAATAATTACTTTCAAATACATTGGATAAAACGTATTGCAACAAAGATCATCAAGATACTTAACCACAAGTGACTGAAGACTAATTAAAAGGTTTTTATCAAGAAGAACGTAACCTTACGGACCTCCTACGGATAGAACAGTGAGTGATTACACACTGAATTGTTTTTTGGTGCTAAACATAACCTCGAAAATTGAAAACAATTAGTCATCCCTCCTTACTCAAGTAAATGGCAATCACTTTCTAGCGCCACCTACCGAAAGATATTGAAAGGACAACTACATAGCCGCCCGAATAATAATTAGTACAGGGGGCCACCAACAGAGGACCTTAAATTAACGAGAAATAGCTAGCAACCGATAAAGTGCTACCAAATAGATGGCGCACAGCGAAACCTAGTTAGCACGCGCATAGGTTTGTCACTTTATAAACAAATAAGTACAATTATTTTTAATAAAATTGTTAAAGATGTCGTCCAAATGCGCTGGTTGTCTGAAGGTTCCACTTGGAAGAGAGTATCTTGCCTGTGCACTATGTAATGCTATGTATGACCTGGAATGTGCTAATGTCTCCAGTAAGCGCTTCTATAACACTATGTCAGCGGATCACAAAAAACAATGGCAATGCCAAACATGCCTTTGTAAGCAACCCAAAAAAGGCAACTTAAACACCCCAGTACGCTCTTCAGAACGCACTGTAATATTACCGCAAGAAGGTGACCCAAACGTGACCATTAGGAAAAAATCCATAAAATTAGCTGCTGTATCTCTGGACGAATCTGTGGACAGCGGAGAGTTGAGCATTTTGGGTGACACTGTAGATCTACCAGTATCATCAGGATCCACTGAAACAGGAGAACTTACCCTTCAAAGCTTAAGCCGTCTAATATCCGAACAGCTTAAAGAAAATAATGAAACTGTGATATCACAATTGCAAAACATACTTCAAGCTGAAATAACTAAAGCAATAGCACAGTTAAAAAACGAGCTGAAACAAGAAACAGACACGTTACACAGACAAAACTGCCTTAGAAAAATAGAAATAGAAGACCTTAAAAAAGAAATAGATGTGCTGAAAAATGAAAACGAAAAAATTCAAAAACAAATAGTAGAGATAGGAAGAAGATCCGAAAATTTAAAGACATATAATACCAATACAAAGAATACACCAGAAGAAAATCCGCAAAAAATTGTACTGTACGGCATAGAAGAATTCTACAATGAACCTGAACACGCACTACATCTCAGATTGATCGATATTTTCAGAGAAAAACTTCAGATAGATTTATTAGGTTATATAGAAGACACATACAGAATTGGCAAATACCATAGTAATTATAACCGACCTCTTGTTGTAGAGCTGCTTAGTAAGAGAATGGTTAAATACCTGTTGAGCAGAAATCTGAGGGGCACTGGTGTGGCAGTGTCTCCATTGCTAAGTGAAAAAGCCCGAAAGGAAAGAAAACTAATGCGTGATGAGATGATAAATGCCCGAAAGAACGGTCTCCATGCAATCATCCGTGGCAACCAACTCTATGTACAAGGTAAAAAAGTCACTGTCAACGAACAGTTACTAGAAAACAACGACAGGGGCAACAAAGGCCCTTCCTTTCGAGAGACTATGTAAATCCCATTCTTTTCGTAGACCATTAATTCGGCCCAGCTATCTTAAGGTGCCGATTCCTGAATGCTCTACGCCTGTACCCTGCCTAACATTAACGGAACGTGCTCAACCGGAAACTGTTACATCACCCGCGCCTCGGATGTCCCCTGAACCACCCAGATTTAATATTCTTTACCAGAACTTCCAAAGTCTATATAATAAACGACATATACTAGAGGCATTTTTAGAAGAAGACCTGCAATTCAAAGCTCTATGTATTTCTGAAACCTGGTTGTCACAAGATAAGCTTTTAATGATAAAGTTTCCTAGATACAAAATTGCCTCATCGTTCTGCAGAAAAAGTCGGGGCGGTGGTGGCGTTTGCATTCTACTACAGGAAAAAATAGTGTGCATTAATAGAAATGATATTACAAATATGTCAATAGACTACGTACTCGAAGTCTGTGCAACTGAACTAACAAACGAAAATATTTTATTAATTAATATATATTGGAATAGAAGAGAGGAGGAATTATTCTTTACTCAGTTAGAAAAAATATTATTATATATAAACAAAAAATACTGTAAATGTAATATAATCTTAGGTGGAGACTTAAATATAGACATTTTAAATAAAAACCCGAAAACGAGACGCCTCCTGGACCTCATGTCTGAAAGTAAATTAACTCTTCGCATAAAAAAACCGACACGGAAAACCAAAACAACAGCAACTTGCCTAGACCTTGTCTTTACTAATTTTACCAACTTAGGATTAGATATCACAGTAGAAGAACTAGGATTTTCCGATCATTCGGGTGTGAAGGTACAATTGCAGATGAAGCATACTTCAAAAAATAAGATTTGGTTTACTGAAAAGAGAATATTTAACACGAACAGCATTAATCACTTTAAATCCAGTCTTAATACAGTGAATTGGCTCGAAACATTAGTAAAAACAAATGATATCAACGAAAACTATCAAGCTTTTGAAAAAGTATTATTAGACCGTTTAAATACTCATATACCTAAAAGAAAATTAAGAATTACAAACAAACTAAAAAATACTTGGCTGACAATAGGAATAAAAACTTCTTGTAAAAATAAAAGGTTATTGAGAATTATCACACAAAAAACAAAGAACGAAACTTTACTAAATTATTATAAAAAATATGAAAAAATGTTAAAAAAAGTAGTTATTACAGCTAAAAAACATACTTACAGGAAAATAATTTTAAACTCAAAAAATACAGTTAAAACAATGTGGAGCATCATAAATGACATAACAAATAAAAAAACAGCAACAGATAATTGTAATATACAGCTTGGAAACTCAAACATGAAATTGTCTGACCCTAAGAAAATATCCAACACGTTCAATTCATTCTTTGCATCAATCGGCGAGACAAACCAAAATCTTAAGGAACAACTAGATGGCCTAAATACTTTCCATTCCACGGTAAATACATTGTTTTTGAATCCAGTAACTTATACAGAAGTCCATAGAAACATAAAAAAATTAAAAGATACGAATAGTTCAGGTACTGATGAGCTCCCACCCTCCCTATTTAGAAAGTGCGCAAACGAATTGGCTCCTCCTTTAACCATGCTCATAAACCAATCCTTCGACGAAGGTATTTTTCCAAACGCTTTGAAAACTTCAATAATTACCCCCATACATAAAAAGAAGGATAAAACAGATCCTAATAATTATCGTCCCATAGCACTCCTACCTACTGCCTCGAAGTTATTTGAAAAATCAATGTGCGACCGTATTTACAATTTCTGTGAGAAGTTCAAAATCTTTGATAATTGTCAGAATGGTTTCAGGAAAAAACATTCAACAACCTTAGCTGTTCTCAAATTTATGCAAGAAGCTCACAATCTAATAAATAATAAACAATACGCAGTCGGCTTACTATTAGATATGTCGAAAGCATATGACAGGGTCCGTCATGACATTTTATTAAAAAAAATATACAAGTTAGGAATACGTGGCCAAAGTCATAAATGGATAGCTTCGTACCTACAAAATAGAGAACAATTTGTTAATATTAAATATTACAATGAGGTAACTTCGCGGATAGAAAACATTCGGTCTGAAGGCAAAACAATAAATGCATCCATTCCACAGGGCAGCGTGATTGGATGTCTCTTGTTTTTGCTCTACATAAATGATCTGCCTAAAATTGTGAACGACCACTGTACATTATTTGCAGATGATATATCAATACTTACATCATGCCAGGAGACCTCACACTTAGAAACTAAAATTCAAAACATTTTACAACAAATAACAGATTGGATGAATAAAAATAACTTAAAACTAAATTTACAAAAAACTAAAATCATGATATTTCGACCCTATCAAAAAAAACCGATTCAAATTAATAACCTGAAACATAATGGCGTAGAGTTAGAGCACGTTGATGAATACACATTGCTAGGACTAACTATAGATACACATATTAATTGGAAACCTCATTTAGCTAACTTAAAATCAAAAATTTCCAGATTTTCTTATGCTCTACGCGAAATTAAAAAGTCTACAGATAAAAAAACTGCAATAACTACCTATTATGCATACGCTTATTCATGGTTCATCTATGGTATCATACTGTGGGGAAATAGCACAGATGCGCCAGGTATATTTACCCAGCAAAAGAAATTAATCAGAATATTAGAAAATATCAAACAAACTGATAGTTGCAAACCCCATTTTAAAAAATTAAAAGTATTAACTCTTCCAGGCCTCTACATATTAGAAATTTGCAAATTCGTAAAAAAATACCCAGGTTTCTTCACTAGTCGTCAGGACTATCCGTTAAAATATTCCCTACGCCACAGAACTCAAACGCGGTTAATGCTGCCCTCTTCGAGATTGGCCTCGCACTCGAAAAGCACCTTGGTCATGGCAGTAAAAATTTATAATAAACTACCGTTACCTTTTAGGGATATATCAAATGAAATAGAATTTACAAAACAGTTAAAAGAACTACTAATTGGTAAAAGTTATTATAGCATAGATGAATACTTTAGCGATAAACTTTAATTAAAATATATATATATATATATTATATATATATTGAAACATTGCACATGTCCTCCTCTCTTCTAATTTGCTGTGCCCGACGGGGTCCATGATGATCTTAATACCATACTTTAACGCCTAATTGTTACATTGTGGAATAGCAATAAATAAATAAATAAATAAAAACTTAAATCCTTCGAAGGGACAAGCTCCTACACACTACGGGTAGAAAAGCCACAGTTAAAGATGACCAAAATATTTCATTCCCCACTGAGATTAAACTGAGGAGTGGTCATCGACCGTACAGATTAGAGTTTATCAAATATAATAATAATAATCACATATTATAATTATTTTATAATAATAATATTCACATAATAATAATAATCCTCCTCAACGAGTTGACCGACGGACTCAGAAGCGCCATATCGTCTGCGTAGCTTATATTGTTGACCATTTGCCCATCTACAGAGCAACCCACGTGCATACTGCTAAGCTCGTCGATCAACCCGTTTATAAAGAGACAGAACTGTTTTGGAGATGTTAACCCCCCCTGCCTAACTCCACACTCCAGGCGATACACATCGGATAGTTTATAGATATTGCCTTGCCTTGAATTTCAAAACATTTGCTAAGTTAACTAATTATTCTGTCCGCACCACTTACTCTATTTTGTTCTAAACTTACTTGTTGGCTTCTACTCGTATCTTTTAAATTATGACTCAAGTTGCTTGGCCTTAAAGTTCCTCTCCATTCCTCTATACTCTGAGTTGGGATAAGCACATTATTGAAACGAGAGAAAAGTCATTCCTTCCTTACGCTCATATATATTCAAAAACTTTCTTCCTCTCGGCACCAAAATTATCTTAGTACAAGCACTCCTTATGCCCCTCATTGACTATGCAGACGTTTGCACTTCTAATCTGGTCCAAGGTCTCCTTGATAAACTTGAACGTCTGCTAAACAGTTGCATTAGGTTTATCAATGGTGCACAAAAATACGACCACATTTCTCCCTTTCGTTCTCAATTACAATGGCTTAAAATTCGTCACCGTAGGAATTCTCGAACGCTCTGTTTACTTTTTAATATTCTTAGTAATCCCAATTCCCCCAGATATCTGAAATGTAATTTTAAGTATAGGGCATGTCATAACATGTTATCTGTTGGTAATATTCATTGCTATGCGGATGATAGCACGGTCCACGCACGTTATTTCGAGCGCCCTGGAGCAAAGCAGACTGACATCGTAAAGTAAAGTAAAGTAAAGTAAAAAATATCTTTATTCATATAGACTTATAAAAAGTACTTATGACATGTCATGTAACAAAAAAAAATTTTAGCAAAAATATACTGAATAAAAATAAACTTACATAAAGGAGGAGACATCGAGGACTTACATCGAGGAGAAGAGGCGAAGTCTTGTTGTTGAGCTTGACGGAGTGTTGGACCGCATTTCAGAATGGGGTGCATGCAATCTTGTCGAGTCAATGCCAAGAAAACGCAGGTGTGTGCATTCACAGCAAAGGCGTCGCCGTTCCTTTCCCATCCCACTCTTCAGAGCACCCCGCTACCGATTAAGGATAACCTAAACATCCTTGGCATGGATGTTCGTAGCAACCTAAACCGGCGGGTCTACATTGAGAGCGTCATTAGAACTGCATCCCGTAAACTCGGAATCCTGAACAGAGTGAGACAATTCTTCACGCCTGGGCAGCTCTGTCTTTTGTATAAGACACAAGTTCGCTCGTGTGTGGAATATTGCTCTCATCTCTGGGACGGTTTCGCCAAGTACCTACTCGAAGCTCTTGACAGGTTGTAGCGGCGTGCTATCCGTATTATTGGAAACCCAGAGGCAGCTTTGACCCTTGAGCCACTCCAATTGCGTAGAGACATTGCCAGGCTAAGTGCTCTCTATCGCTTCTACAATGGGGAATGCTCTGACGAGTTATTCCAGCTTATTCCACCCTCACCTTTCCACTCCCGTACCACGCGTGCTGGACTACGGCGTCATCCACACACGATTCAACATTTGTTGGCCCGAACTAAAGGTTCGGTGACTCGTTTCTTTGTCGTACCATCCAGACTTAGAACGCTCTTCCAGCACATGTGTTTCCTTCCTCTTATAGTCCCGGGTTCTTCAAGCGGGGCGTGAAAAGGCATTTCTGCAGGCCTTCAAGGTGAGGATGGCCAGCCCAGTGATTCGTTGAATGACTGGGCTTGTCAACCTCATATCTGGACCTCACGACCGCTTTCCATCAGGTGGAGTGAGGTCATCTTGACGGGCAATATTAGAAAAAAAAAGGGGCGAGTGCAGCACGCGCAACCAGCGCTCGCATAGCCTTTTGCTGCTTCACACTCCTCTTCATACGTCTTCCCATATGTCGAATTCTTTCACATTAGCTGCCATTAGGCTATGGAACTCGCTGCCTAATAAAATTAAATTGTCGACCAGTAGGTTTTCCTTCAAAAGAGCAATCCACAACTTCTCCTTAGATAAACCTTAACTCATTTAACCAAACCTCTCTCCTTTCAAGACAATGTTTTGAGTTTTAGGTACGATATTTAGTGTATGTATCTTTAAATTTATGTATTATGATTATGTATGTGTAATATGTATAATTTTGGAATATGTATTTTTTTTGTATTGATAGTATTTTTATTTCCGGTTTTATGAGACACCGCCAACACGATTTCTGCTTCGCCCAGTGGTTGACTGGTAGAGAATGCCATTACGCATTAAGTCCGCCAATTGTACTTTTTCTTTGTGCAATGAAGAATAAATAAATAAATAAATCTAGCTAGCTATTATTACGGTAATAATACTTAATATTACTGTGCTATTATCCTCCTCAATTCTTAGTTCGTGGAATTTCCCGCCTGTAGTTTCTGAGAAATGAGTTAGAGACAGTAAATGCAATTGAAACGACATAGATACATACTTCTCTACATTTTTTTTTGCGCAATAAAGTAATATTAGTTAGATTAGTACAGCGTACCGACAATCTGGTAGGTAATTATAACAATGCATAATGTAAAGGTTAATCATGCACCGCCTTATCAGCCACTGTGTTCCACGCATCCCAATAACAAACGTGAAGTTAACTCCAGAGAGCTCTTTCAGTTGGCCACAAGACCCAACGAACACGAAGTTGGTTCAACCCAGCAGACTGGTTAGAGAGGGGGCCATTAGCATTCCGGTAAGAGGTCCTCATTCCGTTAGTCTCGTAACAATTCGCTGCGTGACGCGCGTAAATCAACCACCGGTGGAAACGAAATATTTCAACTACTGTAAATACTTGAGGATCAGCTCCCAGTTGATAAACTAGTGACAATATGGCTAAATACGTGCATTACCTCATGCTGACGGTTAGTAGATGTCAACTTTCCATAAGAGTGTCATTTTGGTCAAGTTGTGTAATGATTACGAATGTTGTGATTGTGAAAGTGTGTCTTGGTCAGAGGATACGTGACCACATAAGAGTAACCCATGGGATAACTAACTGGGATAACCGTAATCCTCGCCGCTGTCGAGGATTACGGTTATCCCAGTTAGTTAGTTAAGTCCCAGGTAGTTAATAGTTAACAACACGGCTGTTTACGACGAATGAAACCTATGCTGAATAGGTGAAAGTTTTGAGTCCACGGCGTAATGTCTGCAGCCTTGCTGTATGTAAATGCTGTTTTGTGTTTCGGAAATGTGGTGTTTTTCGATACTGACTAAACAATTAGAGAATCCTAATAAACTTGTTGTACTGAATGGTAATGAATGCCATTGAGTTACAGTCAAATAAGTATTACGTATTAAGCGGAGTTACTTAATGATTTTATACAGCGTTAGGTACTAACATAGATTGTTTTGTCCACAGCTGTTGATGGTGCTAGCTATGCTTGTAGCTGGTGAGGGTACACTCCCGCAGCCCAGGGCACCCAACTTCCAGTATTTCGAAAGGCAAGTTACTCATCAGTTATCGCTCTTTCTAGAAACTAAGGTGTTTTGAGTATTAGATTGATTAGTAATAATGATCCAATATCTCCTCATTATATCCAGTTACTTAATACATGCTATTAGTTAATTGATTCGCCGAATGAAATAGAGCATATTATATAACCACATAACACCATCTAACTATTTTGCTCAATTTTCTGCACGGGTGTGACATTGCCGAATAATTTATAGCAGGATGAAATGTAGAGTTTTCGACGAACTTAAAAATTAATCCTCTTAAGTTTGTAGAATGTGAAGTATGGAAATTTGACAAACAGCTCGTATATTATTTATCATCTCTATTGAGTGTGAAATCACCAGAAGAGTTCAGCTTGGATGGCTGCCCATCCAAGCTGAACTCTTCTGGTGATTTCACCCTCAATTTCTTCTCATTTGGAAAGTTACGTCACATCTTCTAGTCACCTTTGCTACATGTCACAAGACCAAGGTGTTTTATCAATGCGTCCTACTGGTCATGACATACGGAGCCGAGACGCGGAACCTGACAGTGAAACTAGCCCACCGATTACACGTCACTCAGAGCAATGGAAAGGTGCATGCTAATAGGAATCTCGTTTAGGAACAAGGTCCGGAACGAGATAATCCGGCTAAGAACCGTGACTGACGTAGTCCAGAAGTGTAGCAAACTGAAGTGTCAGTGGGCTGGTCACATCTGTCGCAGAACCGATGGTCGGTGGAGTAGACTGGTTCTCGAGTGGAAACCACGACTCGGCAAGCGTAGTGTTGGACCGACGACCTTAAGAAAGTGGCTGGTAGTGACTGGATGGCAAAACGGGAGATCGGGCTTTGTGGCGCGCCCTGGGGAAGGCAGCAGCCTATAGCAGTCCAGCAGTGGACTACAGTCCAGCAGTGGACTGCTATAGGCTAAAAAGAAGAAGAAAAGAAGTCTACTCGGACGAGTATAGACAACTACGGGTCTAAAGGCTTCACACCACACAACGTTTTCATCCGTTTAGTTAGGGGCAGATATCAGTCAATCAATCAGTTCCACCTCATAAGACATTTCATAATACATTTTTTTTCAGACCGAACTACCGCTACCCATATTATGACGAGAACGGCAAAGGCAAGCTCCTGTACGGCTACGGGGGACCGGAGCTCTACCAGTACAAGTCCTTCTCTCCTCTCGAGGGAATTCACTGAGGTGAACCTTCTGTCAAGTGCTTCTACATACTGTGTACTTATTAGTGAAAACGTCATCTATACTAATATTATAAAGAGGAAAGATTTGATTGTTCGTTTGTTTGTATTAAATAGCCTTCAAAACTAATGATCCGATCGTGCAAATTCTTTCACTAACAGAAAGCTAAATTATTCAGGAGTGATATACTTACCTAAATGCATACTTACCAAAATTTAAAAGTGATTAAACTCTGAAGGAGATATCTGTAGTGAACTTTTACGCAGCGTGAATAGACTGAAGAGTATTTGCTTCGTACAAATTAAGTTTTATAATTAACTTTGAAAGTAATACTTCAGAAAATAAACTTATGATAAGTACAATTAGTAATGTACCTACCTATAATGTATGATAGCTGTGAATCAAATGGGCTAAGTGGCGTTTGAGAGTGCGAAGTAGAACTTAACATCTGCATCTTGCATTACATTGTGCAAAGCAAAAAATGAGGGAGTTAGAAGTCAGAAGTTTGCACTATTGAATTCGCCTTAAAAGAAAGTTACTTAGTGTGTTATTGTGAGTTCTAGTGATAATTTTTACTTATTGGTAAGTAGGTGTTGTTAAATAAATATATTATTGCCTTATAGCGTTTTTTTTAACTTGTTATGGAATTTAAAATCCCAAATGGTCTCTTACTGAACGTTACGCGACATTCTCTTCGCGTAAATTACTCATACCTACCTAACAAGAAGTCACGCAGTTTTACGATCTTATTTATGTGATGTCAAATAATGGCCATTTACCTACATTGACGAGACTACTTTGATGCGGATGGACAAACATGCTATGTAGATGAGTTATTGTGAACTGCAGCTGTTCTGATTTGTCTATTTAACAGTTTACTTATTTTTTGTCGGTTGATAATTTCATCCACATGCACGTGGCTTCAAAAGAAGAAAAATATATAAAATGGTCCTGGTTAAAACTATATCCGAGACTATAATTTTACAAATATGTTGTGGTTAAGCACGTTAATACTCGTAGTAGATATCTATCTAACGATGAGCATGCTATTAGCCTAAGTTTGCTGCGTCTTTTCTGGTACGCACCGCTAGGGAGTGGAACGCTCTCCCTGCGTCTGTGTTTCCGGATACTTACAACCTTGGTGTCTTCAAGGCCAGAGTGAATAGACATTTTCTGGGTAAGCGTGTACCACCATCGGCCTCGTCATCGCTTACCACCAGGCGAGACTGAGGCCAAACGCAAACCCATTAAAAAAAACCCCCCAAAGCTACATATATTCTTATTATTTATCCCACTCATTTATTTGTTTAAGATAAAATTATATTTCAATCTTCATTTTGACTTCACCTTTATCCTACAGTCTACTTACTACCTTTCCTTTTTGCGCCATGTAGTTCCATGAAGTTTGATGAAAATATCGACAAGTATCGACTTCACAAGTCACCTAATTATTTTAATTGCGAAATTATTTATTTACATTTTACAATTGAACCGCGTGTTCAAGTGTACACTTGAAAATACTTAAATACCAAGACTTAAGTCATACACCGGCAAAGCCTTGACCACACGTTAGCATACAACACTGTTTACACACTATAGTAAGCAGTTTATATTTCTTGTTTAGCGTATCATCTAAATGCGCGCCTTATTATATTTCCTTATTCTGGCCATTCGCGCGAAGTCTGTTGCATAATCTACACGTCCAGATAATAAACAATATGTTTATCAGGGGTGCCTTTCTGTTGTTAACCCTAGCGTGCTGTAACGCGGTTTTGTACTCTAGCTTCTGGGCGCCACTGTTTAACCCTCGCATCCTCAACTTCCGCGTCGATGCGACTTTTGACCCGGAAACGGGTAGGAGGGATCGCCAGAATTATGTGGACAACTATGGCGCTAGAGGAGAGAAGCTGATCCAGGACTTAGGAAATGGGAAAGGACCTACTGATGTTCCCCTTAATAAGGTAAAGATGTTCAAATTACCCAACTAAATCAAACAGAAGAATTAACACGAAACTTTCGTTTGGATTAGAAGAACACTGTACACACACCTCTTTTTAGTATGTAAGATTGTTATTATACACCTTAATTTTGCATGTATGTAATAATAAAAATACAAAAGGGCACAAGTGTAAGGCTGGTTTTGTAAATTGTAAGGTTAATGAAAGTTGTTTCGAAAAAAAAAGGGTTTATGGCCTTCACGTTTGTCCACAAATAGTAACACAGTGATATTTATCCCTACTTCGAGACCATGACAAATGGCGGTGTTGTCTGACGCATATTTATTTATTTTAACAATAACACCCAGACACAAAACAAACAAATTTACAAGGCGAGGGTGGGTGGAGCTGTTGGAAGAAGAGGGCCTAGACGGACGTACTTAGGACAAGTCCAAGACGTGCTCAAGTCAGGAGTACCCATAATCGACGAGCATGTATGAAAGTATGAATGAGAGTGGAAGAAGCGCAAGAGGGGTGTCACAACCGTAGCAAGTCGAAAGATGTGGTCTCTGCCTACCCCGTTGGGAAAAAGGTGTGATGGTATGTATGTATGTACAAAACATACTCAAATGTTCATCCGATTCACCAGGCCTACTTCCAGCATTAAAAAAGAAAAAGAATAATAGTTACTAACAGTTACAAGATTCTAGCAGTCAATATCAAACAAAACTAATAAAGCAACATTTTTTATTATATTTTCTAACAAAATGAGACAGTCAGTTGGATGGTCCAAGTAGGCAAAAATGAATTTCAATCAACCAGTTTGAAAATGACCTGTATTGCAATGGGAGAAAACTGATTTCATCTGTATACGAAATACTGCAGTTTCCAACAATAAAAACTAATTTGGCTTTCAGGATCATGGAGGAGTGCGGTTTCACTACACATACCCTGGGGCCCGACAAGACCAGAATTAAAACAATGATAGACAAGTTAGAAGATAGGATTGATACATTGTGTTTAGGCAACAGTGGAAATTGCAGAAATTATGCCCATATTTAAATACCTTTGCTCAGTAGTGTTATTCCAAAATGCCATGAATTAGGGTATATTGTAGTTTCCAGTCCACACCATATCTGTTCTTACGTCTAGTGGTAATAACTTGCTCCCCAGATTTGTAACAACTAAGCACTCTTTTTTTTTTGCCTATCAAGATGACCTCACTCCACCTGATGAAAAACGGTTGTGAGGTCCACATTTGAGGCTGACAGGCACAGTAATGCAAAGCAATCACTGAGCTGGTCATACTCATCTTTTAATTTAGTCAAGTTAGAGAGTCGTAAAAAGATATTTAGGTACACTGACATGACTTTGTTTTAGTATTATTGATAATTTTATTTAGAAGTATATGGCTGACAGAAGATGTCAGAAACTATTTCGTGGTTACAAAAGATCTTCAGGTTCAAAATGTTATAGGCTAAAAAATACTAAGTAAGTATCAGATTTAAAAAGTGCCAGTTATTTTTTATGATTGAAGTAAGAAATACAAATTATGAAATAAACTTTATTTAATTTTACCCTTACAACCTAACTTATGATAAACCTTACAGCTAACCTCACATCCGTCTCTTCTGTGTGCTGATGTATAGGACATTGTTGCCACGTATGAAAGCATCTCCGTATTTGTTCTTGAGCTGCCCATTGACATACTCTTCTGTCTGCTCGAGAGCAATGTTCATGTAGCCATCCAGGCAGGCGAGGACACCTGGAACAGTGAGTTGTCATTGTTGTAAAGTTGAAATATCAAGAAGGAAGTGACATCCATCATAATTATCATAAACAAATTTTTCATAGCTTGGTGCTGATCCACTGTTGAGTTTTATAGATACTATAAAGTTCGTTCTGCGTTTCTATGTTTAGAAAAATAAGCATTTACTGATATTACATTATTAAGGAGAAATATAACCTACAAAACTTTGATTAGTTATTTGAAATTACACCTGCCTGGGAAAGTGTTTAACTATTTGTACACCAAATACCTAAATAACCTTTTATTGAGATGGTAAAAAGGCAGCTAAAATAGGTTACCTCTGTAGTCGACTCCGCTGTTTAGTTTGACCACGACCGGCCGACCGTGTATTTGCTGGATAAAAGATGAAAGAGCTTCTTTACGACTCATTTTAGGTCTTATCAAAATACGGAGCAAAATAAATAAATTTAGAAACAGAATGGAATTATTGGCGATCGAAACCTGTGATCACAGACGGAACAACTGTGATTGAAACAGCACAGCAGACACCCGGCAAACAAAACAAAAAAACCAGTTGACATTAGCGTTGTTGCGATGATAGCAATAATCTATCGATAGTATCGTGAGACTATGGTGACCTTGAAAATCAGTTGTACTATCGAAAGTCCTATCGAAACACTCGACCCGTGACGATACTATCGATAGTGGGATTTAAGCGATACTATTGACCTTTTTCGATACTATCGACAGTATCAGTATAATAACTATCGATAGTTTCGATACCATCAAAACTATCGATAGGATGCGTGTCGATAGTATCAAGACTATCGATAGTTTTTCCCATTATATAGTCGAACATTCAACGATACTATTGCAAGATAGTAAAAAGGTTTCGTTTTATTCCCAGTCGATACTATCGAAAATACCTCGATAGTTACTAAAGCAACTATCGATAGGCTCGATACTGTTGATAGTATAGACTTTAATGGCGCAATACTATACTATTGATAGTATTGTCATGGGTCGATAGTTTTGATAGGACTATCGATAGTATGACTGATTTTCAAGGTCAACTATCGCTATCGCAACAACATTAGTTGACATTGACAGTTGAACGTTTTTTTTGTTTATCTTGCTAGGTTTGGCTAGGCCAACAACTACTGAGCTGTTACGGTCTGTGCAACTGCCATCAAGCCAAGTAAATGTAATGTACAGAGGCGTTCACATCAACCTTCACAAAACTATTGCAAAACGGGTCTTATGTAAGTAGCATAAGGTGCCCCTATGTAAAGGTTGATCTGAAAGCCTATGTATCTAAAAAATTAGGCTTTTGCAATCTCTTTCCATGTAGTTTGTTTAATGACGTGGCAGTCTGTATAAAAGCACAGTAGTAAATAGTTTCTCGGTACAGAAGGTTCTCTCAAGAAACGCGGACCAGTAAAAAAGTCTTCTATAATCTTACAAGTTCGTGTCACACTAGTACTTTTTAATTTGTCCGTGCTATCGATCAAGGCCATGTTTACGTAACTTGCACGCGGAATCAAAACTTATCGCGTAGCACGAGCGTTCATATTCTACTGTTCGAATTTTTTTGTAAAATTCGAATCCCGATCTCACTCAGGTGATCGAACTCACTTTTGCCTAAATACATACAATTTACATAAACTTTTTATCAAAATCTTATTAAACGTTGTTTGTTTTATGAACACGTTTATCAGAAAGGCGACATTTCGTCGTTATCCAGTTTTACAAGATGCGAAATTTGAATCTCACAGGGGATTCACTGGGTGAGGTTCGGAATGAGTTTTTAAGAATAGCCCTACAGAGCGCATGGTCGCAACTCGCTGATTTTATCTTTAAAAAAAGTATTACTGTAATTAATTTAACATCGTTTAGTATTGGTAGTAGTATTTAATATTCATAAACTTACTCATAATTACACGTTACAGTCAAACAAATCAGAAACACAACATTAAATAACGCGCTCGGCAGTGAGTGCGCGAGCCGAGTGGCAACCTACTGTCATACATACCCCAGAGAGGGGCCACGGCGGCCGAGCGTACCTAAACTTTGAAGTAACACAGGCCTGACAAAAGCCAACTTTCACCAAAAATATAAAGCCATATTTTAGTAAATAAAACAGTTTGTTATGTACATACAAATGCCTATTTAATTTCTTATATTGCATAGAACACATTTTTAAACACATTTTAGTATCTTATTCATAAAAAATAATATAGGCATCACTGTTGCTTAAACTATTGAACTGTTATTTTAGCTTTGCCCTGCCAACATTCGGTAGAAAGTGACAGATATTGAACTTGTAAATGGGGGTCTTCCTTACATTGGTAATACTAAGGCTAAATTTAACTTTTTTTATGTTCTTTCTTTAGGTTCGAGAGAGGTCCAAATAAATCCATTATAGTTGTTAACCTCATTGTCCACCAGTGGGTATGGACTGTTGTTTGCTTTGTAATAGTCTGAGGGAGCATGCATCACAAATTCCATTACTTCCAACTTCCTGGCTAGCTCTTCTTCTGGGCCTGAAATAAACTTTAATTTAATAGTTTCATTACAGAAAAATCTCATGAAGGAGCATTCTTACAACATTTACCTATTATTAAACAAAAACCTTATTATTTGAACAGGGAATGTAATATTTCTTATAGATAAAATAATGAAATGCTCAGCAGAACTCCACAAAGAGAAAGATGAAAATTGAATATTGAATTTTCTTCCATTCTTATTTCTAGCATATAGATATAAAAAATATACCAATGATGTATGTAGCAGGATCAAATCCCTTTTCAGGAGGTGGACTTGCTTTGGTTGGCAGAAGCCAAGAGATAACAGCACTTTTCTCGCAATACTGGTCCGTCATGAAACCTCGGATCTGTGCATAATAGATGTCACCTTCTAGGTCTGTCATTGACACTATGTCACCAACTTGCATGTAGGCTCCCTGAAAATGAATAGAAGATAATATATTGTATTGCACAGAACTCAGATTTCTTGAGATTAGGGCACAATATGGTAAATTTTATGTCAATCTGGATTCTCAATACACATTCAGGTGATTCAGGTCATACAAATTATTACAACAGCTTTTGTTAGCTGATATTTTATCTGTTTGTTATTTTCTATTTATTATATTATTATCATGAGTTTGCAAAATTTATCACAGTATGAATCCCCCTGCGTCTCTGGACTACACTGATGCAATTACAACATTGCATTTAAATTATGGCAATTTTAGTCATAAAATATTTTTATTACATTTTAATTGGATAGATAATAGTTCTTACCAATATTTTATTGTGACAAGATAGTTTTTATAATTAGTAAGCAATAATCAATCTAGATCAACATGAATCTTACAGAAACATGAGTAAGCTTTAAAGAAACTACAATTGTGTTTACAAGAACAGTTACCATATAAAAAACGGAATCGCTGGTGACGACAGTAGCAGTGGCGGTGGGAGCCTTCACGGGCTGCCGCTTGAAGATGCTCCGTCGACCGCGGCCGCGCGGGGCCGGGGGCTTCGCTGGTGCTAGGGCAGGCGTCTTCGGCTTATACCGAGTCGCCCGCGTACTTTTTCGAGTGCCTTTCCCAGTGGCCTTCGCAGGCGTTGTCTCTCCTTCCTTCCCATTTTTACTCTCACTATCCTCTTTGTCATCCTTCCTATCGTCAGGCTCGTTTTTCACAGGAATTTCCTCTTTGGTCGCTGTGTTTGAGAGGTGACAATCATTGCATATTTGCCCGTTGTCCGCACTCCGCCACAGTAATGAATCATTAGTATTGCATTGAACACACGTTGGTTTTGGCATTTTGATAAATCAAATTAGATTTTATAACTTTGTTCTCATAATATATCCTTAACGTTTTTAGCCGCGGATCAAACATGTAAAGCAAAGCAAACAAAGCAACCATCAACAAACAATCTGTCAATGTCAGCATGACTTCACTCGAAGATCCGTTTTACGGGAAAATGAAATTCATAAAATCCAAGTATCCAACCAAAATACTATGCAATGAAACCATATTTAGTAAAAAATATTTAATATGTGAATAAATGTAGTCAAATGCAGCTAATTATAGAAAATCATATACGAGAAATTTGGTGTTAAGCGGCCTCTAGCGGACTAACGTTGTGAAGGGTTTTTACTCACCATTTTAATAGATGGCGCTACCATTCTTCAGGACTTTACAAAGTTGAAAAAGCGCAAAAGGTAAATGGTAGGTAAAAGTACAAATTATTTATTTGAAGGCAATTGAGGGCCCTCATCAGAATTATTCATGGTCGAGTGGGCGTGAAATTAACACAAGTCACTTTGCTAACAAAAACTAGGAAAACTTTTTTTATTGATAAAAATTATAAAATTAAATTACAAACTGTTCACTTTTAGTATTAACAATTCGAATAATCATAAATTAGCACTCAAAATCAGATGATTGGGCCGATCGTTAGCGATTCGTCGCAAACATGGTGCACTGGCGGCCGTTCGTTCAAAAAGTGTCGCAACATGGCCGCCCGCTACCACAGACACGACGCTTCGCTAGAGTGGCATACAGCCACTCTCGATGCGACTCATTCGCTGTCCGATTGTAATTTAATCGATCGGTCTCTAAAATTATTTCAGGTGATTTTTCATAGACGCGCCGTCACGGCCAAACTGACATACGACCGTCCTCGGGCGTTTATCTGCTGCATACAGGCCTGTAACAAAATGAACACGATCACCAAGTCTCCCGCTCGTCCAACCTGACTTCGTTGAATGTGATAGCTTTGATTCGATCATCAACTTCATCACAATATCATTATCATCATCATCACCATTGCATCATCATCTTTCACTGTGTACCACCTGCGGTCCTGGCTGATGAATCCTTTCAGTTTTACTATGTCGTAAAACCCGGATGTCACCACCAGGCCACGATAGACCTTGCTCTCAGGCCCTGTCCAATGAATCCCCTCAATCAACCCCCTCAAGGGTGTGACCCGGATGTCACCGACCAAATGACCAAAATCAACATCATTAAATAGAATCACATCCGGCCCTGTCCAATGAATCCTTTCAACCAACCCATTTAAGAGTGTGGCCCGGATGTCACCGACCAAATGACCGGGGTAAACAACAAGATAGAAACAGTTTCTCTCTGGCCCTGACCTATGAATCCTCTCAACCAAACCAATAGGCTATGGCCCGGATGTCATCGTCCAAGTGACCATGCTCGCAAATAGACAATACTTAACAATAAAAATAAAATGTAACGTACCCAGTTATTATGAATTATCTTGTTCAGTGTGAACCTCCACCTCACACTCAACTTCCCAGGTTTCCGGATCTGAATGTACGCTTAACGTGTCTGACCCAGCTGTCATAGTACAAGAAGTAGCATCTGAGCATGCAGTCAAGTTGTCAGAGTTACTCAGAATACCCTCACGGTGTGTATGTGAAGGTACATCATCTACATCTTCTGGCGCCGTCTCGGCCCATTCCTCATTTAATAGACTGTCAGTAATTACGAGACGTAAATTTTCATGAGCGTACTTGTATACACGATGAGACCCACTTAAACTCTTTAATTCATAGCGATCGTGATCTAATACCGCGGTTATGACGAACGGACCCCTGAACTTTCTATCTAATTTTGTCTGATTCCTTTCACTATTTCTGATAAAAACAAATTCACCTTCAACAAGTGGCCTAACTACTGCGCGTCCCTTATTAAATCTTTCTACTTCAGATTCGGCTGCCTTTTTAATGTTAGACGAAGCATCTTCCCTAATGGTGTCTAGATCTATTGGATTTGGTTCATTTGAGCTAGAAGTACCCGGGTTAAGCTTAGACATACCTAAAGACTGTGCGCGAATACCAAACATTAACTCTGTGGGAGAATACTTAGTCACAGTCGACCTTGTACTATTGATAGCAAGCTGGATTTTACCTAATTCATCCCTCCATGTTCTGTTGGGGTCATTTTCAACTATGGTTAGAAGACTCTTCAGCGTCCGCATTACACGTTCCACCTGGCCATCAGCTCTACTAGATCCAGTGGCAATAAAGTGTAGATCTATTTTGTGTTCCGCACAGAAGTTTTTAAACTCAGCACTAATGTAACAACGTCCCTGATCAGCAATAACTCGTTTCGGGGCCCCAAAAAGACAAACAGCTTTCTGTAATGCTTGTACGGCACTATTTGCATCAAGGGAGAAAGTATGTTCTAATAGAACATACTTGGTAAAACCGTCAATTATGACGGAGCAGTATTCCTTGCGGTCGCTTTTTCCGCTTAGCTTTCCTGAGAAATCGATGTGCACTGTATGCCAAGGCACAGAAACTTTGGGGATTGGATGAAGCTGAATTGGTTGGGCACCTGAGGGACCTTTAGAGGCTTTACAAACGATACAAGAGTCAATAAATTTTCGTACGCATTTCGACATTTCGGGAAACCAATATTGTTCGTAAAGCTTATCTAAAGTTTTGTCCTTACCTAAATGTTGAATTTCGGTATGAACATGGTTTATTAAAGTCCAGATGAGAGAACGTGGAACTACTGGCAACCATGAAGTGGTTTTATTTCGAGAAATTTTCCTGTAAAGGATACCATCCCTAACGTCGTAAGTCCTAGCGACTGTGTCGGGGAAACCATTGTTATTACACTTTGCTATAAGACCCTGAACTTCATTGTCACGCTTTTGTTCAACCAGAAGCCAACCTTGGTGTAATTCAACAAATTGTACTACTTTTTTTTCATCTTTAGAGGATGTACTGGCATTGTCGACGGATGAATCTAACTGATGGTTACGTGACAAGTAGTCAGCATGCTCCATTCCTTTTCCTTCACGGTATTTAATATCAAAATCAAAGGCTTGCAAATAGGCCCACCAACGATGAACTCTAGGTGTAAGATCGACTTTTGACTTTGAAGATTTAAGGGAATTACAATCCGTGAAAACCTCAAAATGTCGGCCGTACAAATAATGCCGAAAATGTTCCACTGCTCTTACGACTGCCAAAGTCTCTAACTCGTATGAGTGATAACGAGATTCTACTTCAGATGTACGTCGGCTAAAATATTCTACAACATGAGGTAAGTCATTTTTTCTCTGAATAAGAATAGCACCATACCCTTCGGAACTGGCGTCAGTGTGTAGCTCGACTGGCAGTTCTGGGTCAAAGATGGTTAATACTGGTTCTGAGATCAGGATTTTTATCACATCACTACGGATCTGTTCGTGTTTTTCGGTCCATTTTATTGGTCCCTTTAATTTTGTTAGGGGGTACAATGGTCCGACAATTTTAGTAAATCCCGGAATGAATTTACGGAAGTACGACGCAAGGCCGAGAAATTGCCGAACTTGGGTGGCCGTCTTAGGTTGTGGGGAATTTTCAAGGGCCTGTATTTTACGTGAATTCGGCCTCACTTCACCAGATTGAAGCGAATAACCTAAAAAGTCTATTTTCTGCTTCATAAATTTACATTTTTGCAGATTAAGAGAAAACCCGGATTCTGTCAATGCAAACAAAACCTCATCTTAGCGCTGCAACCCTTCAGAAACATCAGAAGAATAACACAAAACATCATCCATATAAATCAACGGTTTTTTAGAAAGATGACTAAGAGCTTTAGTGATACTTCTCTGATACACAGAAGGAGCATTACGTAAGCCGAAGGGCATTGCAAGGTATTCATATTGCCCTTCGGGGGTTACAAAAGCGGTTTTCTCAATAGAGTCGGGATGAACAGGTATCTGGTGGAAACCAGCTGCCATGTCTAAAGAAGAGAAGTAATTAGCTCCAGTAAGATGGTCAATTTGTTCCTCGATACGGGGCAGTGGATAATGTTCGGGGCGTGTATTAGAATTTAACTCCCGGAAATCTACGCACATTCTGTCGGAATTATCTTTTTTCTTAACCAAGAGTATCGGGCTAGCAAAAGGGGAGGTACTTTCTCTAATGACCCCGGCATTTAATAAATCTTGGACCTTTTCTCTAACTATTTCCTTTTCAATGGGTGCGAGTCTATAAGGACGCCTTTGCACTGTTTTGTGAGGATCTACTAAATTAATTTCTAACTCCCCAGTTGCAACACGACGTGTGGGAATTCCTTCTATAAACTGATTAGAGTATTTGTTCAATATAGCTATCAATACTTTTCTATCTTCACCTTGCAAATCCGTGTCAATATTAGTATAATCCGGAGTATTTGGAGCTAAAATAGAAGGTAAGGGTTTCGCACAAAATAGAAGGTTATCGTTATCTATTGTCACACAAATATTTTTATCTAAAACGTCTCTCCCGATAATGACGGGATCGGAAATTGTAATATCAGGAACAACGTGAAAAAGTAAGGTAACTGACAAATTATCAATTTTAACCATGCTTTCAACTTGGTAATTACTTTGTACATTACTGTCATCGCCACCAATACCACTAAGACAAACTATATTCTCATGTATTGCGCCCTTGAACTTATTCACAAAGCTTTCTTGTAAAAGAGAACAAGAAGAACCACTGTCAAATAAAAAGGAGACTGGCTCACCAGAAGATGCTTCCAATGTACCCCTGGAGGGGCGGTGTCCGCATTGGTTGACCTCCTTGACTGCAGCTCCACTTCCCTTCTTCTTGTCTGGGCAGACCGTCGCGACATGACCGGGCTGGCCACAAGCGTAGCAGGTGAGAGTGGTTGTTTTCTCAATGGTACGACTCGAACTTGAAGAATCCTGTAAAGTGGCAGCACTCAAGCCGTTGCGACGCTTTCTACACTCGGAGAGCCGATGTCCTGCAATACCACAATGATGACATCTGCCAGTAAATTTGTCAGACATGCGAAACCGCTTTTGTTCAGGTTCTTCGAGTTCTGCAACGTCTGAACGTCGTTTGAGTGATAATCCTCCAAGTATGCGAAATAATTGAGCTCTAGTAGTAATCGTATGTCCATTCAATTCACGACGTAATATATTTTCCTTTGAGCATAGTACAGATATAACAAAACCGGTAATCACATCTTCAGGCATCACAGTTTTTGGTATTCGCTCGATTAGACTCCATAGACGAAGAGCAGATTCAGATGCAGTCTCTTTTGCTCCTATTTGAAACCTCATAATCTCGTCAAAATAATCTTGAAAAAGTTTTGGCCTGGAAAATCTAGCGAGCAAAGTTTGCTTGACAATAGGCCATGATAATTCGCTCAGATTAAGCTTTGTAATGCAGGTTGCAGCACGACCTTTCAGTGCGCTCGTAAGTGCCATGAGCAATTCAACTCCTTCTAATCTTTTATTTAACACAATAACTTCTGTTACGTTACACCAACCCTCTATGTCAGCATCAGGCTCATCGGGGTTAAATTGCAATAGTTGAGTGGAATTTGTACTCACAGTTTGCATCTGGGGTATGGCCAACACACGGGACAACAACGCCTCCATATTTCCCAACAGCTTCATAGCACTTGTTTCATTTTCCAATTGCTGGTTTTCATTTCGCTGATCGTTCGATCCCACTTCTGATGAAGGCAATTGAGGGCCCTCATCAGAATTATTCATGGTCGAGTGGGCGTGAAATTAACACAAGTCACTTTGCTAACAAAAACTAGGAAAACTTCTTTTATTGATAAAAATTATAAAATTAAATTACAAACTGTTCACTTTTAGTATTAACAATTCGAATAATCATAAATTAGCACTCAAAATCAGGTGATTGGGCCGATCGTTAGCGATTCGTCGCAAACATGGTGCACTGGCGGCCGTTCGTTCAAAAAGTGTCGCAACATGGCCGCCCGCTACCACAGACACGACGCTTCGCTAGAGTGGCATACAGCCACTCTCGATGCGACTCATTCGCTGTCCGATTGTAATTTAATCGATCGGTCTCTAAAATTATTTCAGGTGATTTTTCATAGACGCGCCGTCATATTTATTAATTATTTATTTATTTGTTTATTAACACAGATACAAACATAAACTTACAGCTACTCAAGCCAACACGTTTATATTGTTATTTTAAAATCTATTTCATAAAACTAAGGTAGCGTCGCAATTTTGTAACGAAACACTGCAAGGAATCAGCGAAAACGTCGGCATCATGGACTTCCCTCAAAAATCCATTCAGCAAATTAATAGCACGAGCTGTGGGACAGTTGCTAGCATGCTGTGTGCGCAGGCTACCCAGAGTGGAGAAAAGCTGACGCCAACGTCGGCCAACACCTCGCATATAGTTTTGAGGGACATAAAGCCCGAATCGACCTGCACCCGCCGGATTATCAACTTTATGACCAAGCAATAGGAAGTAATGGATGGCCAGTAATAGCTTTCGTCGAAACTTTAAGGAATCGAGGCCAACCATGCCAGCCACAAACATTGATGGGAAAAGAAAGGGATAGTACCCATATTGCCGCTTATATAAGAAACGCGCGAATTTCTTCTGCACCTTCTCTATTAGGAGTTCGTACTTAGTGGTACTCGGATCCCAGACTGAGGAACAGTACTCTAGCTTACTGCGCACAAAAGCGTTAAAGAGTGAAACTGCAACGCCTGGGTTATGAAACTGGGCAGCGGTACGCATTATAAAGCCCAAGGTCTTATTGGCTTGCTTACAAATAGAGGTGATGTGTGTGCAAAAATCCAGCTTAGCGTCAAAAGTCACGCCTAAGTCGCGAATTTCACCTACTCTGCTCATTGGCATCCCAGCGATGCAATACGTTGCATGTAAGGGTAACTGCGATCGCGAGAGAGACATCACTTTGCACTTAGAGCATTTGAAATTCATTTTATTCTCTAAAGCCCAACCATGAACAGCCTCTATATCATTTTGAAGGTCGCTGCAGTCATCCTCATTTGCTACCGGAAGAAATAACTTGAGGTCATCTGCAAAAAGGAGACATTGAGCTTTACCTACGACAGGTGGGAGGTCGTTTATCATTACCGAGAATAGGGTCGGTCCCAACGTGCTACCCTGACTGACACCGGAGCGGGTGTAATAGTCGTGAGACTGAAACCCAAACAAATTGACATATTGTTTGCGGTCCCTAAGGTAGTCTGCGAAAAATGATAATAATTTAGGAGTGAAACCAATCACCGAGAGCTTACGCAATAGGATATCGTTATCCACCAGATCAAACGCTTTTTTAAGATCAAAATAAGCTACATCAACTTGTAGTCCTTTGTCCATTGCAATGGCAACTTCATCAACAAATGTTGTTAAGTTTGTTGTGGTAGACCTTGCTGTACGAAAACCATGTTGCGCATTATCAATGTAGGGATTAATCTCTGCAGTAATGAGGTTATTTATTACACCTTCGAATATCCTACTAAATACGGACATGACTGCAATCGGCCTAAATGACGTGATATCCTGCGAAGCTTTTTCCTTGGGTATCGGTGTCACTCTTGATACTTTCCATGGCTTTGGAAACACGCCGCTTTAAAGGGACAAGTTAAAAATGTGAAGCAAAGGAAGTTCAAATTCTGAGACGCAATCCTTTACTAGAAAGGGAGGTATGCCTTCAGGACCTGCCACTGATGATGCCTTCAATTTGCTGACAACGCGCTGCAACTCAGATGACGTTATGGACTCAAGAGAGATTCTATTAGCGCTGGGACTGCTACAAACACCAGCATCTCTCTGTGCAGCCTCAGGATTTAGGATGGGAGCGTCTGCATGAAAGACAGAGGAAAAAAACTCAGCAAACTTATCTGCTGCTTCCTGGCCAGTGAATACCTCATCATCGCAAGTAAACTCTAAAGATTTTACCCCGTCTTTACGCTTTTTCCTTACAAAAGTCCAAAAGGATTTGGGATCATGAGTTATGTTGCTTTCAATAGACTTCAAATACGTGCTATAATCTATTTTCATTAATTTCTTAACTGTCGCTCTGTAGTACTTGTATAATTCGCGATTAAAGTCTAGCCCATGACATTTATATTTTTTCAGATGAAAATATTTTTGACCAATAGAAATCTTTAACTCCGGACTGAACCATTCGGGATACGTAAAACGCTGGCCAGTGGGCTGTGAACGCCTTCGAAGAGGAACGCTCTTTCCAATAACAGCATTGACCACTCCCAAAAACGCGTCAACTGCAGTGTTGACATCTTGCAATTTCAGCACTGCAGTCCAGTCAGCCTGAAGAAGATCCGAGTAGAGCTGCGCAAAGTTTGCTTTTCGAAAGTTCCACTCATGAGTATCTGCGCCATTTGCAGCACTACCACTGTTAGGAACAAAAATGTCTGCAGTAGTTAAGGAGAGCGACACCCCGAGAGCCGGGTGGTATTTGTCGGCGGGCACTAATGGGTCCACTTCCGAGACGACAATTGCATTAAGTTCAAGGTTTGTTAGCGCCAAGTCCAGGATGCCTCCGTACTCGTTACAGACATTATTAACTTGATGGAGTTTACAAAAATCAATAAAGTGCTCGAAGTGCAATTTAACCTTTTTTGAACAAGAGTACAGATTAAAGTCCCCTATAATTAGAAAATCAAGAGATGAATATTCACAAATAGCATTCTCGATACAGGATAATACGCTTATGTATTGACTCTCGTTGTAACTAGGCGGTAAATAAACAACGCAGATTAACAATTTCACATTCTTAAATGAAACAGTAACAAATATTAGTTCCTTGTCATCTGTAAGACCGTCAATACCAGTTATAAGACGGGTGTTGTAACTATCTTTTACAGCTAACAAAACGCCTCCCCAACCAATATCTCCTTTTCTATCTTTGCGAAAAATCTTATAATTACTAGGAAACAATTCACTGTCAAATACTGAGCTAGTTAGAAAGGTTTCGGTTAACGCGACAAAATCACATGGATTGATTAACAAATTATTGTAAAAGATGTGCGTTTCACTACGAAGGCCCCGTACATTTTGGTAAATCATTGATGCAGCAAAACTACGATTCCCTTTCACTTTTGGCACGAAAATTCTGCCGCCAGGGCTTAATACAAATATCCTCTGCCCAGTTATCTGGAGAAGTCACCTTTTCAGATAGCTTTGCCGGAACCCCGAGTTTGAAGGATGCATAGTCCCCGCGCGCCTTCAAAGCTTGAACCGTACAACAGTTACCCGCACCGATGGATTTAAGATGCGAGAGTATTTGATCAGCTGTTGTACCCGTCATAACGTAAAATACGTGTAGATAAGTAGTCCTGGCTGAAGCTTCGATAGTTGTAGCGCCGTGAACCGCGGTGCCCTTCGTTATAACGTTTTTCAATGAATAGCGAGCCGGCTGGAATGGATGACGGGATTAAACGGCCGTCTGTGGATCCTTGAATAACAAAACAGATAGATTACCAAATATTAAAAAAGAGGCTACTTTCTTGGTATGAAATGCATTAGTAGCGCACCATTTGAAATAAACAAATTCAAGCAACCTAAATAATTATTTTTACAAAGCCATTACGAAAGTGATCGATTTAATTTACTACAATGCAAATGAATCATGATTAACACAGAATAACTTTTGAGCAAAAATATCAGTCGATGGACGTGAACAAGTCGAAATTTAAAGAGATCGATCGGTGTTAAATCCCTCAGTGAGCTTTGAGCCACGTTTGATACTTTAACCGGTTATTTTATTTATTTATGGCACTTTATGGCGTCCACGTGTTATTCAACAGCAGTCTTCCTAAAGCTATCATTTACCAGTCGGCCTTCCTAAGTAGGTACAAGAAAGAATCAGAGAGTCAGTAAGTAAGTACCAACTTACGTATCAAATCTACAGTTTAAACCTCAAAACGAATCAGGAAACTGTCTAAAGCGAACGTACAGATATTTTACTTTTAATAAATAAAGTATCTAGGTCTACGCTTTTGAAAAAAGTTTTAATTTTCGTCATGAATGTGTGTTCCCTTACGCCCTAAGCAGGCCAGTAAAATTGAGTCATTTCGCCGGATGGCCAGTGTTAATCCAAGAGGCATTGACGTTTATATTAAGTTGTCTCAAATATTAAAAAAAAACATGTTTTCTTGTCATGCTAACTTATTATTTTATATAAACTTTACAGAACGGTAGTTATAAATGAGGGTAATTAATTAAGTTCAGGTCCACAAATTACGGTGGAGCGAAGCGCGGTATTAATCTTTGAATTTGCATGAATCTCACATTTCGCTGAGTTACGGTGGAAGCGGACTGAACCACGACTTTGTGGCTGCAGAGCGTATTCCGATTTATGACCTGAATAAGAGCTATCTATTAGATCAATCAATACAAATGTTATTGATACAACAAATAACAAATGAGCGGGAAACAGGCCATATTCAGCGATGTGTGATTTTAAGATCAGTGTATTTAAGTAATATGCCTGAAATATGAAAGTTTTGCTTTCGACTCTGAAACCTTGAAGATCAAACGTAGGTAGGTAAACATTATAATGACTAAAAGATTAACCACTTCCAGGCCTATCACTTTAAAGTTTAGGTACGGCCGCGTGGCCCCTCTCTGGGGTATGGACAGTGCCGAGTGCGAGTTGCAGTGAGAGAAGTGAATGACTTCACCATCGCGTTTTCGAAAGCGAGAACCTTCTGGACGTAGTGTTAACAGAAGTTGAGGGGATACTAAAAAAAGTGAGACGAACTAGGTAAATCAAAACTTGCAATTACGGAAATACTTTTACAGCTAGATTTAGAAGCAGCTTTCTCTTCACAACCAGTATGGGTAGGCACTTAATACCACAATGTCTTCTTTTTTGCTTGGTTGTTAAGCTAACAAGTATACGATTCCAGACTTTTTTCTTTCAAAATTCACATAATTAGATACCTACCAAACTTTATAGTTTCAAGAATCTAATCTTTATTATGCCGGTCTAGGAAATTTCGGATCATCTGTTATTCAACTTTTTGAGATTGATTACAATAATTACAGAGTCCTTTTGTCCAATTTGAAGACACTGACCTACTCTTTATTGAAACATTAGTTCGTGTGTTTGTAAACCTATCATTGAATGGCATCAGAATATCGAACGCAACGCAACTCGGCGGGCGCCGGCATAAATACATAAATAGCATCAACATTCGACATCTATGTTGAATTTATGGTGTGACGTTTGTCTGTGGGTGACGCCGCGGAGGATCGCGCCCGCAGTCTGATGGATGGCGCGTAAAACTGTAGGTATACTAGTGATGGATGGTGACGCCGTTAATCCTAGCCGCGGTAGAGCGCTGCGCGGAAAAGATTTATGACGGATATGTGCGGAACGGAACGTTGCGGCTCCGGATTTTAATTTTCCAGTGCAATAAAAATTGCAGTGATAAATTTATTCATACATTCATTGGACATTTTCCGGTGGGCTACCAACCATCTTCAAATCAAGAAGCAAATCAATCACACCATATATTTTTAACCCTTCCGTTGACTGAGTGACTGACAGGCATAGATTTCCTTAGAAAACGCACAACTGAAACTACTGGGCGTAGAAAGCTGAAAAGTATTTAGTCTTTCGGCAGTGCAAAAGACAGAAGCACTAAGAGAAGATTCCTCGAAGTATCCACGGGCGTACGAAGTCGCGGGCAAAAGCTAGTAATCTTAAAATATATATGAATGAGTAGGCTGAAGTGTAAGTGGGCTGGCCACTAACACTTCTTCAAGGGCAAAAACGTTGTAGCAGTGGCATTCAGCAACAGTAATCTTGTTGTCTAAGTGAATAAAATTGAATTGAGTTGAATACTGCAATGTAGAGCGCCCATAAGAAAGAACCGGTGACCTGAAGAAGGTCACATCCGTGTGCAGTAGGCTCAGTCAGCTGTTCAATCGAGAGCTTACCTACTTTTGAAGCGGCCTACCTACTCGTATGTACCTAACTGTTGACAGGCTAACGATGGTGCTGTGGGTAAGGTACATAGCGCAAAGAACTGATGGCCGATGTGGCAGAAAAGCTCTAGACTATAGAGACCACTTCAAAGAAGCGCAGCGTGGGACGCCCGCCTGCCAGGTGGACGGACGACATGGTAAAAGTGGCAGGATTCCGGTGGATGCAGACCGCCTGCAACCGGTCGCTATGGCAATCTTTGGGGGTGGCCCATTTTCAGCAGTAGACGTCTCGTGGCTGCGAATGATGAACAATGGTACTGGAGAACTCGACACGGTGGATTAAAAACGTATTTTGTCAACCTTATGTAAACACAAGCATCTAATTAGGATGTTCCATTCTATGTGAGTAGCTGCCACGTTACAGCTAGTTAAAAGTTTTACAGAGATCTGTCGCGACGGGGTCGTTAGCGAGCTGGTTTCGCTCAACTTTTTAATGAGCCAACGGATTTAACTTTTTAATTCAGAACTTACACCAACGCGTTACGTACAAGTATGTTACAAACGCAATACATTGAGTTTTTGACACAATTTTAAAAGTTCTGCACCAAAATGTTGCAAACGGAACCTTGCAACATGTTAAATTAGGAATGGTTTTGAGATAAATAATGCATTAAAAAATAAAAAGGTTACATAACACTTTCCAATGCCACACCACGCACCTTTTTAAGGCTATGCTTTCCCAAGATTGTCAATATTTGATCGACTTTGTTTGAAGATAACCTACTAAATTAAAAGATTTGTTTGAGAAATAAAAAACTGTACGAGTAGGTCAGTGTCTTTAACTAGGGCGACAACTTTTCCAAAACACGATATAGCATAATTTCACCGATAAAAAAAATCACAAAGATGACGATTTTTCAACCGACTTCAAAAAAAGGAGGAGGTTCTCAATTCGACTGTATGTTTTTTTTTATTTTTTATTTTTGTTACCTCATAACTTTCGACTGGGTAAACCGATTTTGATCATTTTTTTTTTATTTGAAAGCTGGTGCCTCCCGAATGGTTCATTTTAATTTTGTCTAGTTCTGACAGTGGCATCCATGAGAAAACCATATAAGTCTTAAATCTAGATAGACAAATGGACGAATAACTCAATATTACGCCAACCGATTTTGATAATTCTTTATTTAATTGAAAGCTGATGGTGCCTGTGTGGTCCCATTTTAATTTGGTCCAGTTCTGACAGTGGCATCCATGGGAAATCCATATAAGTCATAAATCTATTACAAAATGCGCGACTAATGGACGGGTAACTCAATATTACGCCAACCGATTTTGATAATTCTTTTTTTATTTGAAAGCTGATGCTGCCCGTGTGGTCCCATTACATTTTGGTTCAGTTCTGACAGTGGCATCCATGGGAAATCCATATAAGTCTTAAATCTAGATAAACCACATGCGCGACAAATGGACGAATAACTCAATAACACGCCAACCGATTTTGATGCTTCTTTTTTATTGGAAAGGATATACTTCAAGGGTAGTTTGATGAGTGTTAGGTTCTGATTATGGGATCCATGACAAAGTAACGGAACTCTTCAATTCTTAGGAGCAATTGGACGATACTTTTTCGATGTATAAAATAAATAAGAACTAGGTATTCACTGAAAATCAAGAAATAAACAAAAATTTTAACAAAATAAAAACCAACTTCAAAAAAAACTATTCCAAAACAAAGCACTAAAAAGTGAAGAAATAATTGCGTATTTTTCTAAAACTTATACGATAATATGATGTAGGTACAATTATTGTTATTGTTGGAGTCGGTGTCAGCCAATGTAGGGTTGTAACTACCTACATACATACGTAAACGTGATATGTAAGAAATAGGTGTATTGCTAGGTATATTATAGTGTTTCCTTGGCTCCTATGCGCTTTGATTTAGATACTTAAATGATACTCCTTTATAGACCAGCAAAAGAGTCGATTTTGAAAAGACTATCTAACGATTAATATTATAGCCAAATAGCCAATAAGGAATCGGAACCAAACCATTATCACGTGGCTTGTGGTTGAAGTACTGAATGTGGTTCTTTGGTGGTTATATATTATGACTCGTAGATAAGACATCAGTATCCGTACCATGAGTTTACATCAAGTAAACTACGATGGTAACTATTCACTATAGGCGCTGTACCTAGATCCCATTCACAAACTTGACAGCAGACGCTAGCGACTGTCGTCGGCGAAAACTAAAAGAAGGGGTACTGGTAAGGGTTGTAAATTAAAACACTAACTTGAAAAACAATGATTTTATTAAAAATCGCACGAGTGTTAAGTGAATAAGTTAATTACTTCAAGGAATGTCGGCGGAGCGTTAAACGAATCCTTTATTAGAATGTGCCAAAATATTTGTTACTTTTATGTGCGTTGACTTTTGGGATGTGCTCAATAATGACAACCCTCAGATTCTCGTAGCATGATTGGATAAGTAGTGAATCAGCAGTGTAAATTATTTTAACATGTGATGAGTATGGTTCCCAAAATATTTTAGGCATGATCTTACTAAGAAGTTAGTTTGACTATCTTCAAAATCAGTACAGCTGTCGGCAAAGCATTCATTTAAAAAACTTTTCAATTGACTTTTTCGATTTCGGGTGTTAGACTTTGAAACTTGGGATAATCAGTAATGCTTGCCCTTCAAATATTATCTCTATAGACAAAATCCATTCACAACCATTGGAATTTCGCAATATTAACAAAACTTCATAGATTTTTTACGTTTTTTTTCCTTCATAGAGTTTCTTCTTAAATCATTAGGTTTCCTATTGTACTTTTTTATTAAAAGTTTTAACATTTTATTTAGGCAAATTCTAATGAAAGACGATGCTAGTTCACGCAATCACATATACAACAGCCACACAAGCCACTCACATCATAGTATTAAAGCCGGTCGTCGCACATAAATGCATGCAGTCACAATACTTAAGTTATTTTGTGTAGAGGCAAGTTTATTATTTTGATTTTCTAGACAAATTGTTGGCGCAAACCTATATTTGCTAAATAAAAACATAAATACTTATTTTATTTACATATAAAAACAAAAGACAGGCTCTCAAATTCAGTTATCAAGCAACCATTAAAGATGACAGCATCAATATGAGGGTTACTCAACTTTGTGGTACTATTTAGAATTTGAAGGAATAAGATCAACAACTATTTATGCTCGCAAAAAATAAATACCTTACTTATTTGATTTGAAAAACTAACAAGATAAATAATTAATTCAAACTTTTAAATTATTATAAATCATAGAAAGTGATAAATAAGTACTTTAATGTCACGCAAAAACAATGTGCTAACTTAACTTTGTAGCGCTTAAAAGAGTGAGTGTTATGTATTCTTATTTCCTTTCTATTAGAATCACTTACAATAATAAAAAAACATCAAAAACACAAGCGTCATTCGGGTTGCCTTTAATTTATATTAATAAATATTTCTTCAGTTACACACCATTTTTAAAGGATATTTTATTATGAAGTCAGCACTTCAACAGTTCGCAACAGTTTGCGACAACATTTTCGGGACTGCTTGAAACAATATTCCTATAAATTGGGAATTGGGATTAACAAAGGGTAAAAAGTTTTGTAAGTACAATTGTACAATTGTAACATAGGTATAAGTACAATTCTCACTAACAAATAAAATGAGTTGTGTTACTTGAAATAAATATATCTTATTAATATATTATTATAAGGTATTTGCCACTCGAAAACCGGTTAATGAGGTTTTAAATCAGTACCTACTAAGTATTACATTTTATTTTTTCTGTGTTTGATAGTACGTGTAGTTACATGGTAGGTACGTATGTTCTAAACATAGCCTTTGATTGTCACTGTGTTTCATCTCTTAATGTAACGAGTATTAGTGTATAAGTTCACATAATATACATAAAAACAATCGAAAGAAGTAAGTATTAAGTCATTAAGTACATACAATACTGGCGGGAATGTTTGTGCTTTACTGGCAATACAAACTTCACTACTTGTTAGCTAAACTATAATTACAATACACATTGACGTTAACGCTGCAGCACAAGTTTATTTCTCAATCTCTGCGTTATGTTTATTGTTGTTAATTTAAGTTTTTTTTTTAATCGTTCTTTCACATTTCAAGAATTACGATAAGGATAACAAGTCATTGAATGATTGGTACAATAAATAAAACGCAACTATGTTGAGAATATTCGAAAGCAAAACTCTTAAAGGAAACAATGCCACAGCATTACGTTAAAAACAGAGAGGATAAATTAAACAATATGTAAATTAGGTGCTAAGGACGGCACTGTGTTAATCAGTTTATTATTTCCGCACTTTTATCGCTACCACAGCGTCAGTTTAAAAGCAAAAATCCTTCACTTCCCATCTCTCCACTTCATTTCACAAACACTTACGTCCTATACTCTAGCAGATCCAAATTCAACGGAACGAGGCCAATAACAGTCTGAAATGCACTTCATGACGTAGACCGAGAAGCTTAGTAATCACATTTTTCAGAGTTGTTGAGCTGGATAATGCTGCGACAAACCACAGACTTCCAGCATGCAATGGACCACAGAATAGGAAACCTTGCTGAAACGGCCGTACGTCACGTCAACTGTTTACGTCATCATCACGCAAGGTATCATCATAACAAAAGACGACACGTTTCTCGCCTTGATTTACGAAGTGTCCCGAGTTTGATTACCGGTCGAGTCAATTTAGGAAACGATCTTTTCTATATTGGCTCAGGTCTGGGTATGCTGGGAGACGACCTTGGCTTCATTTCTTATTTTTATTTCGAGACCATAGCAAGTCGTTTGGTATCTGTGGTTTTTTTATGAGGTTAGACTTAATTAGTGAGACGGTTGCTGCTGCGAGTGGCTGCGGACCCCTGGTACCTACGAAATTGGCCTCTAGGCTCGAAAACTCTGTTGTGGCTGAATGTTCGGACTATAAAACTTCCTCCTTCGTCAGCGCATCACAATCAGTCAAATGTTTAAGACTAAAGTCATCACTTGCAGATGTGCAGCTCAGTGCTGGTGACGCAGGTGTCGCAGGAGACGCTGCAGCACCAGTGGAACTGGCAGCGGCACTTGCTCTGCTGCACCAGCTGGACGGTGTCGTAGCCGCGGCCGCAGCAGAGCTTCTCGCAGCCGTCTTCGCCTGGAAAGATTAGTGAGTTTAGGCGGGTCAGGTTTTAGAAGATCTGTAGTGGAATTATTCCATCCAACGTTGCTGTAAATCAGGATAATCTTTTAGACTTTCACTATGAACAAAGGCCTCCTTTTTAAAGATGAAATAAATATTGAAAAATAATGCCACCCTGCCTTTTTTTCGAATTTTGTAGGCCATAGTAGAAACTGCAGCAAAAAGCAAAGAGATTGATTAGTTTAGAATTTGTCGCCAACTCTAATATTCTTTGCAGTTCAGCAATTATGTATCAAAGTGAAAAATTCTGGTTTCTAAAAATAAATACATGAGCATGAGGCATGAGGACCTTATCAGCTAACTAGCTGAATAAAATGTAGAGGGATTTTCCTCCAAACCATGAAATAAACCAGAAAAAAGCTGTGGATGGATACTGAAAGCTAAAGTATAATTTAGATACTCGTAAATTAAAGAAATAATGCACCTCTGGAGGTCCGATTACAATGCCGCGCGTGTGTGCCCGGTGAGCCAGTGGTGGCGTTGGGCTCACAGTACTGCGGCGAGTCTTGCAGGTAGACCAGCTCCGACTTGCGAGGGGGCCGACCTGTGCCGCCGCCGCCTTTCCTGTGCAATAAAATGAACACCAGTTAGGGAATTATAAATCCTACACATTAAGTAAAATCATTATTAAAATTTGGTTTTTCGATGAACTAATGGGAATGAATCTTCTTCTTGCAGCACAACATGTGTCTTGACCAACAAGTAGAGTTGGATGCTCTAATTGCTCTTGACTTATTTACTACCTACCTACTTTTTTAATGCTATGCAATCTTTTTGTTTTGAGAGTCTGAATTTATCTAGACTCCCGAATTCATTTCTGTTCGAACAATTTTTGTCCGTCGAATTGTTAGTCTCGCTTCATGAGAGCTGAAAGAGTGGAACCAACCATAATCCACCCTACGAAAGTAGTCTTACAGGCCGTTCACCAAACATAAATAAGTTGACCATTTGTCACCACAAGTCAAGATCTGTACAGAATCCGCAGGCCAGTGTTATTTTTAAATGGCTGCAGTTAAAAGTAACCTTACCTCCTCAGCAGCAGCCGTGGATGCCTAACCGGAACAGCCCTGACTCTCATCATATCTCGCATATCTTCGGGCGCGACCACGTGCTTCGCGCGCCGGTACTTCTCCTTGAGGGCGGCGCCCACCGCAGTGAAGGCGGGCAGCGCGCGCCAACACGTGCGAACCGCGCAGGAGCCGGAGACGCCGTGGCACTTGCATTCGCGGCGGACCATCTCCTTCACTAACTGGAACAAGGGCACGCATTTATTTGTAGATCTATAAGAGAACCACAACCGACATACGATAGAAAATTGATTTTTATTCTCACTTAATACTTGAGCATCCTAAAAGTTGATGCCCTCAAGTGTACTATCACAGGTCAGTAAAAAAGACAGCTTACATAAGGGCTGCTCTACTTTAGTTGCCGTTACGAGAATTTGGGAGTTAGATTCTTTAGTAATAATGATGGACAACATTAAGCGCCGAATGTGCAGGTAAGCTTCTTTCTGAGGCGAGATTTCTTTCAGCAGACCAATGGTGTCAGGATAACGTTGCAAAAGTGTAGTGATTGTTACAACTTTTCAAAAACCAGACACATTACTTTTGTTGCCACTACAATTGAAGCATTCCATCGTTAGGGAAAAAAACAGATCTAAGTTTCCTGGTAAGTATAATTTACATAACATACCACACGACTTTATTCCAAGCGGGGTAGTCAGAAGCAAGTGACTGTGCCGTCATGATGAACGAAACACTCAGAAGCCCACTTTTCACCAATGGTATTAGAACCCAACGTGGTAGGTGGTGAGCCTTCCGCCGTTATCCGGGTTGATTTGGATTGTTATCGATGTTTCCCGTCACCGGAGAGTTAGTCGGATATTTAATAAAAAAGACCAGGTGAAGAGTGAAGGATTTCAATCCTATGTTAGAAGTTCAGACATCTCCTATATTGCTCAACTTAAATTAGGCATCCTCCCTTTAATATGTCAAGTAGACGTGCCACATTCATGAATACAAGAGCGTTAATAAACATCTTTCTCACCGTGAGTAATTGAGACGAGTTCAGCCAATCGTTCGAAAATGCCCACCTAGACGGATTGCACGTAAATTGCTAGGAAATGTTGAGCTCATCGGTCCCTGTCGGCACTCGAAGCTACGACCTCTCGTCTAGGTTATTACAGCTGTAAGTACCAGTTCAACGGCAATGTTTTTACTTCAAGAAAGCTTGTTAGTGAGAGGACGTGATATGGATAAGAAAGTATCTACGACTGTACTAACGTATAATTACTGAGGAAATGGACGCCTCGGGCGTTGGAATAAGCTCATGATGAATATGTCGGCCTCTTTTAATGTTTACTTTACCACTGCGAGATTACTTGCCCCTACTTCCCACAAGCAACAAGAGACGACACTAAAATGACAGAGACAAAAACTTAACAATCGCTGACATCAGCGGTAAAGATCTCAAGTTATGGCGAGAGCCTTAACGCGATGCGCGACAATAATGACATAAACAACTCCCTGAGTCCGGGTAAAAACACTTCGTATATTGCGAACCAAACGAAACGAGCGAAAACAGTCGTAAATAACAAAATAACAATCAGCATAAACCAAAAATATGAATTGGCGACGTCTCTATTTTTTCTCTGGCTCGTAATGAGCAAATTAAAAAACAAAACGCAGTGGTGCCGCAGCGGGCGGGAAAAAATCGTAAAATAAAATGTTAATAAGACAGTGCGGGCAAATATCGCTACGTGATGCGCCCTGGGAACTAATGTTCAGTAAGTATCGAGGCTGGTCGTTACTAATGGGTACTTTCGTTCAAGAACGATTCGTAATGCGTGGTTGGAGTCGCGGATTCAGACTTCGCACTCATTATTCGACATTACGGCGGCGACTGAGCGTTTAAACGCGTCCCACTACGCAGCGGGACGTCTATTCTCACCACCGATTAATAAAAAAGCCCCCGAGCGATGTTCCATTTTCTTGTTTATTGAGACGCAGTTTTGAAAATTAAATTAACGACAGCAAATTGCAGAATAAGCAATGAGGTGTACTTAACGCAAACTGCAGGTTAGGAGGATATTTAAATTAATGTGGCTTTATTGATCAATGATAAATCATTAAGCTGCAAAGTTGACTGTTAAGGACTCTGTATTTATCTTTATATGGTCATATTTTTTATTTTCTGTATTTATGATGCACTTAATTTGGAAGGTAATTCATCGCACATATCTATTGACGACCGACTTGGTGTAATGGTTAAGAAGTTGGCTACTACACCAGAGGTCGCGGGTTCGATCCCCGCACAGTACGAACATTTGTGTGCATGAACAGGTCTGTTTGTACTGGTCTGGGTGTCTCATATGTATAATAAGTATGTATTTACAAAAGAAAATGTATTTAAGTATGTTTATCCGTTGTCTAGTATCCCATAACACAAGCTTTATTTAGCTTACTTTGGGGCTAGATGGCGCTGTGTGGAATAATGTGATAATTTATTGTCCCAGGGATATTATTTATCTCAATTTTCTACAATGTGACTGCTCATATCTTAGTTTTGTTTCTAGACAGGCTACAGTGGGGATGATTTTGGTGAAATAGAGTAAAAAAACAGTTTGTACTCATGTTAGAGCATACACGATACACTTATGCTTTATGTAGGAACTTTTCAGCTAACTCTGAACCAATTTTTGTAAATTTTGGGAAGAGATGGGCTCTGGAAAAAGGTACATAAAGGCTGTTTTTGTTACGAAAAAAAAACAGCGCACGCGGCTGAAATAGCGGGCAATAGCTAGTAATTCATAACAATCGTGGGTTAAGGTCATCTCAAATAAACTGTTACAAATTTTCATTTATTTGTTTACTTCTTTAAAAAAAACATAACACACCAAACTAGGCATAGCTTTTACTATGTACTCGTACCTATGTTAGAACACTTACATCTGCTGAAAGCTGAGTGATGAATCCAAATTCTAAGATCAGTCTTGTAAAAAATAGTAAGTAGGTACGAGTAGATAACAAGTTTTTATGATCACAAAGAATGCATAACTAATGCGTTTAAAGTGTACCTGTCAAACAAGGGAGCTTTATTTTGTTTTAGTCAGTTTTAAACTGCACATCCCGAAGACCTGCAAAGAAAATGCTAATATCAATTATGTCCAATTAGGATATCAGCGCGAACATCGGAGACAACGCGCTCGTGAAGCGCGCCCGCGGGATAGTGATGTGCAGTGCGTTGCCAAATCTTTATTGATAAACAATAAAGTTTTTTGATCCTAAAGTAGAGTTATTTTGTTATTCTCGTTAATATTGTAGCTACCAGCTCAATTCGATCTTTAATTGCGATAAATCTTTGCGCAACTTTCCAATTGTAAAGACTGTCGACAATAATCATGTGATATATCAGTGAAGCCTCGTTTTGCTAGATTGTTACCTGCTGTTCTTCAGTAATAACCACCAAATGGTGCGCAAAGACTACAAACTGTCCCAAAGTAAATAAAAACAAAATAAGTAAACATTTTTTTAATTGGATAGGATAAAACAATATCTGTGTTGACTTGTATCTTCACGCACTTACGTTGACCATGGTAAACGCACTCGTAGACCTTCAATGTAAGAACGTAGTGTTAATGAATACAAATAAAGTCATTGTTAGCATAAAGGAACTCCAATTTTTTAATGCAGACGATGACGTCTGCTTGCACTTAAGAAATTGGAGTTCCTCTATGCTAAAAATGCATGCAAGGATGCATGTCGACAGCATTGTTATTCTCCTACTCATTTATAAGATTGAAGATCAGTGCCAAACATTTCAACAGTAGTCGGCAGGTTACTTCCGAATAATTTCTTTTTGTCGAAATATCGATACCTTTTAGAGTTTTCGGCAGCTTTTAACGCGGCGCCCGCGGCCCGTGATGGCAGCAAAACGTAACCGCGCGGGAGTGGCAGCAAATTGTTGCCCTTGGCAAATAATCGCTCAGATCATCTTCATCGCTCAGAGCCAACTTAACTGCGGCCACTGATAGAGTTTGTAGAATTCGTAAAACGCTTCTGAGCTCATCGCAGTTACATTGGCGAGGAATTTTGAAATCGAGTAGCACTTGTAATTTTTTTGTCGGGATTAATAATTTTTCAAAAGTGATATTGCCTGAGGTTTCTACTGTACTCACCTTTGAAGTGATTGTGGTTCATTTTATGCCAATAGCGGTCCAACCGCCACAAAATCACTGATTTGTGGTTCTTTAAAGCATCTTTAAGTGGAGCTGCCCACTGTATTCACTATTCACCGTTCTACTTGATCTTTGACCAGTTACACCCCAGATGCTCCAATAGAACTGCCCTGAGGCAACAGTTAAGGGTTTTTTAGATAGAGTAGCTGCTTCGTTGGGTAAGTACAGCCGTACTCACTCACCGATGCAGTTCCTTTGAAAAGTTCTGCTCATGGTGTAAAAATCTCTGAATCCCCGTTAAAAGTTTTATAGTCACAACCGTTCGAGCTGCTTGTTTTTCTTACTTTCCCTTCTGCAATGGTTGTTGCGTAAGTTCTGAAAAAAGCGCCGCAAGAATTTAAAGTTTTAGACACAGCAATGAAGCTGTGTCTGAAAAACCACAAACGGGTTTTCCCCCCCGAAGTGGTTTTTTTAGGAAGTTCTGCTATTAACAGTCTTGCATGAGAACTGCTCTGAGGCACCAATAAAGGCTTTTTATAGACAGAGCTATATAGTTGCTGGCTGTACAGCCATCCGGTGCCGGTGGGTGAGTACTCACTACCTACCGATGCAGTTCATGGTCAAGTTCTGCTCATTACGGGAACTGCGCAAATATTGCGCTACTAATAAAGAGTCTTCCAGACACAACCCTGAAGCTATCTAGTCTCACCTTCCTCCCAACACGATTGTTGTGTAAGTTCATGGCAGCACGCGCGTCAGCCTCTAACTCGCGCGCGTCCAGCCATCGCCGGGCGAAGCGCGCGCCGAAGGTTGCCTCGCCGCAGCCGCCCCACGAGAACTGCTCGGAGGCGCCGGTGAAGCGCCGTCTGGGTACATTGGATATATAGTGGTAGTGCAGCATCTCTCGCACGGAAATAAACGAAGAACACTGTTAGTATTTTAGTGAGGGAACCGTAAGCTCTTGATCAGAATCATCATTCGTTGCCATTGGTGATAAGCCTGTTTCATGAAGATGAAAGGGGAAATACATTTTATTCATATGGACTTATAAAAAGTGCTTATGAAAAGTCAAATTATTGCTAGCAAAAATATACGAGTAAAAATAAACGTCAATAAAATAATACTCTGATAGTAAATAACATGAATAATTATAATAACTCCACCACACCGGTTCGGAGGTTGTTTGAAATCGAGAAGAACCAGGCAAGAAACTCGATGGTTACTTTTATCAATGTTGTTTTTCTCAAAAATTTAATTAACAGAGTAAAGTCATAAGAAAAAATGTGCAGAAGAGCAGATTTTATTAATGGTTATCTTCAATGACCACAGATTCTTGTCATTTAAGAAATCCTCTACACTATAATAACCTCGCTCCATGATTTATAGATTTATTTTTTGACTCAAACTCACAAGTTCAGAAGCAGTTCAACAAGGGTTTGCGGAATCTTATTAAAACATAGATTTTCAGAGTTACATGTTGTTGGCAGCTGTCGGACAAATAGCACCTTATCGGAAAAGCCGAGCTGCTGTTACCTGATAAGCAATACGACTAAATTGCTAAACGCTCACTTCGCCCACGACATACCACGAAGCGGAAAATTCACGCAACTTTTCCGCTTCGGGCGAAAGTTGCTTTTAATAATAAAAATTATTGCAATCGCAGTTATTGAACTACCCCGAATTTGGGATTAATTCAGGCTTGAGCGCCCGAATTTTGAAACGACAATCAAAGTTAAGCAACCCATGTGTAGATGTCCCTTCCACTTTTACTGACTTGTGAAAGAGCCTAACCACTTTGAAGGGTACCTACTCAACTTTGCTCGTCGTTTCAGAATTTGTGACTTTATAAGTACGAGACGATGATTCTGCTAGGAGGACCACTAATGAAATAATCTTCCAATAGTCGTTTGCTTATATTTTCACAGTAAGCATAGATCACCATTTTATCTGTCTGACAGCTTACCTGTTGGAGGCGCAGGCGCAGGCCGGCAGATCGCCGCGCGCGCAGGCTGCGCTGAGCGCGTGCGTCACGCCCGCAGACGTGATGGCGTACGTGAAGGCTGCCTCTTTCGTAGCTGCAATGGAAAGTTAAAAAAAAGATTTTCAGGAGCCACTTGCACATACCTCTGCTGTCCTCAAGCCAACAGAGCTTGAACTATGGGTGTCAGCTTTTAAATTGTTTTTAAAAACATAGAATTGTTTGTCAACCCGCAATCTTTGACGCTATAGGCAAGATCGCTACCGTTGCACCAACGAGCCAATCACTGACAGAACTATCAAATTGAGGCAGAAATTAATTTGATCAGTTGTGCAGAAGTTTAGTCTCTGTATTTTTTTTAAAATTTTACAAGTGACATTTTGACTGTCAGTTGTACGCCTTGTAACTGACAGTCAACCATGTCTGGTATGTCTACCATGAGTTTTCACCAATAACAGCTGCTAGCGTCCGCGTCGACCGCGTTAACGTTTTTCTATGGGATTTCGGTACAGCACCCCTAGTGACTATAAATAGAACCAAAGATGGCAAACAAATTTCTGCAGTTTACGTGACTTTGAAATTCAGATCACCTATTTTTCTTAACCAATCATTTACGACACACAGTTTATTTATTTTATTCTGTGGCTCAGTAAAAGATACCAATATAAAGTCACAACCAGTACTATCTATGAAAACCTGAGCTTTCTTGTCGACTCAGACCTCTAAATTAAAACCGCATCTACTAACGACGCACTCGCTAAATCTGCCACGTCCAGGATACGATGGCCGGAGCAGGTTCGTATCTGCAACCCTCAGCTGGTTTAAGGCCTGCTGTCCAGGTCCGCAGTTTTACGCTTGCGTGCAGCTTGTTTTCATCTTGAATGGATACAAACGGACGCAGTTGGTTCACTGAGCAAGAAATCGATTCTCTGAGATATATCACATTAAAAATTACACATTTGCGTATCGCTCTGCGTTCATCATGCTGGTGGGGCGGTAACATGCCCCTACTCAAGCAAATTGCAAGAAATGAATGCATATTTAAGATACAAAACAAGGGCATCAGTAGTCAACTTCGTCCAGGTTATTGAACTGTAATCGGTAGTCAGAGAACTGTGGATTCCACAGATAATAATTGACCTACTCGTTTAGATTAAAATATCTAAGACCGACTTAGGCAGAGTTCTTCTGATGGTAGGTACCTAAGTAGGTGCGATGACCTAAGAGGCCTGAGGTTCATCATTGTTTGTCCTGTAGATTATACAAATGACAAGAGGGTGTCTAATAGAGTTCGCAAAACAAAAACAACCGTTATGCTACTACAGAGCATAGAGCGCACACAACTTTAGCTGTATTTACTAAGTGAGATACAAACACGCCTGTCATTTGTAGCTCTTAGGCACGTGGACAGCGAGCCTAACTCAGGGCCGTAGTAACTCAATTAGCGGCGTGATACCGTATCTGCCATCAGTCGCAGCTTTACGGCAAAAGCGCGGCCATGACTCATCGGGCGCGCTGAGTTACCGCGAGTTGTGATTGCGAATTCATGATGCTGACTTTGGCGTGTTTATTTAATACAAACGGGAATTTTATTGACACACTCTCGGGTTAAGAAGAATGTTGAAGATGGCAAGCTGAAACCTTCTTAATTTACGTGAGCGATTGACAGAATTTTAAAATTGAGTGAAAGTGTGAATGATATTCACGAGAGTAAGAGAACGTCGACCCTGAATTACATCAAGTGACATTATTAAAATAAAATAAAAACCTATGACACCTGCTATCACCTACATACTTAATCAGATATATCACCCAGACAACAAACACTAATGTTGATTACATGAATATTTGTCTTGGGTGGGGACAACCACAGGTTCAGGTATGTTTTTAATATTACACATGACATGATACATGGATGCGTGCTTTGGTTGCCTACAGTTGCGTGCTGTGCGTGCTTTCCCTAGCTGCGCATCGCATCTTCATAGCAGTACGTCTACCACGAGTTGCCACTTTCAATTTACGTTATCGTTCGCGTAAAAAAAACATGACATGTCACATGTCATGTGTCATCCCAATACATTTTTTTTACGCGAACGATAACGTAAATTGAAAGTAGCAACTCGTGGTAGACGAACAGATCTTACTCGCTCCGTTAAATAGCTCTGCATGAGTGACAACGGTAATAGTTTCGTAGCTTAGCTTGCGCATCTTCGCAGCAGAGTTGCAGAGCACATCTCTAGTGGGAAAGCAGACTGTGGGATCGTTATCTTTGCGCCCTAACATGGTCTATTTCAGTTACGACAGCATGAAACAACGTGACTCTACGCCTATAACATGATTTGATGTAGTTCAAGAATTCAAAAGATACTAACAGGTCACAAAATTAAAATAGTAAGGAAAAGTGTTTTGTATAGCTATTAACTATGCTACCGATCGAGATGTTAGCTCAGTCGGAACTTACATAAATAATAGGTACCACATATTAATCAATTATGCAAGTAACTGTAGTCATACGTGGTATATAGGTATAGTTTATTAACTTTAACTTGACAAACATGCTTGTCAAAGAACAAGACAGAGATGTCTGGGCGTTATTACCAGCAACACAAGTTTGTAAAAATCTGTATCAGAATCTGACTCATATTATTTGTATAGAAAAAGCTTAGGTTGGGTTCTGATGACTGTTTTTGTGAAGTTGTTCCAGTGCATATTGTTTAACGATGTATGTTGATGCAACAGATATAAAAAAAAAAACCTAAATAAATTGTTGTTTAAAGTCAGGCTAGATTTTTAAATGAAATATTATACGAAATATTACAAGATTTTCCAACTCAGTTTTTTCAATGGGCAACATATGACCGATAAATAACTCTACCGCATTATAGGGCTAGCTTGTAACAAGTAGCGGTCGAAATAAAATGACGCCTACGCAAACGAGCTTTTGTGTAATCTGAACGGCGATTTATAGCGATCAAATTAATTTATCACCGCAACTCGAGATACGAACAGACAAATAAACAAACATACAAACGGGCGCTCACCTGTCTCTCAATTAACACTCTAATAACAAAATAAACAACGCAATCGACGTGACATGTGAACAAACATGGGGAATGCGGAGCGGTCGCGACCTTTACACGGGACGACTGGGTGCCAACGACATTGTAAAATATTCGCCAGTATAAAAAAATAAATTAAAATGAATAAAAGCATTCAGAAACCGAATTTGATTCTGCCTCCTCTGCATGTAACAGACGATTCATGCAGTGCAGTTTAAGTTTTTGTTGCCTTTTTGATCTAAGTAAAACAAAGCATATCCATTTGCACAAACGGTACATACTGGTAGACCTAATCGTTATTTGCCAGCCAATTACTAAACTGTAACAGAGATTTGAACAGATTTTCCAAATTCTCTTTCAATTTTTTTTCAACGGAAGAATGGGTAAAACCCGCTTCTTTATTAATTTGCTCTTATTACTTTCCGGATTATTGTGTAGGTACCAATGCTACCTAAGACCCCGAACCTAACTTTTTACTTGCATTTATACAGTTAAAAATCTTGTGCGCAAGAATAACTTCTGCATTCAGGTTTTTCGGCAGTAAACGATTAATAGGTCAACTCTAGTCGAAAGTACTACCTTTTACGAATTCCTTTAGAACAACAGTTGGACCAATTTATCTATAGACTTCATTTCCTAATGATTTGCATGTAAATTGGTAACTTGCAATCTTGGTAACTAGTAATGCCCATTATTTCACTGACGATGACCTATTTTACACTGTCCTCAGGGACTAGTTTTTGGTATTCGTTTCGTGTATTTTAATTTTATTTATTTGGGTAAGGGATAAATCTGCAAAGTATTCATATTCCTAATTTTCCCGACCTTGTTAAGATACTAAACGTATTTTTTCGTTGTTAGTTTATTCTTGTACGTGTTAATTAAAATAATAGGCACGTTGAGCAAATAATAATGCAGGATGCACATTAGCATTTTTTGACTAGGATAGTGAGCTTACCACAATTAATCCTTCAGGTAGGTACCGAAAGTAAGACCAGTTCTCGTTTTCAACTGATTGAAAAAACCAAAAAATTAACCGGGTTCAAAAAAGTAACTTAAACTAGAAAATAATTCAGGGGCCTTCAATTTATTCTAAGGTCATTTTGGGAAAATCATTTATACCTGGAACTTTAGCTCATGTCTCGGAATGCTAGTTATTTCACTATGCTATTGTGTAATGGTTTCCAGCACAACACTAGTGTCGCGTGCTCGTTTGTCATAGAAACTGTTAACATTCTCTTTTGTGACTGAGTATTATCTGTTAGCAGTGACAAATTGACTTCAAACCAACGTGGGCTACGATAATTGAGTCTGTCTTGTAGGTGCGCTTATCGGTTGAAGTAAATGGAACTATTTATTGTGACACCTTCTTGGCTATAGATAATATTTCATGGTAAATAACTTGTGCTCGTTCTTCCTTAACATTGTAAATCGTTCAATAAGTAAGCATATTATTGTGTATTGTGTGTTAACTGTGTGAAAAAAAAAATTATATAAAGAGATATAACTAGATTTTACTGTTTTGGTAAGTATTACAAGGTAGCACTTTAAAAAGGTATTCTTATACCCTTTTCCAGTGCGCCCTTGTCAATTACTTTACATTATAAGCCCGTATGCTTCACATTATTCAAATATAATGTTTTGCAGTATTAAATTGTAAAAGCCTGATAATAAATTGACGGTGAAGTGTCAATGCGTCCATCTCATATTTTATATCGAGAAAATGTCTTTTTATGCCATTGGCGTTAAGGTCGTTTTTTCACTTTGAAGATATTTTCCTTACCTAAACATGGTAGAGGTCAAGCCACTAAATATTGTATTATTGTAAATGATTATATACTCCTGCAACTGCTTAACTCAGCCGTTTTGGTATCGTATATTGAATAGCGCCATCTCCAAGTCGTGACGTGTAGAGGCGCCCGAGTCAATTAGCCGAGTGGTATAAATCACGCGCCCACGTGGCGTATCGACGCGCGACAAGGCCGGTTCACACGGAACGCCATTTTTGTTAAGGCACAATCAAGTGCGTAACGTGGTACGAATATTCATTTATTTATTTACCAATATTAAGAAAAACGCCTGCGGGCCTTTTCCTAAGTCGGACAAAGTGTGCTTCAGGGTTTTTTTAGGAAGTAGCCTAGGTTTGTGATCACCGTCCCGCACATGGCAAGCCTGGTGATTCAGCCGATGCTTATCAATTGTAGCGATGCCTCGATTTTAATCATGAAAACGAATTATGAACATTCTTCATAGGTAACCTTTTCATAAAACCTTTAATAAAAGAGTATGAACGAAAGCCCGTAAAATATTGAACGACATAATATTTTTCAAAAGATTTTATAAGAAATGTCTTTAAATAGAATAGAATAGAAATAAATTTATTTTGACACTTAAAATATACACAGGCTTATGTGGCTAGTAGGGTGTTTCAGTTACGTTCATTAGTTTATTTGTAGTTAAAACTAAGGAGTTTTATCTACAAATTAGTATAAAAAGGTATGATATTATCATGTTTCAGAGACTGATATAATTTTTTGTTCAGTCAACTCCGTTGTCACTCTCAGGAACGAGAATTTAATAAAAATTAGCTAGGAACACCTCAAAAGCGCAACGTGGGTATGCTTCTCGATGAAAATACATCCACCTCACGAAAGTCACAGCTAGAAAACAATGCTTAAGAGGACACAGCACGTTCGCGAGAATTAAAAAATAGGTAACTATTGTAAAATCTATTGCTGTCTTTTGCAAACCTCGAGCGCCCCGCAGAGTACAAGAGACAGATGCAAATCGGACCGAAATTACCTATCAAAAGTACACAAAATCGACGTTTCGTAATCCCCTAATCCCTTTTTGAAATGTCAACGGATTTAGTTAATTTTTACATAATAAATTAAAGGAGGACCGTGACCGTGTTCCTGTGTTTTCCTTTTTTTTGAAATAACTAGTCAAATTAGTTTTCTAGATGTTTGAACACTTTTTCAGATTTTTGAAAGTTCATATCACTTTTAGTAATTAATTTATTAAAAAAAGTGGACATGCCAATAGTGGCAATAGATTTTTTTTGGGTAAAAAAAAATTCTCTACTAGCAAATTCCAGGGAGGAAACAAGGGACTACGTTTGTATGGAAAAACGGCGTTTCTGTATTTTTAATTTATTAATTTCTTATTACAATTCAAGTTTATTACTGGTTTGTCTGGGTACTGCAATTCCTCTTATCATTACAGGATCACAGAAACACAATATAAAATGTGTCAAATACAAAAACATAAAATAAAAACACATTCACGGGTAGTTGGACCCTAGTCCGTATCATGTAGCTTACCTAAACTAAAAAGTTACTTACGAGTAGGTACATTGGAATTTGGCAATCGAACATAGACACAGAATCAAGTTAATTAAATGCGTAGGTACAGTGTGTTATTGTGTTATGTTTCTCTTTTGCTGTCAGCTGACACCTGATGTTCGTCATTGTTCGTCGAGCTAACTACACTATTACCAGGCTCATACCGCAAACTTGTTATGAAACAGTTTATAAAAAGAAACATAGCGAATAAATCATCGGTCACAAACTCCCAAAGGCAAACGCAATAGCAATTCACTATAAACTGAATCAGACAGCATACGTTGATCTGCGCTGATACGTGTCCTCATGTATACAACAGCGCTCGTCCAATGTTTTTCCTCGATAAAAAGCAATTCGATTCCCATAAAAGTTAATAGTGAACCGTCGGAGGTTCGCGAGTAGTTCATAGTTAGCATTAAGATAAGAATCGCCGCGCTAATGTAAAACTGCTGTCGTTTCCATCGCGATCTGAGGTGAAGGAAATAAAAAACGAACAAAAATGTTTTTTTTGCTGACATGATTCCCTTCAAGGTTCTTATAATGATATATAAAAGAGCCCGGAGTTTATGCTGCACGAAGTAAGAACCATTTAGCCTTTTCCCAGTAACTAAGTAATTATCTTTTGTTTTATTTCCTTGTTTTATTTCCTAAATAGGGAATATGTTAAGTAATAAAGCAAGGTGAATAACTAGCGACTCTATTTATTCTAAAAATGCAATGCAATGCAAATAAACGATGGAATAATTTTCCGAAAATTTTGGGATAATATTACTAAATTTTATTAGGTTATTTAAATTAGCCAGTTACATTAGGTTTTCTTAATATTTAAATTAGCCAGGAAAGCCGTTTAACTCATATTTTTTTTTAAGTATAACCATATCCAAAACATCAATTAATGGTATAAATAAGTAGTTTTTTTAACTTTATGAAAACCAGTGTCCGCAGTATGGTGTTTGTATGGGATTTTGGCAGGTATAGAATTCTTCAAATGCCACCGTAACCCATTCTATGTGAAATGGACTATAAATAATACTTAAGTTTATAAACTCAGCTGATTACCCGTCTGGCTTAAATGATTAATGTTGAGAATGTTATAGAGCCTGAGCAGCTCTGTCTTTTGTATAAGGCACAAGTTCGCTCGTATGTAGACGTGGTAGTCCGCAAAGTATTTACTCGAAGCTCTCGACCGGTTGCAATGGTGTGCTATCCGTATTATCGAAAATCCAGAGGCGTCTTTGACTCTTAAGCCTCTCCAATTGCGTAGAGACACGTTGCCAGGTTAAGTGTTCTATATCGCTTTTACAAATGAGAATGCTCTTAGGAGTTATTCCAGCTTATCCCTTCCTCACCTTTCCACTCCCGCGCTACGCGTGCTGGAAAACGTAGTCATCCAAATACAATTCAGCATGCTGGCTCGCACTAAAAGGTTCGGTGACTCGTTCCTTTGTCGTACCATCCAGACGTGGAATGCTCTTTCAGCGCATGTGTTTCCTTCCTCTTAGAGACCCGGGGTCTTCAAGAGTGGCGTGAGAAGGTATTTCTGCAGGCCTTCAAGGTGAGGATGGCCAGGCCAGCCCAGTGATTCGTTTGTATGACTGACCTTGTGAAAAGTTGGCTTCTGAGTGTTCGGTCGTCCACCATGAAGCCAACAGTCGGGAAACGGCATCGTTACAAACTGGCCTCTGACAACCCCGTTTGGGATATAGTCGTGTGCGTATGCATGTAGGTGTAAAATTTATATTCACAAAATATATTCCTTAATCCCAGCTAGTCCACGACCTTACACAACTTCTTTGTATACATATATAATAAATAAAAAACACCAGTATGTTTGTTCTGATGTTTAAGTAGAATGGTTTAGCAAACAATTCCGTGCTTAGCATTTAATGGTCTGCCATAAAATTGATTACATATTTTTATGTACAATAAATTGTAAATTATTATAAAAGGTTATCTAAGCAAGTAATAATAGTAGGGCTAATGTGTTTGATAAATAGCTAGTAATGGTGGCCGTGGGCTGAGTAATGCTGTCTTATAGATAATACAACAAACACACATTAAAAATTTAAATTGTATGCACAAACAACATTTAAATACCCAATTAAAACTGGCTTTATGTGAAAAACAAACAATATTTTTTAACGCCTCCGTAGCCAAGTGGTAAGGTCCTGGGTTTGACTCCCAGGTCGGGCAAAGTGTGTTCCTGGATTTTACGCAACACAGTCCAAGTTTGTGATCATCAACTCGCAAATGCGTTGTGATTAAGCTAATACCCATCAGCTGGTGCGATGACTTGATATCAATGATAGAGGTCTTGTAGCAGTGATACAGTATATTGGACAATTACTTACTTTCTTTTGTGAAAATTTGTAAAATGAGACGGTCATTTGATCGCAATCGCACCTGGTGGTAAGTGACGATGCGATCTATGGAACATGTCAGCCTAGTAAATGCCAATTCACTCCTATCTTGAAGAGACCCCGAGTCCCAGATTTTATTGGTTCGGAAACACATGCGCGGGCATCGGGTTCTACTCCTTTGCTGTTCGCATTATGAAGGAGTCCGCAAAACGGAACTACTTACGTTCTTTCATAAAAAAACAAACAATCAAAAAGCAAGTTGTGTTTTTTTTCATTCCTTTTCTCATCATTGTATGTAGGTACATGCATATAGCAACAAAGATGAATCATAAATTTGAGTTTATTGTCTGTCTATAATCTATTCAAGTATCTGTTTGGAAATATTAATGTAGATAACTTGTCTGAGTTCAATGGTTTAAGCTCTGCTTAGTTTGTGGTCAGAAAATCGTAATGCTGTCTTATTTAGTTATCATGTATTATAACTATGTAATTTTCATAAAGCACAGACTATAAACATTGAGTTCATTAGCTGAGAGTTGAATAAACAATGATATTCAAGATGAGCTTTCGCGGTCGTTTTGTTTTAGTAACAGTTAAAAATAGCCGCACGTTCCAAAAGGAAGGTTTTGCGAGTACTCGACTTCAGGTTTCGCTAACAAAGGCAAGTAAAACCAAAACTGGACAAGCGTGTGTTGAATCCCACGTATGAGTGTTCCGTACTCATTTTTATTGAAGCTCTTAGTGAGTATTCAAACTTTTTTTTAAATAATCATTCTATGTTACCCGAACTAATAAGACAAGCACTTTGCAGCGACAATTACATGATTTAACATTATTCAGAAAAGAAGCCATTTTACTGATGGTGTACATGGTCATGATGAGAAAGAGAATAAAAAAACTCCAGAATTTGTCCAAGGCCTCAGGTATCGGAAAGCTGTTGTTTGGTTACCATGTTTGAGCTGACAGAGCCAAAGTTGCCTAAGTGTTCATAATCTTACCATCGTGCTTACCATCAGCCGGTCCGCAAGCTTGTTTGCTTGGTTCAAAAAGCTGATGTATAAGCACAGTAGAAGCTTTATGAAAAAGGATTCTTAATCATAAAATGTACTTAAATATTTATAATGCATCTATTGTTTTTGCGACATATCACCGAATAAGTTAATGTTTAAATAATCTGATTTCATGCAAGCGAATAGCAACATGATTATGAATGAGGCGTAGAAAATGTGGTTTTCCCGTTTATCTATAAATCTCTCAGTCTGCATGTCTATTGCACGGACATAAACCTTGTCTTCACGACTGGGGAGGAGCCGCTCACGACCTCGCATAACGCCCAGACTCGAGAACAATTATTGATATTATTGGCGCATCGCTCATTACTAGTTTTATAAATCAATAATTGCATCGTGTTAACAACATTATTGCTGTTTGTTGCAACAATAAAGGCTGATTTATTTTTAGCTGGAAGGCATCATTGTTTTAAAGGATGCAGTGTTTGTACTATGATCAAATGTAGATTTTAAAAGAGCAAAGTGAATTTATCCTGTAATAACGATTGTTATCATGGCAAAACGTCCCGGAAACAAATTTCCCGGGTAACTACCTGACTATCGTTTTTCATTTTTTTCACGACTTCGGTGGCATATAGCGGTGAGCGGTTACCGACGCTTATTCACACGTGTAAAACCAGAGCTATCACTTGTGTGTTGTCTACTTGACAGGTCTAGAAGACTAGGAAAAACATTTGTATAGTCAGCAAGACAAGTGAACCTGAGTTAGCTCAGCTCACCTCTGGCTGCTTTACTCACCAGCTGGAGGAAGACCTTTCAGTCTTAATATTCACTTTTTCTTTGCGTTTATGTTATAAAACTGTAGTTTTTTGCTGCAGGTGGCAATTCATTTTATATAGAGGAATCCGTTTGCCCTGAATCTGTGCCTGAATCTCTTTTTAAACGAAAGTTTTGAAAAAAAAACATCACTGTCCTAGGAATCATCGCTATCTACTAACCCGGGTAGGTGTAGGGTTTTCGCAGCTGGAACTACGGGTCTGGCTGTTAGGATCAGGGTACCACGGGTGTTGTGGGTCCCAGCCCTGCCTTTCTTAAGCAGGCACCAACTTGGAGTTGGATTCGTGGTGGCATGTGGTTAGTTGCAGAGGAGGGGCATGTTCGTCTGCTCGGTAGTGTGTACCGAGCGTCCCTTATCGCGCGCAACGAGTATCTAAATTTACTGGTCTAGGGCGTTGGGCTGTTAAGTGTTTAGATACGGGGTTAGTGAGGAACCCTCATAGCGGTTTGCCACTCCTCCGGTACTTGCCTGGATAGCAAGGAGATGGGTATCCGCTAGATTGCCTATCCGGCCAGCCGGCTGTAGCTAAGGGTAGATGTACGGCAGTGCATTGAGATGTGAGCGTGCTATACAGCTCCGTCACCATTCTGGAGAAAAGGTAGTTGGTTTCTCTGACGTCCCCAGCGGGGATTGAAGACGCTAGCGTTCTTTGGGATGCGCGTGGTGAGCGACTATAGTTGCTTCGGTACCATTCTGGATAAATGGGAGTGGGTAATGCAACGGGCTACTCGCCTATGAGTACCATAGTGTGTAATGCATTGTGCTTTGTGGCGGCAGGACCTACCGCAGATGGTCCCTGGTACACTTCACGGTGTGCTAGGAATAGTGTGCCCTTCTGTATAACCGAGAGGTTGGTCGGGGGGGGGGGCACTTTTTCGAAAGTTTATTTTAAACTCAGGTTTAAGTTCCGCTGAATACCCAGTACCTGTTGATTTTTCTAGTATTTCAATCTTCAGATATAAAATGAATAAATAAATAAATATGCACCAGACAACACATCTCCTGTAATGGTCTCGAAGAAGGGTTTAATTTCCCTGTGTTACGATGTACCACACAAGGAAAGAAGCCAGCACATCCAGACCCGAGTCAATTCAGAAAATATCGATTTCTAAATTGACCCGGCCCGGAATCGAACCCGGGACACTACTACTTCGGAAATCGAGGCGAGAAACCGTGCTACAGCGCTCTACGCCAAACTTGTCGTCAAATCTTCATAAAAATCCTAAAACACAATGTTGGCACCTACTTACCGAGTGGTAACACGTGTCCGAGGTGAGAGTCATCCCCGACCGAGGAGCAGTTCCACCGGCGGCCGGCCAGCTGCAAGCGGCACTCCCCGTACGCCATGCTGCATGGAAAGAAGGCCTTATCATTATTGTACACACATGTATAATATACCATCACGACTACATCTCAAAATGATTATTCAGAAGCAAGTTAACAGTTGCCGTCATGGTAAGCGGAACACTCAAAAGGTAACTTTTCACCAAGCGAATTAGATCCCAACGTGGTAGGTCATGAGCCTTCTGCCATTTTCATTTTTGGAAGTAAAGATTAAGTAGCCCATTGGCGCTATCGCCGTATATCAGCTGAGAAGTCATCGTCGATCATCATCATCGCGGATGGGCGAGGACCGGGCAGTGAAGAGAGCGTACCTGGGACGACCAAGCGGTCGTCGACCGGTGGGTCGGCCCAGGTACCGCTGGAAGGACGAGGTGGAGCGGGACATGCTGGCTCTCCAAGCGCATCCTTCGAAAGAGATCGTGTCGGACAGACAAGCGTGGCGTCTTCTTGTGTCGGAGGCCAAGACTCATTTTGGGTCGCTGCGCCAGGATAAGTAAGTAGTAAGTATCAGTCCCTCAAACTTTAGTTCCCAGGTGCAAGCACAGAATTTGTTTATATTCCATTATGATGTATTAAATGTTAGAACGTAGTCCTGACAGCAACTTTCATTTGCAATAAGCAGAAGCTTATGTGGTAGAGCCTAGCTACAGTCTAACTGGAGCTCATAAATGGGCTGGCTCAACCGGTGCAATACCACACTCCTGCAAAATACCAGCGTGAAGCAGAGATTACTCTCTGTGTTTCGTTCAGGTCAGCATGAGCCCCGGTAGCCCCAACCATCTAAAAGGCAAGCAACGCATCGGTGACACCTCTGGTGTTGCAGTTGTCCATGGGCGGAGGTGATCACTCTCCATCAGGTGACCTTCTAGCTCGTTTGCTCCCTATTACATAAAAAAAAACAAAAAAAAACTTTCATTTGGACAGTTGAGGGTAGTTTTCATTCGCATCAATACTTATTCTGTTTTCGTTTTTCTCCTTGTTATTTATCGCTATTTAGTGCACGGGGAGTGAATTCATCAGTCTTGTGTATTATGTTCGGGATTTGGTTTACGTATTGTGGATATTTTGACGTTGCGAAGCATAGTGGGGAATGTGTTTTTGCTGCTGTAGGAGCGTATTTCATGTTTTGGTTTCTTTATTGTGAATCATCTCGATGTCCTGAAGAAAAGTGGTTATGTTAATGGTGCGAGAAGACCTTGTCCATCCTGATGATGAGCTGTAATGGCGGCTGCTTACAGTAAGAGGTCAGTGGAATTGAAATTTATGTTTATAGTTACTACATTTTTATTAGTAACAATCATGTTAACCTACTCGTATGTGTTTTTGATATTCGTACTTATTTACCTACTGCGAAAATCATCCTAAAGCATGTTATGCTTGCTATTATCAAGTATTTTTCCTCCTATGGTCCTGAGGTCTTCCAGCGGGGTGTGAGAGGGCATTTTTTCAAGATGAGACTGATTAACTCATTGGTTGCTTTATCACTGTGCTTGTCATCCTCATATCTAGATCTCGCAGTCGCTTACCAAGAGTTGTTGTGAGGTCATCTCAACGGGCAAAATAGCTTTAGTTACTAGTTAGGAAAACTGCAAAGATGCCTCCTCACCTGAGTCCGTTGCCGAGCGCGGCGACCGCGGCGGGCGCGGCGTGGCACAGCGCGCGCTGCCGCTCCGTGAGGCCCCGCGAGCACACCAGGTTAGCTCCGAGGAGGCCGCCTGGTGATGCTGGACTGGAACAAACGGTGACGTTAGTGTGTTTGTAAAGGTTCTAGCAGCTTCTTTAGGAAACATCATTAATCAAATAAGTTGTCCTGAAACCACATGGCTAAATAAACAAAACAGAGACGAAGCTTCAACAACTACGCTGCGACACGTTCCCAGGCGCAGGACCATCTTTAACCTATTTGGGGCCCTTGGGCACATAAGGATAATGGGGCTTTTTCGACTTTGAGTGGCATAAACTTTATTGAATCGATTTTAGAGGATGGACCACTGATTACAATCTCGAGCAAGACGAACTTATTCAATGAATCAAACTCGTAATGCCTTTACGTTGTTCCATGGACGCCCAATCGAAATCTCTCCAGTATTTAAGAATGCGGAACAATAGCAAGCGTCGGTAATTCCAAGTTCCACAAAGGCAGCCTGCATCATCAAGCATGGATGACACAATCATTCAGTCCGCACTTAAAACCGAGCAAAGAGAGTGTCGTGGCTTAAAGGGTTAAGGGCTTACCCCAAATGGTATTGTGGATCGTGTGATCCTGAGTTCGAATATTAGTGTTCATTTTTTAATTACTGAATTCTCCGGTGATGGAAAACATAGATAAAAAAACAAATCAACCCGGCAAAAGGCTCACCACCTACCACGTTGGGTTCTAATACTATTGGTGAAAAGTGGGCTCCTGAATGGTCCGTTCACCATGACGGCAACAGTCACTTGCCTCTGACTACACTGTTTGGGATATTAGTCGTTATGGTATGTTTGAAAATACAGGACAATAGCAAGCGTTGCTAATCCCAAGGTCCACAAAACAGTCTGCATGTCTGCATCATCAAGCATGAATGACATAATCATTCAGTCCGCACATAAAAACCGCAATTGGTCACACATTCATTCATTCACAGAGGTTCGTTCGCGCCGGTCTCTGCGCACAAATTGCGCGCGCAAGCCGTGCTTCCGTCGACGTCACTTCCGCTGTGGAAATTGCAGTTATAGGAAAGAGTATTGTTGTTATTTGTAGTATCACAGTTAATAGCTGTGTGTTGAGTGTCTGCGTAATTCTTTGAAAGACAAAATCATGTTCATTTGGATGACCACAGACCAATCGAGGCACTTTTTGAATGAGTATCAAAATTAACAAAAACAATACATACTTCAATGATATGAATAAATAAATAAACTGTATACAAACATAATGCAACTCTACCACCACATCCTGAAAACGTTTAGCATTCTGTACAAGATTCAGTTTCAATGTATAGTTATACCGAGAATGGTCCTCCTAAAACTATTGTGAAAAAATAGGTAAAAAGCGCTTTGAAAAGTTTAGTTCATTTATTTTCGATTTTGTATATGTTTGCTAAACTACACTGCATTAAAGCTTTTGCTGATTTGAAAGTCCTTAACTCGCAAGTGAAGAAACAGCTTTTATAATTAGTTCGGTGCACATTGCCACAATCCCAGCCTCGCCTGCGTGGGCGCAGTGTCAATTGTCTGTCTGTCGCACCTCGGGTTGATTAGCGCGCCTCATTACCAAGGGGGTATTAATGAGCGAATGTACTGACTTGCGTTACCATTTGCCCCCGTTAGTGAAGTCGTTTAAAAACGGATGAGGACCACCCAGGTCCCTGTCTGCGCCGATGTGTCCAGCCAGTTGTCCTCGACTATATATTGAAAATGAAGATGCATCCTTTTTTCTTTATCTTGTTTTTTTATTAGTGCACTTTTGGCGGAAAAGTATGTCAAATACATTTTAACAAAGAGAGAGACAACACGTATAATCAGCTGGGGCCTGCTTCTGCTATTTTGATTCCAATGGAATCGAAATTGATTGGCATGATTTTGATGTTTGGTATACTAAAACTGTAAAAATCACGCCATTCAACTACAATTTCATTAGCATTTAATTAGCAGAATCTGGACACTGGCCTGTTGGCGCAATGGCAGCGATTCGGCCTATAACGCCAGAGGTCATCATGGGTTCGATTCCCACTCATGAAAAATATTCATGTGATGAATATTTGTGCTTGTTGTGTATTTGGGTGTTATTGTCTATTTATTTAAGTATGAATTTAGAAATATTTAAGTATATTTATCAGTATTAACCACACACAGCACAAAAGCTCTTCTTAAATTGAGGGTAAAAAAATCGAGAACAACTACGTAAAATAAACGGGCAAGCAATTACTTTTTCTACTAATAATATTAATATTATACGAATGATTTTCCAACCATTCTTTAAAAATAAAAATCTGCTAACGTTCACTTAACGGTCGTGCACTTATTTCCGAATTCAAAATTGTTACCCTAAAAAAACACAGTGTAGTAACAATTTAAACTTACATGTTGAATTTTTTTTTAATATCATTTTATAGTATGTAACACAGAAATGATTTTTAAGTAAAACTGAAGTTGGAAGTAGTGTTCAAATAAAAATCAGTTGTATTCCGAATCTGCGTGGGAACACAGACTACTGAGACAGTTTTCACTTCGGTGAAATTGAACGTCGGCGCTAACTAATGAAATTAGCGAGCCAACGTCTGCGATTGTAACTGTATTTAACAGGTATTGTCATTAAACAAAAGTCATATCATTTCATGCTTTATGTAGATACATTAAATGTTAAATAGAAATAAAACAATCTAAACATGACACCCCTTAAGGTCATTGCAAAATTTATTAAAGAATGTTCTGAAAAAAAAGCGAAATATATAGTTATCTGGTGACTTTGTTACTGACAAATAACATACTGCCAAAACTGCTGGGCGTGGGAAGCTTCAATTAGCCATGTAGGTTCCTTGGGGAGCAAGGGAGAGCACTAAGCGAGGATTTTCTGAAATTCTTGGTAACGACGGAAAAAACGGGTGCAGGCGTACGTTATCATGAAATAATAAAATTGTGATCAACGTATGTACACATTTTTGGAAAAATTAGGCACAGTTTTAGAATTTGTGTCGGTCTTAGGTCTTTTATTCACCGGCTCGGTGCGTTTTCGTTTCGGTACATACTATGCACCGATTCTGTTCAGATTTTCTGCTGAAAAACATTTCCTGGCAGACTCTGGATGTTTTCAGTACGGTATTGTTTATTCGATATAACTGGTATGACTAAAGTGAGCAACGGGCGTTAGACGGAGGAGGCCGGCCGCTCTGTACAGCTACAGATTCTATGCAGAGGCAAAAAATCTGTACCGAAATGAGTCGGTCTGAAAACTCTCATTTGATTATATGCGCTCGGTAAACAATCTGTACAGATTCGGTGCAGAGGCGGTACCGAAACGAAAACGCACCGATCCGGTGAGGAAGAGGTCATACTCTTACAATTACGTGAATATTACTGTATTGTAAAGACTATGTCCTCTGTACTTTCGCTTATACAGAATTACTATTACCGCTTACTACCAACCATTTACTTGTTTGACACTGCCATTATAGAATAGAAAATGTCTTATGTCTGTTTGTAAATATGAAAAATATTCCACTCGCTTTACATTACTCCGCTCACCCACCAAGAAAGAGGCGTTACGCTGCGAGTCGACTAAACCCACGTCAGCTATCCACAATAAATCACCATTGGAAATATCACTGCAGCAGGTTGTCTGCTCCAGGCTCGTTACGTGAGTCGTGGGTGTTTCCAATTAAGCACAATATTTGTTTACATTAATTAGCCGTATAAATCACAATTAAAAACGGATAAAGCGCGCCCCGCGGCGGCGGCTTTCTAAACAATCGGACAATTTGTAGGCTATTGATGCATATTAAGAATGTTGTAGGAATGTTCAGCTAATAGTCCATTATGTAACTTTTGGGTCGATAAAGACCCTCCCAAGGAGTTTGGTATTGGTCTGTAATGTTGTGAATGCGTATTACAGAGGACTGCAAACGGAACACTGGTTGATCAAATGTTTGCGTCTTGATTAGAATAAAATTAAATATTAATTTACTGCAGGACTTATATATACTCATAAGACTATAGGACTTATATCTATACAAAGCATTGGTTTTTCACAGGCAATAATTGAAAGACTAGCACCTAAAATCGATCCTAAAATTGCATGAATAAAGTTTTTTTTTATCGTAATTCTGGATGTATCAATTTAATTATTAAATGATTTTTTATTAATTAATTATTCAATAATTGATTACTAGGTTTTACTTTGTTGTAAGTTCCATCTGTTCGAATACAACAATACCTACCACAGCCACACAATAAACCACTCTTCTGTTTCCTGCAATCGTAGGTGATACTCAAGCAACATGATTTTCAAAAGGACTTTCGCATGTAAAGCAAAGGCTTCACTCTCGTGACCCAGAGACGACAAACAGTTACAAAATACTAGAAGCGCCAGCGTAACTCTTATCTGCCGACCGAGTCGTGTTTTCATAAACCGACTCGATAGATAGCCGACAGGAAACATAATTCGTCCAATCGGAGATCTGATGCAGACCGGTGTTACCCACACAATCTGTGGATGAGTTATTCAGGACTAGATCAACGGATTGCTATGCGACAGGAGAAAACATTAGAGGCTAAATGACAGGTTGAATAATGGAGAGGGCAGCGAATAATTAAATTACCGTTGAATCACGTTCAACGGTAATTTAATTATTACCGTTGAACGTGAGTCATAAATTGATATTGCTTCCGCAAGAGTACCTATTTGTTTACACTCGGATCAAATATTTAATATCGATGAAATTTAAATGGTGTGCTGGGAGACGCCCCTGGCTTAATTCCTTGTCTGGTACCTCGTAATACAGGGATATTTATCCCTCCTTCGAGACCATGACAAGAGGTGTGTTGTCTGGCGCATATTTATTTATTATTATTTTATTATTAATGATCACCATCCCTATTTAGAAGCCATAAGACTGAAAATAGGCCAACGAGCTGAACTGCCTGTTTTTTATTTTCAGTATTACAGGATATCGTTATTAACCTCTCCTTGTAAGCAATAAAAACTAAAAAACAAAATAGAGCACAGCAAACTTCTTTGCCCGTCTAGACGCAAATAATTCAGACAAGACTTTGAATCCTAAAGACTGGCTAGCCATTGTTTGTCAAGTTTTTTTGCAGGGCCAACAATACTTATGGTCTTTCGCGACTTCATCACTATCATAACAGGTCCACTGCTGAACATAGGCCTTCCCCCTAGATTTCCAAAGCGACCGGTTGCAGGCGGTCTACATCCGCCGGAATCCTGCCACCCTTACCAGGTCGTCCATTCATCTTGCGGGTAGGAGTCCTATGCTGCGTTGTCTCCAGTCTAGAACTTTCTGTCCCAACAGCCGTCTCGTTATCTCGTTGTTTGCCCTGTCTACCGCCATTTTAACTTACTACCCGCTGAGCTTCGACAGTCACTTCAGTTCTTCAACGGATTCGATCATGATTAAATTATTCAGGCATCACAAAGTATCGATACTCAAATGAATATCGAGTGCCGTACCTCACAGTTCGTGTAGTTCAGAGATAGGTCGTGTTGGCGGCGTATCTCAAAGGGACGCGCTATTGTAATCATGTTCCTGGATTCATGTTTTAGCTAATTTAATGGTTGATAACGATGCAATGAGCGTTGTCTATTTTATTCACAAATTACGGTTTCACTCTATCTGGCAGAATCATAGTCCTCTGAAACTAATTTAGTATACATACAGCAATATACGATTGAACTATTTCGTTCTGCTATAGGTTAAGGTTAGATCCAGTCTGCCGTATTACTCTACATTAAGTTAAACTTGAATGATAAAGTTCTTCATGAGTTAACTGAATACGGTAATATCTGCATCTAATAACAGATGTGTTGATTACAGGCACTTATGTTGCTTTGATTTAAAATGGACAGGTAATGAACCCTTTGTGGGTCAGCTCTCAATGGATATCGTGCTTTCGATTACTTATAAAAGTGTTATTATTAGCTCAAACTGCCTTTCAAACTACAGATTTTCTCCTGTATAAATGTGCAATTTGAAGATGTGATCTGTACGTCTACCACGAGTTGCCACTTTACATTTACGTTATCATTCGCATAAAAAAATTGTATTGGGATGACAAATGACATGACATGACAAATCATTTATGCGAATGAAAACGTAAATTTAAATTGGCAACTCGTGGTAGACGTACTGGCTTCACAGTGAGTGCGTGTTGCAGTGAGAGATGCGAATGACTTCACCATCGCGTTTTGCGAGCGCGAATTTGTATGGCATCGAGTCAGCGCCATCTAGCGGCCTTAATGTTGCCCGAATTTGCCGCTAAGCAGCGCTGACACGATTCCATACTGATTGTAATTTACGTGCTCGCAAAACGCGATGGTGAAGTCATTCACTTCTCTCACTGCAACTCTCACTCGGCACTCAGTATTATTTAGTGATTATTTATACCTTATGGAAAATCATATGTCGTACTAAGAAGGAGATGTAGAAACTACCCACGACAACTATTTTAAATAAACTTAAATTTTGAGATTTTCTTTTAAAACAAAGTTACGTCGTGTTTACATTGATCACCAATATTATATGCCATACTTGTATAATTTTCCTTTTTTTAATAACCTGTTGTATCCCACTGCTGAGCAAAGGTCTCTCCCAATTTTTTCCAAAAGTCTATATTTTGTGCCAGGTTCTGCCAGTCCCCTTCATGATGTTTCAAATCGTCACTCCACCTCTGGGCCGTCCTCTGCAACGGAATCCGTCGGTACCGACGGAACTTTCCTTACAGTATAAAAATATTCAACCGGTATTTACAAACTCTTCAGTACGTCTACCACGAGTTGCCACTTTAAATTTACATTATCGTTCGCGTAAATTTGACATTGTCATGTCATGTGTCATCCCAATACAATTTTTTTACGACGAGACGTACGGTTAGTAGGTACATACTGAGTTTCTTCACTGAGTGACTGACATATAACGCGCAGTGAAAACTATTAAGCGTAGAAGCGTGAGTTACGAATGCGGCGCGGTGTCCCGGACAGATAGTCTGACAAACCGCTGTTTTAATCTGCGTAAGTCAAAGTGAGACACAAACAAAGTGAGTATTCAGGCGATACCGGTGTGAATCGGTCACGCGGCGAGTCGCACTATGGCGTGTTTTTGATTTTGTCAAACTTGGTGCAATTTTCCACATGATGTATTTTGTTTTTGGTCGGTTCTGTAAAGTAGGTACTTCTCCATTTGGTCGACAAAAACGAAAAATGGCGAAATTTGATTGGAGGATTTTTTGTCTACTCTTCTCGTGAGGCGCGCATCTTAGCCCCGCTGGTCAGGTCAATTCAGGAAATGATCTTTTCTAAATTAGCCTGGGTCTGGGTGTGCTGGGAGACGCCCCTGGCTTAAATCCTTGTCTGGTACCTCGTAACTCAGGGATATTTATCCCTCCTTCGAGACCATGACAAGAGGTGTGTTGTCTGGCGCATATTAATATATATATATATATAGAAAGGTGGTCGTGAATTATGGTTTGCATTGCTGCTGATCCAATTCCCAGTTCTCGCTCCAGCTCTACATACGTAATTCGTCGGTTATCGAGAGTAAGTTTTTCGACTGCACGAACGTTTTCTTGTGTGACCGCGGTTGGCGGCCGACCTGTCTTCGTTTCATCTTTGAGACATCCCCGTCCTATTTTAAAATCAGCAAACCAATTAAATAATGTTGCTCGTGAACAAGCAGACTCAAGAAAAATAGTAGCCAAAAGTTCAAAATATTCTTGAGGCTTTAAACCTTTTATAGTCATATTAAATCATAGCGCGAAAATCACGTCGACTGAGCTCCATTGCTGCAAGCGAATACCAGTCAGATTCTCGGAAAAATGATGTTCATTCAAAAATACAAAAAAATGTGTGTTCTATTTTCAAATATATCAATAAACAACCAGCCTTTCAGATGGTGTATAACTTGCCAGTGTCAATCAAATGAGTAAAGAGTAACTTCTTTTGGCATGCCCTTCGTAATACTCGTTTTTCCTATGCGTATTTTAAGTTAATGTCTGGCTGTCATTGTTTATAAAATAAAACGATTCCAGTCATATCTTTCACAGCTTAAATAGCGATAACCTTTATCAAACACTTAGAAATAGGGGGCGCTTAAGAAAATAGTAAGCTCGGTCTCCTTTGAAGCCAATTATCAAGGATTTTACGATCATACTCGAACATTCCCGATATGTATAAATTAGGAGTGTTTACTATAAACCCAGTGAATGGGTCATAAAACCTGGTTTATGGGGTGATATAAATAGTAAATTGCTCTGCAGGATAGTATGATAACATGTTCATGTCAACTACAGTACTATTCTCTTGAGAGAAATATCCCACAGCATTTATGTGTATAAATATTTCTGGGACATGTTTATAAATGGACTTCTATATAGGTGGCAGAGATAGATAACACTTATTAGATAATCTATACTAATGTTATAAAGAGGAAAGATTTATTTTGTTTGTTTGTATTGAATAGGCTCCGAAACTACTGGACCGATTATGAAAATCCTTCACCAATATCAAGCTATATTATAAGGGAGTGACATAGGCTACATTCTCTTTTAATTTAGGCTGTATTTTTTTTAATATAGAGTATATTTTGACGGGAAAGACAGCGAAGCCGCTGACGGACAGCTATAGTTAATATTGAAACCTAGACCCAGAGTTAACACACATTTATGCTTTGTCTTGGTCGACAATCCAACCTACGATTTGTGACAAGTGAATTTTTATTTTAGCACTAAACAATGCTCTATTTTCTACACAAAGATAGAAACTAGAAACATTAGACCTGAACCTGGGACTCAAGTGGGACACGAACCCGCGACCTTTCACAATCCGGGTGACTGCTCTTCCAACTGAGCTACCGAGGCCGTTAACAGACCTGTGTATTTTACGTTGTAAGCCAACGTTGTTTCATCAATGTTATAGGCAAGCGTCTGTAACACCCTAAATAAATATTTGTTGCTAACATTTTTTTTTCGATTGAGATGAAACTAGCTACTTATAGGACAAGTTTTCGGTTGAGTCACAGGATCAGGTCTATTTTTTTTAGTTTCTATCTTTCTACGATTTATACGATTTATGATTAATAAGGGAGGAATACTACCAAACGAGCTATGAGAAAGTTTGGTAAAGTAATTGGATTACCGAAACTAAGCAACGTCTTTAAAAAACTCACGTTGAAGGTAGCAGCATTTAGTGAACCTATAAACTGTCTGTGGATGCCTTTAATCTGGTAATGGATGTCTTGCGGCTGTTATGGTTATGATACGTAGGCTAAACAAACAAACACACGGCTGTACCCATTTTTACGGTTATTCTTCTTCTTCTTCTTCATCGTATCGATGATCCTAGTTGCTCTACAGGCTTGTTGTTGGCAACTATATTATCGTTGCCCAGTGCTCCGCTACCGCTATGCCGAGGGGGGTGGCTTCATACAGATCTCGAAGGGTGCAGCTGGAGGGGCACATGGGGGCAGGACGACAGGTGCTGCATTGACTGCTCTAGGGCACCACACTCGCATTGTACCCTGTCTGGTGAAATGTATCCCCATCTACTGAGGTTACTCCTGCAGCGGCCCACTTGAGTTCGGAGCCGGTTGATTGACTTCCATGTTGGTCACGGCAGGTCGGACCCTAGAGGTAGACGCTCTGTGGGAGCCAGATAGTCAGATGGTGGAGCATGTATCTCCTTCCATATCTTGCTTCGCGATTCACCAAGAGAGCACCTTATAGCCAGAGTGTCTCGAAAGAAACTGTTACGGCTTTTAAGACGAAAACACCAAGGTTGGAGGCATAAAGTAGGTGTCTGCTATCACATTTCGGCCTCTTCTTCTCGACCGCGGAGGCAATATGCCTTCTCACAACTGGTGGAGCAATACCTGAGAGTGGGTATACCTTTGTGAGTGGCGTAGGCTTAAGGCAGCCTGTGATCGTCCGGCAAGTCTCATTTAGGGCCACAACCACTTGTTACGCATGGATAGAGCGCCGAGAAGCATAATGCCAGCCCCGATGTGGGTAGGACATGCGGAGAGGCTCCCCAGGTGGTTGAGGTAAGCCGAGAGAGAAGGTTATTACGCGAACCGACTTTTTGTGGTCTTGAAACAGTGCTTTTTAAAGGTTAGGGATCTATCTTAGGTAATAGATAAATCGAGTGGTCTGAGTGACGGATATTGATGTCGCGCCATTTATTAAGTGCCTAGTGCCTAAGTAAGCCTAGTGTACCGGGTTCGATTCCAGGTCGAGTCAATTCAGGAAACGATCTTTTCTATATTGACTCGGGTCTGGGTGTGCTGGGACACGCCCCTGGCTTATTTCCTTGTGTGGTACCTCGTAACACAGGGATATTAATCCCTACTTCGAGACCAACAAGAGGTGTGTTGTCTGGCGCATATTTATTTATTTATTTGTACTTATACAAGCTCTATGAAGCAGTTTTCTGTTGGCCTGGTGATTTCGAAGATGGAAGACACAAGACAATGTTTAAGACGGATTTGGCTTGAGGGCGTTTTTTTCGTAGTATGTCCCGAGTAGTTCCAGAGCTTCTGTAATATTTCTTCGGCTTCAGTAAAGGTTGTGGTCTGAGCAGTAAGTGCTAAGTCGTCAGCGTACAGTTACAGTTTTACGGTCAATTAACAAAGACAGGGTAGTGCAATTAGAGATAAATTATGTTCGCAAACTAAACTGTGACAGTGTTTGACCGACACCGAGGAACACTTGAGCGAATGTTTGCTTCTCGACACTTGATGTTGTTGTTGTATTTTGCAGAGAACATTTTACATTTCTCACTATGGTTATTTACATTGCTCCTATTTGCTTTCGTTTAGTTTTATAGATTGTGCTCGTGTGCTGCATTTGAGTGCGGTTTTAGTCGCGGTCTGGTAATTCTCAATTCAATCGCCCTAAAGGGCTTTATTATAATCTCTTATGTCAAATCAAACAGCTCACTTTGCTCACTTAGCTTTTTTTCGCTGTTAATTGTAAGTCAGCCTTTTTTTCAGAAAGTCGCTTAACATGATTGTACTACCGCATCAAATCAATCAACATAGCAATCATCTAGTACAATATGTATCATAGCAATCTTACTCTAGCGCCACCACGGGGCGCCTCACGCTATAGCAAATTATTTACAAGCCATTACACCGTCGTGTGCGCGTGCGCCGTGATTACATCTTAGTTATTTTATTATCCGCTGTTCGATTCGGTTACTCAACACTTTAATAAAATAACAATTGATTATTCTTAGCACTGACGTACTAGTGGATGAGTAAGATGAAGATGGCAGTGGGCAGGGTACGCGCGAGGCGAGGAATAATGAATGTTTAGTCAGAAAAGCTTTGGGCTCGAGCTATTTATTGGATAAAGACAGAGAGAATATAAAAGTTTGAGCGAATAAGCGTTAAGCTAAGATGCTTTTAAGCAAGTGCAAGGCTACAAAGTCTAGAACCTGGGATTTAAGACACGATTGGCGTAGTGCGGTGTTTACCGGTTTCTCGACTTGAATTGAGTGGTGACAAGAGGGTTGATTCCCAATTGGGTTAAATCGGAAAACAAACTTTTCTGAATTGACTTGGGTTTGAGGTGCCTGGAAGACGCCCTCGCTTAAATCCTTGTGTGGTACCTCGTAACACAAGAATATTTAATGCAGTCCCCCTCTTGACTTTGTGCGTAGGACGCCTGCTATGAGAGACCGTTTTGTACACCGAGACTAGTACCTACATCTCAATTACAGAATGGTCTTTCAGCGGTGATATTTATAAAGTATATCACAAAATGGTGACTTCAAGATTGCCTTTTCAGAAGGCATAAGCTCTATGCGTATGATACTAGATCAAGAGTTTTCAAATTCGTAGTTATCAAGAGCTTGAAGTTGAACTTATAAGCTCCCGTTTAAAAAAATCAACTAAAAGTGCTGCTGAAGATACTGCAACGCTAAAAAATCTGATGGACAAAAAATCTAATTTAATATGTGACAGTGTTCAATTTATTACAATAATTAAAGAACTCTCTTAATTTACGTTAATCCTAATTTAACAACCATTTCAACAATTTTAAAGCACACAAAGGGCTATAAATACTAAATTGATAGCGTAGAGACGATCTATTAAGAAAGTTGTATGTTGCAGTTAAACTATAAAAACAGTTTTATGCGTTAATAAAGTAGCCAGTAAGGTAAAACAATGGATTTTATTTTGACTTAATAATTGCCATCATAAATGAGGTACTAGAAATTTTGAAATAACCTATCTATTATCTGGATGGATTACGAGTATCCTGATGAAATATCGAACATTCCAATCACTATCCTGTCCTACAGTGCAAAATTCAGGAATTTTCTGGAAGATTTAGAAGGATAAAATGCAATCGAAATTATTTTTGTTCGCTCAAGCAAATTTCTATTACAATTTTATCTACTTTACAATCTGTCTCATCATCTTACAAATAAATCTGACGACACGATTGGCGAAGTGCGCTGTAGCAAGGATTCTCGCCCTGATTTCCGTAGTGGCCCAGGATCGACGCGGTCGGGTCAATTTAGGAAACGATCTTTTCTGAATTGACTCGGGTCCCAGACCCGAGTCAATTCAAATGGTGTGCTGGGAGACGCCCCTGGCTTATTTCCTTGTGCGGTAGCTCGTAACACAGGGATATTAATCCCTACTTCGAGACCATTACAAGAGGTGTGTTGTCTGGCGCATATTTATTTTATTTATTTATTTATAAAACATGACTCCACATTTTTCTTGGCATCCTTAAAAACATTTTTAAATAAAAGTAATAATATATGGTGCTAAGACAAGAAATATATCAATTCTAGCTGCTCCATCAAGATCTAAAAAAACGTCCGCATCTCAATCCAGCCAAATCATCTTTCGGCTTTTTTCTTATCTGACTACGACATGTATAACTAAGTGGACTGTAAGAGTCGATAGAGACGTGTAATGACCATTATTGATCGTGCGTGCATCAGGTACCGTTGCGGGATTTCTAAATTATCAAATCATTACATTCATTACATACCGAAGGGCATAATTTGTATTCGATTAGTTAACCCGGGAGCGGAGGGATGGGCTGACTTGTCAGGATCGATATCGATGGTCTGATTATTGATAGTGCGTGAGATATTAAAAAAAAGTTAAATTGGCTCGAGTTGAGCAAACCGAGCTTTATTGCATTGATATAACAAATATATTTAATCGACAATGAGTTACGTGTGATTAATAACAGGATACTAATTTACTTGGATTTATTATCATCGTGTCATTCGTGACAGTACTTTTACTCGTTGATGTATGGAACAGATGTTTATGTTGAATGTTGTTTCCTTTGTGGTTTCTTAGGCACCATGAACAACATAAAATCTTCATTGAGACTAGGACAAAAACTTGTATTATCGTTTCAATATATACGATAAAATAGCGTGGACATATTAGTAAGTAAATTGAATGCGGAGGATTATTTAACTTCACATTACTTGTAGTTTTGAATGACTTCAAAACTTTGACCCTTTTTTGATGGAAATACAACTGGACTAAAAAAACATAAATGTTGTGAATCAAGCAGTCACTATCGATGACAAAGGCCCATCTCTACGTCGTCCCCGTAAATCACTGTGCGGTATGTTAACGAGGTTCCTCGATCGGCCGCGTATATCGATAATATACAACATCCAGCATGTATCGACAGTCTATTACGTCAACCTTAGCGGGAATTTAGTTTTGGTGGTTCTCTAGGACCACCGATGAAATAAATATTAGGGTTGAAATTCTTGAACAATGGTTGTAACTTTTAAATTTAACTGTCTCTGTTTAATTGACATCTTTGGAACATTGGACTAGTTATAATAATTAATAAAATAAATATCTGGGACAATTTACACCAAGATCTTCTTAATATTTCTAAATACGTACTTAAATAGATAACAACACCCAGACACACAACAAACACAAATGTTCGTCACATAACTGTTTTTCATGGGTGGGTTCGCACCCACGACCTCCGGTGCTTAAGGCAGAATCGCTGCCATTGCACCAACAGGCCAGTCAGTCAGGTATACATTCTGAGTGTCCTAAAGACTGGATTTATCAAAGGAAAGATTTCGAATATTTGATAGGAATTAAAACAAAGACAACTAAAGTACAGCTAACACCCAGACTCAACCTGTTGACGTCTTAGTCAGTGTGGGTTTAAGTAAAAAATAATATATAACACATTCTATTAATAATTTAGGGTAAAAGTTTCATTTATACAGTATTGTCGTTTACACACGTTGCTGGACTTACTTTTACAGACGGGCACATATTTCAAAAACGTTTTATAAATGGCAATTGATTTATCTAAAACTGTAGCAATATTTTCAATTAGTGACGGCCTTAGCTTTGTTTTTATGTTTTGAATAATACAACTGTACATCTACCAGGAGTTGTCAATTTAAATTTATATTATTGTTCGCGTAAAAATATATTGGGATTTGACATTGTCATGTCATGTCATGTGTCATCCCAATACATTTTTTTTACGCGAACGATAAAGTATATTTAAAGTGGCAATTCGTGGCAGACGTACTGTACATTGCCACTGACAGCCCTGGCCTATTAGGAACTTTACCTAAGTTTTTTCGTCGCATGCCTGCGAACATTTCGGCGAATAAGCCATATTTGGTGCCACACACGTTTCCTAATTGGTTCCTTAATTAATGTACCTGCGTTCAATAGATTAACGACTAGTGCTTGGCCATTATGAATAAATATGGCGGCGAATGTAAGTCTGGAATTAATTGAAATTGGCGCGTGTTTATAAAAGTTTGATTCTTATCGCGACACACCTAGATCTACTCGTTACTGAGTAATAGTAATTCTGGGTGCCTATACTATTGCCAATCGTTTATTTTAGATGAAAAATAAAATTCGTTTCAATACCATTGGTGAAATGTCTTCTGAGTGTTCAGTTCACCATGACGGCAGCAGTCACTTAACCCCGTTAGGGATATAGTCGTGATGGTATATCCCTTTTATGATTGTTTAAGGAGAAACGTCAAAGAATGCATTTTGTAGCGTGTATCGCATTGTGTAAACTGATGTTTATAACAAGTCCTAAGATCTTTCTATCGTTATATCTACCACCTGTATAATGTGATACAACTAGTAAGCAAATTTGAATAAATAAATAAATAACACTTTACCACACTTCATATTCTATTGTCATTTCAATCCATCATAGGAAAATAATACTTAGGCGCAGTCTGGATCTTCAAAAAATCAGCAACTCTTACATTTCCAACCTATGAGTCTGAATTTTTCCCACAGCCATCATTTCAATATGTCAGTATCACATTTCCACAACAAACACTGGCCGATCAATATTCCTCTGGACACGTGGCGTATCTCCCTTTATTCCAATTAAGGTAATATTCTTAGGCCCGTATTCTAAATAGAATCGTACTCAAGTACTGATCTGTACTTGAGTAGAGATTTGAAAACGTCAGTTCATACAAAAACGTCATTCAGATCTACACTCAAGTATAGATTTTGTTTTAGAATACGGGCCTAACTTCCTAAGTAACGGCTGACCACACCACTTTTGTAATGGCTTAATTAGAAGTTCACCAAAGTCATCATTTCACCTCGTCCATCAAAGGCCACAAAGCCGTCTGCCCCACTTCCTACATAACTAGCCATTCACGATGGTATCCGTAAACCAGCCAACAAACGAGGCATATATGCGCCCGCGCAACCGTGGCGCATTGTCTGCCATCCGGCGCGCTAATAGGGGTGCCACGAGGAGGTATACCTGCACTTGCAGGGTCACTGTCAATAAACAGAATATGATTATTTGACGCAAAAAAACAGTAATAACATAAAATTCTGAATATTAAACTTAAACATAATGACGTGTAAAAACGGCTTCCACTCAGCATCGTGTTGTGGTGCGTTAAGGAGCACCACGGCGCTGGTTTTCAGTGGTTAACTGATGCTCCAGAAGGAAAATGGTGGGATGTAACTAATAAAATGGTCAAAAAGGTCTGCAGCGAGTTCATATTTTTTTCTTCAGACTTTATGCAGAGCTCAACAGAACACTACATCTTGAACCTCATCACTTTACCTGCCTGACTAAGTTGTCATGTCAAATGCCAATACAATTTTTTTACGCGAACGATAACGTAAATTTAAAGTGGCAACCCGTGCTGCAAATATAACGAAAGCAACGAATTTGACAAAATGGAGAACGAGTACGCTACGTTTGAATTTTATCAAAATTAGTAGCCGAACCAAAAATAATCTGCTTTTTAACCTAGCAGCCCTACTGATCGTCCGTCACTGAGGTAATAATACTCTATTACCGCCTATCCGATTACTCTGCTTTTGTCAGGTGCCATGAATCCGTCATGGACACACACTTCATTTTGATGATGTTTGTCTGTACCCCACCCCTACCATTAGTCAGCGAAATAAATAAATAAATATGCGCAAGACAACACACCACTGACCACTCGTGGCACCACTTGTCATGGTCTGAAAGTAAGGATTAATATTCTTGTATTACGAGGTACCACACCAGGATGAAGCCAGGGGCGTCTTCCACCCGATCCCAAGCCAATTGGAAATCGAACCCGTTACACTACGGAAATCGAGGCCAGAAACCGTGCTACAGTCCACCAATCGTGTCGTCAAACTCACTCACTTGAAGCTGTAGATGTCACATAGTACTAGCAGTATACGAACGCATCATATAAGTTAATTTTTGTTTCTTTTATATTGCCCGTCGAGATGACTCACTCCACCTGATGGAAAGTGGTTGTGACTTCCAAATATGAGGCTGACAAGCACAGTAATGCAAAGGAATCACTGAGCTTGCCACATCTCGAAGACCTACAAAAATGCCTTTTCACGCCCTGCTTGTAGAACCCGGGACTATAAGAGGAAGGAAACACATGTGCTGGAAGAGCGTACCACGTCTGCATGGTACGACAAAGAAACGAGTCACCGAACCTTTTAGTTCAGGGCAACAAATGCTGAATTGTGTGGATGAATGGTGGATACTTTTCCTGATTAGCAGCCATAAGACGTACTTTGGTGAAAACATACTTAAATATTACTATAGAGTTCTAAAGGTTACAGGCCTGCATTGGACACGGAAACCTTCATCAAGTCGCCTAACACTCCTACAGGTAGGGGCGTCCCATGCAACGTTTGCCTTCATATTCTACCCATGTTGTTGATAAAGAGGGTCTGTAACATACAATTTGTAACATCAATTATAATGGAATACAAGAAACATAAAAGTATTCACGTGACCCTGAAGCCTGTTTGCTGCCTCTTTAATAGAAAAACCAACAGCCAACGGTTACATTTCTGCTCACTACCGCTTCAGCTTACTTGCCGGTTAGACATATCCAACCGGCAAGTCAGGTTAGTTTCCTTGATCCATTCACACAGTTAGCAAAATACCGAGCGTTACTCTCCATGTATATCATCAATCATGTGTATGTGTAATCAATGTGTATCATCTCACTCATTGACCTAGCGCGTTCTTTACTCTTTTACGAACTGACGAAAAGTATTAAAACATTTACATACAAACCCTCAAGACTACCTTTATATCCCAAACGGGGCAGTCAGGGGTAAGTTGACTCTTACTGTCATGATGAACGGCACACTTTTCACAAAGCGCATTAAAACCCAACGAGGCATTTTAGTGAGAAAACTGTAAGTAGTGAGTTGGTTACATGATAGGGGCCATGACTTAGCCACAGCTGCCTCATCTGACGCTTAATGCGTTTTGAAGTATGATTGAGTTCCGGCGCCTGCACTGATTGGCTAAATAATTGTAACAGTCTGTTAATGGATTAGTTGATTAATCCCAATAAATCTACGTCGTCATACTGATCTATAAGGTTTTAATTTGACTTTTGCTTGCAGAGAATTCAGATGGACATTGGATTCAGATGGTTATTTAAAGAATCCGAAATGTTTTAACTTGGTCCTAGTTATTCGCTTCTTCGTCCAAATTGCATCACGGCAAGATGTAGGATATCCTTCACAATAACCACTTTCTAATTAATCTTAGATGGAGACGAATTATCTATAAAGATTAAGTTAAGAATAGTTTTTTTATAACCATCTTGTGCTTTTGTTAAATGCTCTGTGCAGGCACTCCCGGCCAGGGGCCCTGGTGACCTGTAACACAGGCTCATGATTTGAGCCTACATCAGGCACCAGTCTCTCACAATATAGCACGGTTCCAATATATTTGTACACCTAGATTATAATTAGAATAAGTTGTTATATTGTGGATAAAATGAATTTACATATATTTATTAATTTATGAATAATGTTTTACTAAAAACCTCATTGTTGTACACTGTTGGTCGAATAACATTTCTTTGCTTATATTTTGACATACCACCAGATATCTTGTGTATTCAGTTTAAGAACTTCTTCTATTATTATCGTTTAAAACATTTGAGCAATTGAATCGTATCTAACATCGCGCCTGTCCCATGTTTGCAAGTAGTCAACATTAATAGTCATAAAATAACCCATAAACTTAAATCGACTACCATTATCACCAACGTCAGTAATATCAAATAACGTAAACCTTGTTTTGTATTTACTGTGTTTGACAATGAACATACCCATAAACTGTCATTGGTTTCCAATATGGTCGTACCAATGGAGTCTCTATTGCCATCAGCCATCGCCTATTGCTATTACCACGTCATTACCGTCATATTTACTGCACCATACCAGTTCTCGTAATGTTATGGGAATGCAAAAGATAGAACCAATCGAAAAGTAAGCATATATAAGCTCTTACTAACATTTGAAATAAAGATTCAATCAATGTACATAAATCTGTTTTGTGTGTTTGACGACACGATTGACGTAGTGCGCTATAACACGGTTTTTCGCCTCGGTTTCCGTAGTGTTCCGGGTTCGATTCCCAGTCGGGTCAATTCAGGAAACGATCTTTTCTGAATTGACTCGGGTCTGGGTATGCTGGGAGACGCCCCTGGCTTGTTTCCTTGTGTACCTCGTAACACAGGGATATTAATCCCTACTTCGAGACCATTACAAGAGGTGTGTTGTCTGGCGCATATATTACATATGTATCTGTTCAATAAAACAGCAGTTTTATGTGTTGGTAGATGCGCAATATGTTATTGAATATTACTTTTGTTTTACCACAGTGTAGCAATAGTGTGTCCTCTACGTTGCTTTTTACTTTTTTACAACTTATTTGTCTGTAAAAAAGGGACTTGAATTCACAGAAGTTTCAATGCACGTAATGAAATGTGATACAGAAATCTTCATTGGATTTATTAACAAATTGTGTAAATACTGAGGAAATCTCCTTCTTTACGTAAGCAATTTGTATTGGTCAAACCGCCACTCAATCTTCAGTTCTAGCTATCATTAACGTTTTATTATTGTTAAAATAATGAAATTTCGTTTTAATGTTTGCCATAAAGTGAGTAACGAAGTGGTAGGTAAATGTAGAAAGTTTAACTACATAATATATCCTTATGTATATTGAGTCGATGGATACACCTTCCACCTTCAGGTATAATGTAATTATTGTTCTCTTAAGTTGTTTATTGCAATTGCATGTTTTGTGCCTATTCTTCCTTTTTTAGTAGATTTTAGGAAAACAGTAATAAGGTAGGTTGTAAAGTAAACCATAACAAAAATCTAAGGTAGGTACCTAATGTAAACAAAATTAGTTACAAAAATGTATTTAGCCGAACTGTAACCGAGAACTACTGCCGACAAACTGCTATGCATGCATATTTTTTTTATATTAAAAATGTCATCATCATCATCATCATCCGTGCGCTCTATCCCGGTTGTGAACCCACACTGGTGTGTGGGGTCCCAGGGTCCGCCTTTCTTATTTCTATTTTTATATTAAACTTGTGTTGTATTTTTGGAAATAAAAAATAATAAAAAAAAGCCATGCGTTCTGTCATCATGATTATGATTAATAAGAAGTTCTTTAATTTCACTTTTCTAAAGTTAACAATTTCAAGTCTTACAGCCCATTTGTCAATAGTAACATGAAATGACAATCTAATTCACGCACATAATCACGAAATAGTGACGGTAAAAAGTTTAAATTTCTGTTTGTTAGTTGATTCATTCAATTCTGCTCATTTCATTATGATTAGATTTTTCCAATTTTTTGAAGAATTTATTTTGAGAGGATTGTTACGTTATAATTGTTTTGAATTCACATTTATTACTCGTAAATAAATCTTTATATGCGATGCGATGCATCATTGGAGTGGGTCGCGGACTAGTGGTCAATAAAACATCAATAATTGAAGCGTTGACAGACAGTAAAGTGATGTAAAATGAAATCTAATAAATGCAAGTGGGCAGAGCCGCAATAAAACAGTCATCATAAATATTGAATTAAGTTTAAATTATTGTTGAATTTGAATCGTTGTTTCCATTTTGAGTTACACTGCGAGGACAACAAATAATTAATAATGTGAGTTGCAGACTTGATCAACTTAATACTTTAGAATTATGATAATATGACGGATACAACGATAACTATCCACACTTAATGTATTAAACACTGTCTGTTTAATTGTAAAATATGACAGACAAGACAGAATATGGGTAATTATTTATAGTTTCTTGTAATAGCACATTTTAATACATTTATAATAATAGTTTGCTAATCAAAACAACATCTGGCTGCACAATGCTACTTTATTTTGTACAATTTTTTCTTCTTTTTGTACTCTTAGTTGAAACTTTGTTGTTTTATTAAGATGTCTATTAAGATGTATATTTCTAGGTTCTTCAAGCGGGGCGTGAAAAGGCATTTCTGTAGGCTTTGACAAGATGAGGATGGTGAGCTCAGTGATTATTTTGCAGTACTGTGCTTGTCAGCCTCATATCTGGACCTCACGACCGCTTTCCTTCAGGTGGAGTGAGGATCTTGACGGGCGATATAACTATTGACAACTTTTTTTCATAATTTTGTTTGTGTGTCAATTAACATCCATCATAATATTCATTTCTGAAAACAGAAAAAATCAACATTGGTCCTAGGGTCCCCTAGGGATTAAGCGGGACGTGAACCCGCACCTTCCGCAATTTGAAAGGCGCTTGCCTTATGCATGATCAAACTTGGCTTAAAATGTAAAATACACTAGATAAATTTGCCAGGGGGCGTATTAACATTTCTTATAGCCAGTCAAGTTAATTTCCTAAACTGAGCATAGCGAGCGATTTCCTAATATTCTGATCTTTCATTTTCAGCCAGTCAGCGGTTACCAGCCAATAATGCATCCTATAGGCCAGATATTCACGGAGGAAACTGCTCGCTCCCTCAGTTTAGACAATTAACTTGACAGGCTTTAAGAGATTGTATACAGCCCCAGGTCTGGCGGTCCGCGTGCTTGATTGTCACCAACTTAGTATAAAAAAAGTAAAAGTTGGTTCAAGTCCCTCTCGATTCAAAGGATCAAGGTTGATTTTTTCTAGTATCTATCTTTGGTAAAAATTAAGGATTGAAGAAACGACTGAACAATAAATTCAATTCTTATAATAATATCGTGTGCCACTGTAAACCATTAGCGACCATTTTGACTGAATACTGTCATTGGAGACAATGTGTGACAGAAATCATGAATTAGCTGAATGACCCATAGCTCAGAGTTGACAAAGACCTCGTTGTTGCATCGCGGATAAATCGCAACATCGTATTGTCTGAAACAATGCACTTCAGTGCAATGGACCGTGTCTCGACACGTGATAGTCTGTGCTATCAATAAGAATATTAGTATCAAATGGAGGAACTATACATGCCGTCATATCATAATGTATCTGCTGAGGTAGCATATACCGGGTTGTCCGTATGCCAACTCACTGAGCCAGCTGAAAACCAGCATCAGTACGTCTACCACGAGTTGCCACTTTAAATTTACATTATCGTTCGCGTAAAAAAATGTATTGCGATTTGACATTGTAATGTCATGTCATGTCAAATCCCAATACAAATTTTTAGGCGAACAATAACGTAAATTTAAAGTGGCAACTCGTGGTAGACGTACTGAACGTAGCGATAGCCGTTTACGTGTCGTAAGCCCATGGTGGAGATACTGGGCCTGTCGCGCGCAGTTATAAGCTAAGAACGGTCTTAATATATTGATTTTAATGAAGGTTTCCGGAAATTTCATGAAGTGATATGTCTTTTTTATAGACTATGTTTTCCAATGCTTAAAGTAAAAGTTAATTCTTTAAACCAAATCAAACAAAACTGGATAACCAGAGGTCTGAAAGTAGGCTGTAAACATAAACGTAAAATTCGCTATACATACTATAAAAACAAAACAGAAACAAATAAATTGAATTATATAAAATATTCTAAGATATTGAAAAAATGTATTTCAAATTCAAAAAGGAATTCTAATATTAAATTCATTAGTAAAGGTAAGAATAAATGCAAAGCTTCATGGACAGTAATAAAAAATGAGCTGACTGCTGTACACAAAAGAAACAGTATAGAAAGAATTGAAGTGAACGAATCGGTATTGACTGACCCCCTAAGCATAGCCACTACATTTAATAAACCAGAGCTCAATATCTTCATTTATTGCCTAAATCCACCTCAATGCTACATTTACAAACAAAACGCTTACAATATGTGTCTGACCTTGTATAACAAACTACCATCATCAATTAAAAAATTAAAGGGAAATAATTTTGAAAATAACCTTAATAAATGGATGGATTTTAATTGTTTCTATAATTTGAAGGAATATCTTTACCACGATAAAGATTTCACAGTATATATATATATATTTTTTTGTTCTTAAAGATCCATAGTGTGTTGTTAATGTATTTAAATTTTAGTTTTATTGTTATGTTTTTGTTTATATGTTTGTAGTACCTACTTTAGAATAAATACAACATGTTTTGAGATTTCTAGTATAATTGTTTGTTGATTTTAACTTTAATAGATAAGAAATTGATGTGTAAAAAAAAAACTCTTAATACAAGAATTTGCACGCCAGCATAGCAGGCCGAATACTATGTCTGGGCTCACATTTACATCTATATTACTCCAATGTATTCTAGCAAATAAATGATTTTTATATTTATTTATTATTTATTAATAACTACTTTATAAATTTGGCAAATAAAAAACAAACTGACCAACCAAAAAAAGTAATAAGCACCAAGCAGGTATCAAACTCGATTTTTTTGACACCTTTGTCGGAAGCAGAAGTCAAAAGAGAAGTTATGTCCTTGAAAAATACTAGCTCGGAGGGATACGATGAAATCAATACTAAAATTATAAAGGAATGCGTCACTGAAATCCTTGCTATTTTGACTCATTTAGTAAACTCATCATTCATATCTGGTAGCTTTCCTGAACTTCTGAAGCAGTCAATCATAAAACCTTTATTAAAGAAGGGTAAGAGCGAGGATGTGAATAGTTACAGACCCATTGCACTGATTCCGATATTTTCAAAAGTTTTTGAAAAATGTATGCACAAAAGATTCATTAGCTTCTTTGATAGGTTTGAGATCATTAGTCGTGAACAGTATGGCTTCCAGAAAAATAAATCCACAACTTTAGCCTTACATCGTCTCGTAACGACTCTCATATCCAACGTTAATGCTAAGAACTGGACCACTGCTCTCTTCATTGATCTATCAAAAGCCTTCGATCACGTTTTGCATTCGTTATTATTACAGAAAATGGCAGCAGTTGGAATTAGGGGGCCGGCTTTAGAATGGATAGAGTCTTACTTGACAGGCAGGCAACAATGTGTGGCTATAAATAAAATGAACCAGCAAAACGAAATTATCTCTCACTTTTCTGAATATAACAATATAGGATGCGGTGTGCCACAGGGAAGCGTGCTGGGCCCAATCTTGTTCCTCATCTACATCAATGACATTGTTGATGTAACAGACCACAAATGCGTTTTGTTTGCTGACAATATTTCCATAATTGTTCCGTCAGATAAAACAAGTAAAACAATTACTGATCATGTTATGGACATAAATGGCACTATTGAAAAAAATATTGAATGGCTTGACATACACATTATGAAAATTAATTTAATTAAATCCAATTATAAATAAATAAATAAATAAATAAATATCCCTGGACATTATTCCACACAGCGCCATCTAGCCCCAAAGTAAGCTAATTAAAGCTTGTGTTATGGGATACTAGACAACGGATAAACATACTTAAATACATTTTCTTTTGTAAATACATACTTATTATACATAGGAGACACCCAGACCAGTACAAACAGACATGTTTATGCACACAAATGTTTGTACTGTGCGGGGATCGAACCCGCGACCTCTGGTGTAGTAGCCAACTTCTTAACCATTACACCAAGTCGGTCGATTATATCCATTTTAAGTCTTTGACTGCCGCTAAAGAAGACACAATAGAAAATCTATTGTTTGCGGGTCACCGGTGACCCCATGGCAGCTAATGTGTTAATCATTATAAGAATATTAGTTTGAATAAGAATGACGAACACTATAAAAACACTAGCATTGATGAAGTGCAACAAGTTAAAATTCTAGGATTGACTATTGATAGAGATATAAATTGGAAAGCACATATAGAAAATGTTTGTAACAGAATTAATAAGTTTGTTTATGCATTACAGCAAGTTAAAACTGTTACAACTTTAAAAATTGCCATTGATGCATATCATGCTTATGTTGGATCCATATTTCGCTATGGGTTAATTGTTTGGGGTAATGGTACCAGCATCAATAGAGCATTTAGTGCACAAAAAAAGTGTGTAAGGGCAATTTGTGGTGTCTCGCCACGTACTTCCTGCTGACCCCTTTTTAAAAACCTTAGAATATTAACATTAACATCTCTTTATATTCATGAAATTTGCGTATTTGTACAACAGAATTATGAGCTATTTAAACGGGCATATCAGATATACCCTAGAAACCGTAGAAATCCTAATAGACTAGTGTTACACGATACTCCGAAGACGATGCAATATGGTAAAAGCTGCTTGACAATGTGTGTGAAATTTTTTAACCATTTGCCAAATGAATTAAAAACATTAAATTTAAGGCAATTTAAGACAGGATTACATAAATAGTTGCTGTCTAAGACCTTCTACCATTTAAAAGAATTTCGAGAAGAGAAGTACTAGTTTCTGTTCTCTGGCGTGTCTTTATTATGATTGGATTTCGTAATGTTTATGTCAAAAATGTCAAGTGTTATAGTTAAGTTAGTGAAAGTTTAATTGTATTGTGTTAATCTTAAGTTTAACCTAATTATGTTTGAAAATATATTTGCATGTCTCTTTTATATTGACTAAGCATGAATGTTCTGTAAACTTTATTTTAAAACCATTTATACAATGTTTTATGCGAATAAATAATTCTTATTCTTATTCTTATTATATTTTTTTAGACATCATGCCATCGCTGTCTTTTTAAGTAAATAAATATAAATATGCGCCAGACAGCACACCACTTGTCATGGTCTCAAATACCTGACCAACGGCCCTTTTTAGGACCAATTCTCCTACAGCCCTTTTCAGGGCTTGAGCTCTTGACCTTGTGGACCTTGTTGGACCTTGTGTTGATATAAGGTCCTTATCAGGACCACCCAACCGGCAACCATCAAGATTTAAAAAGGCCTACTCTACAACCCGCCCTAAAAGGAATGTCCATCAACATTGAAGGCTTTTCTCGAAACAAAGCTGATATCTTATCTGATTTATGCATCTCAGAACAGTGCAATCTTGTATGCGTCTAGGAAACGCACCGTAGTGCTAGCCAGTGTAGACCTTACATTCCTGGCTTTACACTCATTGCATTTGAAATCCCTCATGGAAAGCACGGAAGTGCAGTTTTTGCCTCCCCAGACCTCAAAATTGTCTCGTGCAGCTTGATATCTCTTAACTCTGTGGAGATAATTACAGTTGATGCTGGTAACTGTACTATTACATCAGTGTACAAGCCACCGGGTGAAGTTTTTGCTTTCGCTAAACCCGACAATTTTGACAACCACATTACAAAAATTGTTTTGGGTGACTTTAATAGCCATAGCATAAACTGGGGCTATGGAGACACAGACGCAGATGGGCAGATGCACTTGATCTCAACCTTATTCATAACACCAAACTCCTAGCCTCGTTTTACAGCGGCCGTTGGAAGCGTGGATACAACCCAGACCTAATTTTCGCCAGCCATAGTATCAGTTCACAAACTATCAAATCTGTGTGTTCCCCTATACCGAGAACCCAGCACCGCCCAATCCTATGCACAATCCATCCAGCAATAATTCCCACTGAAGTACCCTTCAAGCGCCGATTCAATTACACGAAAGCAAACTAGGAACAATATTCTAAAGAAATTGACATGAAAGTGCGAAACTTACCCCCTGTACCTGAAAATTACGAGGTGTTCGTCAATTTTGTGTCTGTCATCTCACGTAAAAGTACCCCAAGGGGCTGTCGTCCATCGTACATCGCAGGTCTTTCGCAAGGGTCATCGGAACTGCTGAAGCGCTACGAGGTTTCGTTCAACGATGATCCCTTCTCAGAACAAACCAAAAACATCGGGGAGGACCTCCTAGTCGACAGAGGTAAGCAAGCATTTGACGATGTAAATAATACTCTCTCAAAAGTACTATGTTGGTTCACTAGTAATAATTTATTACTTAATGCAAAAAAACAAAGTGCATCAAATTCTCTATGCCCAATGTGAGACAGGTTGATACTATTGTAACTATGAATGACGAGCCATTAGAATTAACAAATTCTACTGTATTTTTAGAAATACCTTAGATTCTAAGTTACAATGGGGTCCGCATATAACGGCCCTGGCAGGGAGACTCAGTTCTGCTGCTTGTGCTGTTAGAAAAATAAGACTCTTGACTGATATTGAAACAGCAAGACTAGTATATTTTAGCTACTTTCATAGTGTTATGTCGCATGGTCTACTGTTGTGGGGTTCAGCTGCAGACTTGAACACCATTTTTGTACTTCAAAAAAGAGCCATCCGCTCCATTTACAAACTTAGACCACGCGACTCTCTTAGGGAAGTATTTAAGAAGATCGATATTTTAACTGTGCATGCTCAGTATATTTTAGATAACATAATGTATGTGCGCAAAAACTTGCATCTGTTCAAAAAAAACAGTGACACTCATAAACATAATACCAGAAATAAAAACAAATTGAAAACTCCCAGTCTTAGGCTACACAAGGTGGGAAACTCATTTGTGGGTCAATCTGTAAAATACTTTAACAAAATACCTCAAAGTCTTGTTGATCTACCTCTTCACAAGTTTAAGTCTGCAATTAAAGCAAAGTTAATGAAACAAGGTTATTATAATGTAGAGGATTACTTGAACGACAAAAGTTTGTGGTCATAGTAGGAATAATCTGCTCCTCTGCTCAATATTGTGTTCTTTTTTCTACTCGCATTGACTGTACTCTGAATTTATTTTTTGTAAAACAAACAAAGTTGAAAAGAGTAACTATCGAGTTTCTTGCCGGAGTCTTCTCGATAAGAAGCAACGTCCGAACCGGTGGTAGATTCACATTATGTATATTCACGATGTGTACTAGTTAATATTGTACTATTTTATTTACGTTTATTATTATTATTTCTATATACTTTTTTTGACATGTCATAAGTGCTTTGTACAAGCTTAAATGAATAAATGATTTTTTACTTACTTACTTTACTTACTTACCTATCACAGGTTGGCGATACGCGCCGGGAAAAGTGGATAGCTACAGTAAACAATATTGATATGACACACAATAGCAAGACGGCTTGAACAACCATCCGCCAGCTAACTGGAGAGCCTCCGCCAGCAACTGCACCAAGCCAGGTCACCGCTAACAAGATAGCACATCAACTACTTGTTAACGGAAAGCCACCTAAACGTTTAAAAACACCTAAAGGCAAAAAACAGTGCTCGACGTTAAACATCATGTCCACATGTCACCCATTTAGTCTTGCTGACATAACTGAGGCTATAAAAGCGCTTAACAACGGGAAAGCTTCAGGGGTGGATAATATTTCTGTTGAACAGATTAAACATCTGGGTCCTGTTGCGGTTTCGTGGCTGCTTCAGCTTTTTAACGACTGCCTGGCGCAAGCAAGAATACCACGCACTTGGAGAAAGTCTTAAGTGATTGCTCTGTTAAAGCCTGGTAAATCAGCAGACGACCCTAAGAGTTATAGGCCCATCTCTCTCCTCTGCCACAGCCTTAAACTATTCGAACGAATGCTTCTGAACCGCCTTACACATCTTATAGACCCAGAACTGACTCCAGATCAAGCAGGTTTTAGACCGGAAAAGTCTTGCTGTAGCCAAATACTCAAGCTAACACGCATATTGAAGACGGATATGAGGCTGGCCAAGTGACTGGAGTGGTGTTTGTCGATTTGTCGGTAGTATGACGGCAAACCAAAACCTTGTCAACATACTAAGGGAGCTACTGAGCAACCGCCGTTTCCAAGTTCACCTTCTACCGGAAAAGAGCAGATGGCGAACGCAAAAAAACGGATTGTCACAAGGAAGTGTGCTTGCACCTATACTGTTCAATATATACACGAACGACCAGCCGTCTGCTCCAAATACCTCCCGATACATTTATGCCGATGACTTGGCCCTGGCCTCACAGTCCCCTTACTTCGATCAAGTAGAGAAGGATCTGACGCTGGCGCTGCGGGATTACGATAGGTACTACGAGGACAACGCGTTAAGACCGAATCCCTCCAAGACACAATCTTGCGCCTTCCATCTGCGAAATCACCAAATCGGACCCTCAAAATTACTTGGCGGGGAGAGCCAATCGATCACTGTAGCAAGCCTAAGTACCTTGGTGTTGTATTAGACAGATCTCTCACGTACAAAGCCAACTGCGCTAACATCAGGCAGAAAGTGAGTGCCCGTAATAATCTCCTACGGCGAAATGGGGTGCATCTGCTGAAGTCCTGCGGACAACCGGTTTGGCACTTTGCTACTCGGCGGGCGAATATGCTAGCCCTGTTTGGAGCCGCTCAGCGCACGCAAAGCAAGTGAATACAGCATTGAATGAGACTTGCCGGATAATCACAGGCTGTCTCAAGCCGACCCCGGTAAACATGCTGTATCCGCTGGCTGGAATTGCTCCACCCGCAGTCCGCCGAACAGTTGCTGGTTCTACTGAGAGAACTAAATCTGATCATGACCCTCGCCACCCCCTGCATGGCTACTCTGACGTACCACAGCGACTAAAGAGCCGAAAGAGCTTTTTGAAATCCGTCTGTCCAGTTTCTGGCAACCCTCCTCAAGCCAGACTAGACTTGTGGCAGGAGCAAAGTCCTTCCACCCTATTCGTCGCCCCTGCTGAGAGTCTGCCTCCTGGCCATAAGCTGCTATGGTCGACCTGGAAATCTTTAAACAGATTGCGGACCCAGGTCAGCCACTGCAAGGACAGCCTGTGTTGATGGGCACAAAACATGAGCTACCTTTTACTGTGCCCTGCATGCCTGGCTAGTTGCACATATGAGGACCTCATGTGTGCCAGAAACAATGCCGTTCAAGTGGCGGAATTCTGGTCACACGTAATGTAGTGTTGCCACTCGACACGATAAGAAGAAGAAGATGGTCTCGAAGTAAGGATGAATATCCTTGTGTTACGAGGTACCAGAACAGGAATAAGCCGGGGAGTCTCCCTGCACACCCAGACCCGAGGCAATTTGAAAAATATCGTTTCTTGAAATGACCCGACCGGGAATCGAACCCGGGACACTACGGAAATCGAGGCGAAAAACCGTGCTGCAGCGCACTACGCCAATCGTGTCGCCAAGTATTTTTTTACTTTCTAATTTGTTGTAATGCGATGTCCTCAAAGATAATTTAAATATTTTTCTTTCTTTCAATGTACGAGTAACGTATTTTTTTTAAATTAAGGCCCTACCTTATTACTCGAAAATTAAAAAATAGCCCAGTTCGAGATGAAAAGCTAATTTTTTTTTCGCCTTAATAGATGCATTTAGTATGATCAGCTTAAAGATGCGGAAACACCTACATTTTACACAGTTGCCAAAGTTGCAACTAACAGCAGCCGGTGGACACAATGTCACCAAACTTGCACCCCACCATAATCGCGATCTTCAGGCACGAAGGACTGACCAGAGAGAGAGAGAGAGAGATGCATTTAATAGGCTGACTTCAAGCTAACTTTTTAAAAAGACGTAACAATGACAATGATAATCATGCAACGGCACGGTAAAATTATTGCTTTGATTTGACACTATTTATCAGATGAACCATGCGTTATAAAGAATTTCCAGCCCAAAAGGTAGGCTGGAAATTCGTTATAACTAGGCTCACTGGCTGGAAACAAAATATCATCATCTGGAATAGCTCGCGACGCCAATTTGGGGAATGTACCAAAATAGAGATATTACGGGACTGTAATAAGATCCAGCACGCATTAGTTTTGCTCGATGCGGAGTCGAACCATTGCAATATATGCACCATTTTATTATTTCAAGTAACAAAAATTTTACTATAATTTTATAGAGTTAGAAAAAAGCCAGTCACACTTCACATATCAAAAAAATGTAAGAAGCTTCACGTTAAATCAAGCTACTAACTGAATTGAGAATGAGCATAGGAGCAGTGCATGACCCTGTATAAATGAAGCTATTAAAAACAAATTATCTAAATTATCGGTTTCCACTCGGTTATTAACATTAAATAACTTTTAAAATACTCCTTCGTTCCGTTTTTTACGAGCTCAGACCTCATTGGGCTCCTCATGCTCGAGAAATGTCTTCGTCTACGGGATTACATGTATTACAGTAATTTATAGCATTAGACTTAATAACCAATCTTTGACTGGTTCCGGATTGTAGTGTGGTAATAGTGGTAATAAGAAATATATGTTATTAAGTTTCGGGTGATTGTACTGGAATGAAGATGGTTATGATTTTTATGGGTTAATAGTAGTGTGAGTATTCACTTCTGATGTCGAGGTCTTAGGTAATTATGTTATCATTGTTTGTATTTGCTCCCGACTATTTTATTTATAATTTACATAAAAATTAGGAAAATCGTCACTAAATAAAACCAAAACACGAAGAAGTGTTAATAAATAGACGTAGATATTAAGCAATAGTGTCTAAGTGATTATTTTAGTGGATTGAAAGTGTTAGTTGTGGACAACAGTGACTGTCAGTTACGAATTTAAACTATTTTGTGTGAATCATTGTCATTTTGTGAATAAGGTAATAATTTGTATGTATAACGTACAAATTACTTTTTATGTTTGGATATTAATCAATCATTAGTAAATCGCATCGACTTACTGTGGTTGTCAGACGCGTGAAGAGGTTAGAAAGTGCTTTTATTTTACTTCCCAGTGCTTGACCTCCCGATTCATTGAACAACACTTTGGACTTCGTTCACATTTTATAAACATTTTAAAATGCAAACACGCGTAGCCTTATCTCGCCAGCTTCAGCTGGCTTTGCAGGAATTGAAGGCATCCAAAGAGTTGGTTAATCAATTGTATTTGGAACGAGATGACAATGAGAAAGAAATGTTGGAGGTTTTAAATAAGAATTCTGTACTCAAAAAGGAAATGGCTGAGTTGCACAATGAGTATGTGTTAGTTGTAGATGAGCGGGATAGGTTGCAGGTTGTGGTGAATGGCTTCGGTGAATGCAGTGAAGAGTATGTGCAAGGCCTCAGGCGCATCACTTTGCTGGAGCAAGAACTACAAGAGGCCCACCACCAAATCACAAACATGGAGTCGGAGAAGATTGACACCTTAATCTCCCACAATCAAAGTTTATTCAGCGAGTTAGTCGACAGTGCACCCAGCCTTGTTTCTGCTGCACCTAGTTCAACTCCCACAATCACCATTGACCTGACTAAAGATGACACTATCATCAACTCTCCAGTCGGTTTGATAAGGTGCAGCAAAAACATATTTAAAAAGTATGTTAGAATAAATAAATTCATTAAAAAAACGCAGAAACTTATTAAAAGGAACAAATGCATGCTTAAGAATGTAAAATACATTAAGGAACGAAGGCGGTTAGGTGATGAATTAGATGTGTATTCCATTATGCTAGAAAATAACTTAAGTGAGCATGACAATGATGTAAAATTATTACAGTCAGAGTTATGTAACCTTAAGTCTCAGCTAAAAAGTGTGTCCGATAGGTACCACTTTACCAAACTTGAGTATCAGGAACACATTTTGGCCCTGAAAAAGCTAATGGAGAACTCAGATTCTTTGGCTGGTTCTCGGTCAGAATGTGAGCTTTGCACTCACAAGAGAACATCTGATAACCAGACTTCCAACACCACCACTGAGAGTCCTGTCAGAATGAGATCAAATACTGTAAATATTGTAATGTTTAGTGACGATATTGGGAAAAATATGGGCCAGTTAGTCTGCACATATTTAAACCAACCAGTAACCAATCACTGTTCACCGGGGGCCTCTTACTCTGATATCATGAACAAGATAAGAGGCCATAGGTTCAATGAAAACTCAATTTTAATTATATTTATTGGAAATAGAGGTAGTTTAAACAAAAAACAGCTGTTAGAACATTGTCATAACCTGTGTTTATTAAATGTTAAAAAGATTATAATGTTTACACTACCTTACAGTAGAGGTTTGCCACAGACAGAAAATGAGATGAGGTACAAAATGAATTTGACATTAGATACTGTGACTTTTCATAACAGTAAATTAATGAATGTAATTGACATCAACAGATTAATTAATATGAATAATTTGCATGTGACATATAATAATTTTTATATTTCTAATTATTTTAAGCGACAAATAGCACATTCGCTATCCTCTTTTTTTATTTCTCCAGCCAATATTTTGGCTACTCAACCTGCTTTTATTGAGCAGACAGACTTGTCGACTTTGGAACATGTTCCAAATCATTTAAATTAGATATTAAGACAACAGAGGAAACCTCTAGCAAACCTCCATCTATGACAAAAGAAAAGCCCAACAGTAATTACCTCAATTTTGTTCATCAGAATATACAGGGCTTTTCTGGCAAAGATTTAGAGGTAGGTTTGTTCCTTGACAGTATGAATATAGATGTTTTATGTTTAACAGAACACTGGCTTAAGGAACACAACTGTCTGTTAAGTTTTGATAATTATAGCATCGCTAGTATGTTCATGAGAGTTTCTGCTATTCGGGGTGGGTCACTAATATTATTGCACAATAAGTTAAAGTATAAAGAACGCAAAGATGTGGTAGCACTCTCAATTGAGCAAACTATTGAAATTTCATGTGCAGAGTTAGAGCGGATTATTATTGTTTGTGTGTATAAACCACCATCTGCGGATTATTCACTGTTTGAAGAAACTTTGGAAGAAGTGTTAAAGAGAGTATGTAAATCAAACAAGAAGGTGGTTGTTTGTGGTGATTTTAATGTAGATATTCTAGACTCTTCTCAAACCTCACTTAGATTTTTAAATCTTTTTAAATCATTCAATTTATTTAATATTTTTGATCAACCAACTAGAATCACTGCGTCATCAGCTACCTGCTTGGATAATATTTTTTGTGAAAATTTTTATAAGGAGAAATCAATAATTAATTGTTTAAAATCAGACCATTGTGGTCTGTTAACCAAATTTGAGCACCGTCATGTCCCTCAATCGGTGGATATTATTTTCAGACCAGTTACTCAGAAACGTATAGAAAAATTTAAACACAATATAAACAGTCAACTTCCTTACTTATCACACCAAGACCAGAACATAAATGATCAGTATGAGGATTTGTTCAATCTGTTATTGTATGAACATAACACCATTTTTTCAAAAAAAAAAGTGACAGTTGATAAATTTAAATTTAAATTCAGTGACTGGGCTACTCCAGGTATTCATAAAAGTAGGATTAAATTATACGAATTATATGATTTAAAAGCGAACTTTCATAGTCCCAAACTAGTAGACTATGTTAAATCTTACTCTAAGATATTTAAAAAATCTTGCAATGTTGCCAAGTCCATGTTTTTGCGAGACAAAATAAAACAAGCAAAAAACAAAATCAAAGCGACTTGGAACATTATAAACAAAGAAACTTGTAAGTCCATACCACGCAATAACTCTTTCTCACTTAAAATTAAAGATAATATTATTAAGTCTGACGTTGATATAGCTAATACATTTGAATCATTTTTCTCTAAGATACCTTTTATTACTACCAGTAAACTAAATTCTAGTTCACTGCTAGCTAGTTATCTCCTCACATCAAGTGTTAATGAGTGCGCCACTAGTTTTTGCTTCGATCATATATCTCCTCATACCATCCTCAAATCGTTTAAAGAACTTAACATAAAAAAAACGGAGGATTTATGGGGTATTTCTGTTGATATACTTAAATCAGTCATAGATGCCATCTCCCCTAGTTTAGCGTTACTTTTTAATAACTGTGTAGACAAGGGTCAGTTCCCTAATTTAATGAAATTTAGTAAAGTCATACCCCTTTATAAGTCAGGTGAGAAAAGTGACCCATCCAATTATAGACCTATTTCTATTCTACCAGCTTTAAGTAAAATTTTTGAAAAAATAATATTGAATCAATTACATTCTCACTTTGCTTTGAATAAATTATTACATAGTAATCAATTTGGATTCACTAAAAATAGGAATACAACCGATGCAGGTGTTGCGCTCATCAAACACATATTTGATGCGTGGGAAGGCAAGCAAGAAGCAATAGGAGTTTTTTGTGATTTATCAAAAGCATTTGACTGCGTAGATCATGAAATCTTACTGATTAAGCTGAGGCATTACGGTGTTTCAAATATTTCACTTAGCCTTATAGAATCTTACCTCACTGATAGAATACAAAAAGTGAGTATCAATGGTACGAACTCTTCCGGTGCCACCATACGTATGGGCGTGCCCCAGGGATCAATATTGGGTCCTCTGCTGTTTTTAATCTATATAAATGACCTGCCTTATTTTGTCAAAGACCTATGTGGGATTGTATTATTTGCTGATGACACTTCTCTAATTTTTAACGTAGATAGAAGTAACAAAGCACTTGACGACGTAAATAATACTCTTTCTAAGGTACTGCATTGGTTCACGAGTAACAATTTACTGCTTAATGCTAAGAAGACCAAATGTATCAAATTTTCTATGCCCAATGTAAGACAGGTCGATACCATTATAAACATGAATAACGAGCCATTAGAGATTGCGAATTCCACTGTATTTCTGGGAATTACTCTCGATTCCAAGTTACAGTGGGGTCCGCATATTTCTGCCCTGGCAGGAAGACTTAGTTCGGCAGTTTATGCTGTTAGAAAAATAAGGCTCCTGACTGATATCGCAACAGCAAGATTAGTGTACTTCAGTTATTTTCACAGTGTTATGTCGTATGGTCTTCAGTTGTGGGGCTCGGCAGTGGATCTCAACACCATCTTTGTTCTTCAAAAAAGAGCCATCCGCTCCATTTACAACCTTAGACCACGCGACTCGCTTCGTGAAGTATTCAAAGAGATAGATATTTTAACTGTGTACTCTCAATTTATTTATGATAATGTAGTATATGTCCGTAAAAACTTGCATCTCTTCAAGAAAAACAGTGATGTTCATAAACTCAATACCAGAAATAAAAATAAGCTCGTAACTCCCAGTCTAAGACTGCATAAGGTAGGGAAATCATTTGTTGGTCAATGTGTAAAATATTTTAATAAGATTCCGCAAACTCTTGTTGAACTGCCACTTCACAAGTTTAAGTCACAAATTAAAGCTAAGTTAATGAAGCGGGGTTATTATAGTGTTGACGATTTCTTAAATGATAAGAATTTGTGGTCATCTTAGGTATAATCTGCTCCTCTGCACACTTTTTTGTTATGACTTTACTCTGTCAATTCCATTTTTGTGTATAAAAACAAGATTGAAAAGAGTAACCATCGAGTTTCTTGCCGGAGTCTTCTCGATCGGAAACAACCTCTGAACCGGTGGTAGAGTCACATTATATTTAATTATGATATGAACTATCATAGTATTATTTTATGTAAGTTTATTTTTATTCAGTATATTTTTGCTACAATTTTTTTTTGTTACATGACATGTCATAAGTACTTTTTATAAGTCTATATGAATAAAGATATTTTTTTACTTTACTATTGTTATGATGAAAAACAAATCGCTTTTGATTCAATTATTTTCCTGCTCGGCAATCTTTTGATGAACAATCATGGAGACAAGTTAGCTAAACCAGTTTGGGGGGTGATATCTAACCCTCGACAACGATTTTGCAAGCGACGGTATTTTTATGTCAAATTTATCTTTCTTTCCGAAGTCTACTTGATTGTGGACTAAATGCAGCAGTGTCGAAAGTGGTGCACAGCACTCATTTTTAACGCGCAAAGTACGAACACATTTCAATTTGTTTGTTTGGGTTGCCACCGACTACCCAGTCTCTCTATACGTAATAATGATATCGATGCCTTTAAAGACATGTTGACCATTACGTAAGGAGTAGAGAACAGTTAGTGAGTTTTTTGTGTTTTTTTTATTACATAAGTGATCATTGAACGTACAGTTATACAGTTACTATTTTTAGGTTTTACCTGAGAATAAGCATAGACTCTAAAGTAAGATGGATAAATTATTGATTGTGAACTTCATATACAAATCTAAAGATAATACATACATACATATCATCACGACTAATTCCAAATGGGGTAGTCAAAGGCAAGTGATTGTTGCCATCATGCTGAACGGGCATTTAAATGCCCATTTTTCACCAGCGGTATTAGAGTTAGTAGAACGGTATAATAACTAAAGATAGTAACTTACTATGTTTCATAATGATTTAAAAATAATTCCATCGAAGGTCTTGCCGGATTAAAACGTGCAATTGTAATAAAACACCATCGTATCGAGTTGTCCACCATCGTATCTTGGGGCTGCGGAGAAAAAACGCCTGCAGATTTAATGTCCAGTTGACCGTTCCGCTAAAAACATTCTGAATAAAGAATAATATAGTCAGTAATAGGAGTAGTAGTAATAGGTATTTGTAATAAAGAGATATGTTTTTATTAAGATATATTTTTCACTCGAAACATTTACCAGTTTTGCAAAAGAGTAAAGATGTTAATTTCACTTTGTATTCAAGTTAATTTTGCACATACCTTTATGGTTGCTAAAAACTTGCCGCCACCACTAATAACAAAATATATTATTAGTGATTTTAGTTTTTATTCCATTAAATAATAATCATTATTTATTAAATTACGTAAGTAAAAGTATAATAAGCTTCATTCGCAAGTCATGTACCTAAAACACCTGTTGTCATGTACCTGTTGTCTAAAATCAACTAACAGCCGTGATCATAATAAAACCATAACCACATTATCATCACCCAAGATAGGTATGAAATGATCTTCCTGAGGCGGTATATCCAAAGGGATATGACATCAGAGCCTTCAAAAAGAGAGCGTATTCCCATTTAAAAGGCAAGCAACGCATCGGTGACACCTCTGGTGTTGCAGTCGTCCAAGGGCGGAGGTGATAACTTTCCATCAGGTGACCTTCCAGCTCGTTTGCTCCTTAATACATAAAAAAAATATTCGTTTAACGTTTACGTTACCTCATTGTAAAAAAATGCATTGCGCGAAGCGTTAACTGTCACGTGATGCCAAATAGCCTTTACAGTATTGTGTGCTGTAGGCGGGACTGTTAAGTTAGAAATTTGATGATCAGCTGTCATAAAGATACCCCACAACAAGTCAAATTAGACTCTAACTAGATTCTAACAAGGTGCATTTGTCGGAAGAAGAAGTTAGTAAAGGTGATTTCACAGTGTGTCGGTAACGGCAGTTGGAAGAATTGGCAGTAATAGTGGGTTGTGTCGGAATCGAGAGAAGCGATGTTTGGAAAAGTCAAAAGGGTGTCTCATTGAGATACTTTATACACTTCACCTTTGCAAGACAAATAACTTTATATGCTCTCAAATGGGTAAGTAAACAGACAGCCTGGCTATTTGCTTGCCGTCTTCATGAAAGCCTCATATTGTCAGAAACAACCCTGAAATAAAACGTAATGAAAATTTTGGAAGCTGCAGGAGTGCCGCGTGAGTTATGGTCATGTCTCACGGAGATCGGCAAACTACGTGGGCAACAAACCTCTGGCCATGCCGCCCCCGCCAGGTACCGGTAGAAGAGGTCGAACCAAGAAGCGGTGGCTCGACGTCGTTAAGAGTGACATGCGTGCCAACAAACTCACCACTGAGGATGCACAAGACCGCGCGATGTGGGCCAAGAAAATAAGAAAGGCGGACCCTGGGACCCCACACAACAGTGTGGGTTCACAACCGGGATAGACCGCACGGATGATGATGACGATGAAATTTTTAGAAGCTTTTAATGAATAACTTGGGAAATTTACTGGAAAATTTGCCCACAAATACTTACAACGAGTAAATCAAGTAAAGTCACTAATCTCATGCAAATTTTTTTTTATGTAATAGGGAGCAAACGAGCTAGAAGGTCACCTGATGGAGAGTGATCACCTCCGCCCATGGACAACTGCAACACCAGAGGTGTCACCGATGCGTTGCTTGCCTTTTAAATGGGAATACACTCTCTTCTTGAAGGCCCCGATGTCATATCCCTTTGGGAACACCGCCGCAGGAAGATCATTCCATATCTTGGCTGTACGTGGAAGGATATATAGAAATAGAAATTAAACAAGAAACAAACAATAAAAAGAAAAAAATGCAGAAGCTGGTCAATCAGTTCCCTGCCTCAGCACATGCCACTGCAGTACAAGACTGCAGAGACGCTGGTATTCTGGCAGGGCCTGTGTGTTCGTCTTAATTACGTGCAAGAAGAAAGAAATATGATTGGAATACCAAACATCAACTTCAAACTGTAAGTTTCTTTTTTTAACACTTAAGATTAAAGCTACTAAGTGCTTGCACGAACGGGAGTAGGCCCCTAGCCCTAGTGCCGACAGTGTTTGCGGTCTGCAATAAGTTCCGGAATCACACCTTTATGGTGATTTCCTTTATTGATAGCAGGAATTACGCCTGCCTGTGAACTAGGCCTAATGCGCCGTAATGCGGCCTAACAGGCCTAATGGAGCATTTATTACGATTTACTCAGTTGAATAGGCATTGTGAAGGTTTTGGTTAGGCGCACTGTTTCCCTAAAGCTGGGAAAGTTAATCCTTTTATTGAATGTAATAAGTTAGTTTATCAATGATATCCTTGTATAAAATCTGCTTAGTTTAGATTGGGGTCGAATGAATTTGCGTAAGGATGTCCCAGAGGTATTAATTTTTTCATCATTTATTTTCCTATTCTGTGACCCCTAGATGTCGTATGTGTTAAAGTGCATTTAGACCAAACGAGCGAATGCTCATTCTATCCATACTCCATCAAATTATCTTTGTGTGTAGAGAGACAGAGCATTCAGTCGTTGTTCTATCTATGTTCGCGGAGACCCTAGAGCACGAGCTAGAATGATCGTTCCTGATTCCTCGTACTTTTTCTTTCGAATGCTTTAGGTGTAAATGAGAAACGAATACCCATTTTTACACTAAAAGATGACGACAGAAAACTCTTGCTCTAAGTCTAGCTCTATGTTCGTTTGGTCTAAATGCAAATTAAGACACAATAGAACAATAATACAATTTTACCGTCCGCTGGTAATCGACAGACGACGGGTAAATTGACAGTGTCAATTGCAAACAATTTCTATGAAATTATGAATGAGTTGGTCAGTTGGTTTGTTTGAAGAGCGTCATGAACATCAACTCAGAGCCTCTAAGTTTCACTAAAGCAATGCTGATAAAAAAAACCAGTAATGGAAAGAACCCTTTGATTTAGTCACAAAACAATCTACCACTTTTTCGTACCTTTCTTCATAATTTATTAGAGCTCATCTTATGTCAGCAGTGTTAAGGTGGCTAGCTTTAATTCGCTAAACATAAATATATAAGGTAAACCATTGCCGGTATTTTTTATAAATTGTATGTTTAACTACACGCGCACTTAACAGAATTAGGTAACGTCTGTAATATTCAGGAAATGGTAAACAATTTCATGGATTACATCGATACCGCCAATGGCAGTCGTGAACGCGCCCTAACGCCCTGTAATACTGAGTAACATCACTTAAGTCACGCTGTCCACGAAACATAGCTGCATAGACATTAATCCGCCAAAGGATTCGCTTGTTTGCAGCTTAATCGTACATAACAATCCGCTCCTCTTGATTACTTATTTTCAGAATGGTTTATTGCCTAATTTGTTTGAGCATCGGAAACCATAAGGCTTTTTCATTTCCAGCCAGTCAGCGCTCACCTGGTTCAAGCTTGTCTTTTAGCTTACTATTCACTGTTTCAAATAATGTTTCGTGTGGTAAATAAGGTCAAATTAAAGCAGCGCCGTTCCTTTTTTTTCTGTATGGTTAAGTCAAGTTAACTATAATGTAATTTCATAAAAAAATAAGCTGGAAGTGAGTCTATTAAAATATTTAATAAATCCCGCATACAAAAAAGAACAAGTCAGCATAATACAAAAAAGTTAGTTGTGTCAATAAAAAACTCTTAATACTGCTTCCGTGAACTATTCTAGGGGATATTAAGCTATACCCCAGTAGACAGTGTTGCTAACGCTGCATTCGCCGCAACTCAATGTCTGATCGTGTTTGTGTTATTGTTCGGGAGAAATATGGACACTCTCGCGGTAATACAATAACAAATAATGTCAAACAGATTCAAACTGTGCTGTTGAAATCATTGAATATCTGAAATTCCTCTTAACTTTGATGTCGTGGGTTAGTTTTTAGAATTATATATCAACAACTCTTACTCCTGCGAGATAGTCTGTCTATTTCTGGAAATGAAAATGAAGATAGTGTTTTTGGTACATACGTAGGTTTATTTATTTATTTATTTATTCTTCATTGCACAAAATTAATGATACAATTGGTGGACTTAATGCCGAAGGGCATTCTCTAACAGACAACCACAGGATCAAACTGATAAATTAAACACGGTGCACGAGATTAAAATAAATAAATAACTTTTAATAAGTTTATTATTGTGGCAAGCAATTGTTGGTTTGGTTGGTTCTATTTATATTATGTCTCCTATTTATGTATGCTTATTCTTATCGATTTATGTTGAAGTTTATTTTGTTGTTTTGGTATTTTATTATAATTAACATCTGTTGTTGTTTTTAATAGATAGGTTTCGACGATTTAAAAAAGTACAAACTTCAATACCGTTCCGCTCATTTGTACAAAGTTTACTATGAGTAAAATCTACAACCAATCGTTTATAAAAAGTTCACAGTAAATGTCAAGATCGCTCTTCTAAGAACAGTATTAACAAATTAGCAATAATCCTTTTTCAAACTAACCATGGAACCATTAGGGGCCGTATTACGATCACTTATAGCAAGTCAAGTTAATTTCCTAAACTGAGGTTTAGGTTTAGGTTACAAAAAGTTTTAGGATCCTTTATGGGGCAAGGTATACATTATTACAACAAATTTCCAAAAACCATTTGTGAGTTACCTTTACATAGATTCAAAAATCACATCAAAACAGCTTTATTAAAAAAGGGCTATTATACTACAAAAGACTACCTTATAAATAAAAATGCCTGGGTATAAGCGCTCTGCTCGATGCGGGATTAAATAGCTCTATTGTAACAGATGTTTTATTGTAATAGTTAATAGGTACCTAGTATGTACTGACTAACAATTTTTCTTTTTGAATTGTTTAAATGAATTTTTGTTATAATATTCTTTTATGGTTGGTTTTTTCTCTTTGTTTTATATTCTTTAGTTAAGAATCTCATTAGATTTATTTGTGTCAAAATGACACTCTGCTTGTACTTTACTAACGCCTGTTGTAAACCCAAAACAAGTTTAAAAGAGTAACTGCTGAGTTTCCGCCGGGTCTTCTCAGCAAGAAACAACTCCGACGCGGTGGTAGAGTCGCATTATGTCTGTATACTGTTTATTTACATATCCATATTATTATGGTATTTATGTCTATTATTTAGTATATTTTGCTGTAAATTTGACGATTTGAAAGTACTGACACAGTCTATTTGAATAAAGTTATTTGAGTTTGAGTTTTATAACACGGCCCCAGGTCGTTTTAAAGTATTATTGGCCATTTAGTCTTCCGTTGGCCCATTGTGATGCCTGCCTGAAGTTGATATCGCTAACGATACCTGCCAATAGGGTTGCCTTTCAAAAACTTGACGGATTCTGCGGTATAGTTTTGTTTTTTACAATTTTACCCGATCGATCAATGAGTAGTCTTTGCGTGATTCATATCAGAAACTAATAGGACTGCCATTTTCTGTAATTTTTTTGTGATGATTTGTCAGGGTTGCAATATTTTCCATTTTAATAAATCCTCAAAATACTAGTAAACAGTAGACACCCTAAACTTCTATTAGATATTATTGTAATAGGTTATTTTCTTAACTTTTTTGTGTTAAATTATGATATGCTAATTTTACTTTTTCAACGTTAACCATGTTCAAAATGAATTTGCTGAAAATCTGATCATTACTTTGAGACCAGATTTTCTAGGAGGCAATAAGTTTTTTATTTTTATTTAAAAAGTAAAAAGAACTAACTAACTAGGGCGTGTATCAAGCTGATAAAGTTCAATTACACAAACAAAAAACGTATAAATCAAACAGACATCTAACTCCGGTCCTTTCGATGCGGCTTTTATTTATAGCACAACAATTTGTTTCATATTATCCTTTCCGATGTTTTTTTTTTAAACTAAAACTGACTACGATAGTTTTGTTTCTGCTTTTGAATAAAAATAAACATTACAAACATAATTTCTGTAACATCAGAGCGTTTTTGTGTATTTATTATTAAAGCAGATCTTCAAAATTGCGACAACCATAATCATCTCTCAATCTTGTCTTGTCCCGGCTAATAGGTACAGTTCCCGGGCGTGTTCGCTATGTTTGTTTTTTGTGTATTGTGTATTATGCTGTACTGAGATTGGTTTGCGATTTATCGGCCATAATTATAGGGTGCTTTGGGATATTATGGCCACTTCCTTTTCAAGCCTTCTTTTTTGGGGTTTCGTTATATTAATATACTTATTAGTGTCTCATTTTCTGAAATTGTAGTATATACGTGGATTAGCAGACATTTTGGGACCGGCATGACCTTACCATAGTAAATAAGTAAGACTATCACCCGAAAATATAATGTTCTTTGAAACTAGAATAAATCGATAACGCCACTTCGCACCTGTCAAAATATCGTCATATATTCTGGCATCCATAGCTGTATCTTGTAGCCCAAGACAAACATTTATTGCATTAACATACATCTTATGTATTGTTTCTTTAATGATAATACTAATTAGTTTGTTTTTTATGTTGTATTATGAAATTAATCAAAACATATATTAGTAATGTTATAAAAAGTGGGAATAAAAAAGGTTTTGAATCTTTTTATGGTAGAGATGATAACTGAAAATGAAATGTGTTATCATAAAATAATAATAAATAAATAAATATGCGCCAAACAACACACCTCTTGTCATGGTCTCGAAGTAGGGATAAATATCCCTGTGTTACGAGGTACCAGACAAGGAATTAAGCCAGGGGCATCTCCCAGCACACCCAGACCCAGGCCAATTTAGAAAAGATCATTTCCTGAATTGACCTGACCGGGGATCGAACCCGGGACACTACGGAAATAAAGGCGAAAAACCGTGCTACAGCGCACTACGCCATTCGTGTCGTCAAAATCATATCATATACGTTATTACAAAAATAGAAACATGAATCGATCATTCAGAATCATCGATTTGTTACTTCTTACCTCATTTCCGTGATGAATTGCTACTGAACCATGTTATTGAGTAGTCCGTCTCACTCTTAATGGTTGGTTTTTTGCGCTCATCTCATGTCGATGCCTTAATAAGACGGTTGATGTATGGCTCTTATAATGTGGTCCGTACTGCGTCACATTTTTTGTACAAGGTTTTTGAAGCTTTTAATTTTAAGGGATACTTACAAAAGAATACAAAACGCCCTTTTTGACGAAATACTGTACAATGTATTTATATATTATTTGATTGAGTCGTTCAGAGAAGTTGAAGCTTTTCAAATCATGATTTAAAAGGTAATCCAACGCTTATTTTGTGAAATGAGTTTTTTATAAAAAAGTATACTACGCTGATGCAACATAATTTCATGTAATCAAAAAAAAAAAAATTTCATGTAAGCAAAGCATCTATCGATATTTTAATCAATCCTGAACAGAGTGATATAATGCTAGTCTACCCGCACGATGTCATAGATAAAAGCTAGTTATTAGTAAGAATACAAATGCACCTACTAGGGTATTAAAACGATAGGTACCTAAATTACTCCTACCTAGAGGACTAGGTATTTGCAAACTTATTTTCTATTGATCTACTGGAGAAATACTCGTATGTAATAAACTACACTTTAAAATTTCCCATGTTATTGACTGTATGATTTTTAATGAGGAAATAAATATTATCTAACCCTAATTCACCTGTAAATATAAACATTGTCAAATTTTGTAAATCGATTTGGTAATAAATGATTTACTTGATGCCTCCCACGCGATCTCATTATATTGAGCAATTTGGGGTTTTTGTCGAATGATCTTTGTATCAGGTGGTATTATAATAACATCCAAAACCTGCTAGTAAGAAATTTTGGTAATTTAGTCAATTGCCTCTGTCAATAACATTAAGAAGTAATTTTCGGGAGTATTTTTTGTTATAATTTAGTTTTTGTTAAAATAATGATGTCCAGATGAATTCCAGTTCGTAAATTGAAGTAAAATCAGTTTAGTTTAGAACCTTGTCACCTTCAGTTCTCTACAATAAGAGTATGTTTATTTTTTTTAAGTTGTCGAGAGCTAAATCCGCTAGAATGCTGATCAAAAACTCTTTTATACTTTTATTGTTTCTTTTAAACCCTTTTCTATTTAAATTTTTATGACGTATTTTTGTTTTGTTTTGATATTCTAGTCTTGTCAGACGTTCTCGCTGTATATTATAATTTCTGTTGCTCGAATTCTAGTTTCTTTATCTCTAACTCTTTACTCTTCATTATTACTTTCTTTCCATACAGGCGTGGCGGTGCGCTGGACTTCCCACCCATCCACTGTCTGCCATCCACTCTCTTTGCTTGCGAGGGGGGGCCGCGGTGCACAACCGTTTGGAGGGGGACAATGATTCGCGGGTTGGCCCCTTCCTGGACCGCAACGGCAGATGCGGCAGCGAATCCACCTTTTCAGGGTCCGCGTACAGTGGGAGCCAGCGGGCTTGAAAACGGGGGTCCTTTAAACCACATTGCACGGTTTTCACCGCGATGGCGGAAACACTTGTGTACTTCAGGTGCTTACGTGGCCTTACTCCTTCATTAGGAGGTTGGCTAGAGAGGGTCCCGATAAAGGAAAACACTGGCTTCTGGGCGTTGTGAAACCATTCTTCGGGACCCCGCCTCGCCGCTGAAGTGCTGAGGTCGAGTACCGTGGGGTTTTAGTCGGTAGGAGTCCGACATAACCTCGTCTTCGTCGCGGGCGGCGAGGTTTCCATGAGGTTTTCCACACTATTATGAAAAAAAGAGGCTACTGCACTCATGTTTAATTAACTCTATCAATCCAAAGCGGCTAAACTGCAGCAGTCAATTTAAAAAAATGTTTCATGTTGTATTTTAGCTCACCTGGCACACAGTAGAAGTAGTAAACAGTAGGCTACGGCCCAACGGCCGGGCGCGCGGACCACAGTGCGCGCGCGAGCCCGGCATACCGTCATGGTTCACATCTCACTCGTCGGGCGCCGGCGTCGTAAGCGCATGTCGAGGCTGGCCCTGCCCGGTCAGGTCATCGGAGATGGCTTACTTATTTTTTCAAGCTGTGAAAAAAGAGAGATTGTTAGAGAATTTGAGAAAAGCTTGGGTCACCTTGCACCAAGATCAAATCTCGAAATATCCTATCTAGGATTTTTTTTTTCACACCAAGATCATCTGACCCCAAACTAAGCAGAGCTTGTAATATGGGCATCAGAGACTGATAAACATACTTAAATATTTCTAAATATATACTTAAATAGATAATAACACCCAGACACACAACAAATACAAATGTTTGTCACACAAATATTTGTCGTGCGTGGGGATCGAACCCACGACCTCCGGCGCTAAAGGCAGGATCGCTGCCATTGCGCCAACAGGCCAGTCAATTTTGGATGACAACTTCAAATAACTCGTTATCTTGGCTGTTATAATAAATATTATTGTTACTAACCTAGTTTATTATCAAAGTAACATTTATCTGGGTTTGATAACGTTTTGAAACAGCTTTCCTGAATTATGGAGATTGGACAAAAAGGCTTCTGATTAAGTCAAGTATTAAGTAAGCAAGATGGCTACATTCTTAAAAAAAGCAATCTGTTATGTGTTAAAATTGATAAATAACGCCGACAAAAACAGCAGACCGTCTAAGGTTAAGGTTGCATCCACAACTTCTCGTGATTTTGTTATAATATTCTCATTCATGAAAATGTCAACTAAACTTACGAGTACATGTCCATTCAGCCGAGCTATTTTAAAATGACTCTATTCCACGTTGTTATTCCGGCTTATAACACGTATTACTGGCGCAGTAAGCAGCTATTTTAACGACAATGTGCTACCACGGAAATAGCTCGACATTTGCTGAAACAGTTCTAAGTGCTACCGCACACAGGGCCACTAGCCGCCACAGATCGCGGCCGCTAGTAGCTAAGATCAAGCCACCAAAGTGGCCATGTGTACGCGGGGGGCGGGCCACTAAACGCAGTAACAAGGAGTTTGTGACTCGGACGCGGCCCATGCCATACAATGTTAAGAGGACACAGCTAGGCCGACAGAATCAAAAAAAATGGTTTTTGTGAAATTTTTTGCTTTTCAAATAATTTATAATAAAAAAGAAAACATAGAGACATGCCAATAGTGGCTATAGTTTTTTTGGAAAACATTTTTTCTTTACTAGCAATATCCAGAGAGGAAACAAGGGACTACATTTGTTTCGAAAAACGGCCCTTCGGTTACTCTTAATTGCATAAAAAATCGTGAATGCAGTGAAATTTTAATAATAACGGTTAAATAATAATAATAATAAGAGTTCTACAATAACTGACATGTGTCTTTTAATGTGAATAATCAAAAAAAAGTGAGTAAGTAATCAGCCTAATTATACTGTCCCACTGCCGGGCAACGGCCTCCATCATTGAAATCAAGTCACCGCTACAATGGATGGGTATTGGCTTAATCACCACGCTTGCAAAATGCGGGTTGGTGATCACAAACCCGGGCTATGTTCCGAAAAACACACTTTGCCCGACCTGGGAATGTGAATATGGTTCTTTAATTGAGGATCTTGTCCGCAGCTTTTGGCGGTCACAGAAATACCATTGTAGTTGCTGATTGTGCGTCAGGACTTAAAGGAGCGTAGATAATATGCCTAAGATTGGATTTATGATCTGTTTTAAAGTTCATTAGGCAAGGTGGTCATAAACAAAACTGTTCAGGAGGTGTTCTCAGCGTTAGTCACTGAAGATTTGTAAAGCGTTTCTAATAATTTTCCGCGCTGAGTTGTTCTCTGACGAAACTAAAATAGCTTCCAAATTATGTGTCGAGTAAGAATTACCAACACAAGTTGTCTTAGAGCGATGTGAAAGGATGAAAAAGCAAAAAGGAAACAAGTCATTTGGTCAGTACCGTCCAAAAATAATTTGCTCGTACTGTAGAGTCTATGCAATGATACTACATCTAAAAGTCAAGGGACCTCACGAAATAACATACTTTGTAAACGATGATTGCTTCTCAAATGACTACGTATTGAACTAACCACATGTTCAGGAAAAAAGTTACAGCGTGTGAACTATTACGCAGCAAAAATACCTCACGATGTTGACTCCTGCCTCAAAATGGCTCTCAGGTATACCAAAACAATCATCATCACATTTTAGGAGCTCAGTTCTCGTCGGTGAAGCAAGCTCCAATCCTTTGATTCTTTCTATCACATGACGCTTACTTGCATAAAATTCACAAGCACACGCTCAAACACTTAAAAAAGAGTAGAATCGTTTATTTTGGCAAAAGAAGGAAACAATGTTTTAGTCTACTGGTGATTTTGCTTTCAACTTTGAATTGCATTCCTAACTTCTCGTGTTATATCCTACAGCTTTATTTTGTTATATTGGACACCTAGACACATTACAAACACAAATATTCATTACAAAAATTTGCCCCTCTGTGAAAAATGTTTGCAGCACCCTACAAGGTCCATAATTGATACCACATCATTTAAACCAACCATCTCAATGTGGGTTTTGGTTTGCAATAAAGGATTGAAGTTGAAATTAATGTTAGTCCTGGGTCGAATCGAACCCAAGAGCTTCCGATGCCAAAGCCAACTTGAAGTTGAACAAAAACCTATCATTTTACACACACACTTGCTTCCCACAACACAAACGCCATCTCACCGATGAGTGGAAGACGTTTCCCATGTCCGGTTATCGGCGCGTGAGTCGCGATGTTTCACATTTAATTCATTCTACAAGGGAATGCTATTATCGGACACATTATAGTCTGCCCGGGCAGCTATTGCAGTGTGCTTACCTTTTTAATAGATTTTATTTGTTAGTCTTCTTCGACTATACTACTACGTTACTCATTTCAACAATACCCCATAACTGCTTTAATGTACCGTGTAATAACGGTTATTTAGTCATTTCTCTTAGCAAAGTAAGCTTAAGTAGCAAAAGTATTGCATATCTACATACTTATAATCCGTAAAATTATCCAGAGCAGTCTAAAAGTCGTGATCAAATGTGAGAAATGTTAAACCACTAGCAAACGCAGTATGATCCCCAGAATGATAACTCGCCGGTCTGCGTATAGTCGCACGCGCACCTCATCGAACGAGTCCGCCAGCTCCCTTTATGGTAATGCGACAAGTGTTTAATGCTGTCTACGCTGCCATTCTGCTTAATATTGATATTGTTTTTTTCATGTTGATAAGATCTTAAGTATGTATGAGTATTGCACTTGAATATTTTAAAAGTGGATTGAATGTTACTGGTTTTGTTTGCGAATTATTTAACATCAATTGGCGTTCCAACTACATGTTTTAAGAAAATTCATAAATGAAAGTGTACGAGCAAAACCACAAACCAGAAACAACGAAGACTGTACCGAAAAGGAATAACTACAGTAATGGTCCACAATATTTTTTATATTAAGCACATTACCTTCATTAAATAAGTAAAACAAGGTCCTTCATAAGGAAAACAGAATAACAGAAGTAACCATAATCCTTTATAAAAGTTTTAAAAGTCAACATAATGTTGTTAAAAAACAAAAAAAAACAATCACAGATTGTCTCAGTCCCAAAGTAAGGTTTTGCTTTATGGTTTTCATTCAAAATTATAAATATTGCAAGTTTCGACAGAGAGATATAGTGAGAGGAACTTCTAACATCGCATTTAGAGAAGATGCGAAGTAGCTGTGTCAAAAGTTTACCAAACAGCAAACACTTAAACTGCTGCAAGATTTTGCTGCTTCTAAGTCGAAATGTTAAAATAAACAACTAAGACATACAATCAGCCAAGCCTGAAGTCAACTACGTGTAAAACAAACAGGTGTTCGTACAAGATTATCATCTGATTGAATACACTTGTAACCGTAACTGAACCGACATATAAGTGTAAGAGTTATACGATTTGGGACTGTATTACAGCTGCATAAAGGCTGTTAATATGTGGTTTTGGCGAATGTTGCCTGAACAAGGGACTACTCGTATTTTACGTCGCTTGAAACAGACAGTGCAGTGAATCATCCAGTAATAGGGTCGTCAATGTAATGACTCGTAATACTAGTAAAAACTGCAACCTAGAAGTCTTGCAGGCAAATTAAGTGAATTGTTTATTTTTGTTGTACTGGTAATAAACATGAAGACGTCCCAACAGACGCTTCCATACGATTTATTGTTATCAGTGAAAGTTTTTCTGTCTGGTTGGTAGTTCAAGGCCAAGCTGCTTTAGTGATATTATTGAATGTGATAGACGTATACCTGTAGATTCTGACAGAGGATTGAATTCAATTCAATTAGATCAGTTTATTGCACTCCATAAGTATAATAAAGGTCTTAAAATTAGAAACATAGCACATTTATGGGTCCGGATTGGACATGACAATATAATAGAGGGCACTATACTTCCACATTTCTAACATAAATAAACTATTTAATATAAAAACCAGATTATATATTGTTTATGTATGTTTGTTGAGGATCTACTCGTTCGTTGATTACATTATATTTTTAAGGGCTTAGACCATAAGAAATCATAGCCTAGTTTTTACATTCAGAAAATTTTAAATGCATAACACTTATTTGAGTTTGGATAGGGTCCGCATATTCCAAAAAAAACTTTTATTGGCCATACTACACTACACTTTTTTTTTATAGGACTTTACTCTGTCAATTCAATTTTTGTGTATAAAAACAAGATTGAAAAGAGTAACCATCGAGTTTCTTGCCGGAGTCTTCTTGATCGGAAACAACCTCCGAACCGGTGGTAGAGTCACATTATGTTTAGTTATGATATTAACTATCATAGTATTATTTTATGTAAGTTTATTTTTATTTAGTATATTTTTGCTATATTTTTTTTGTATATATGACTTGTCATAAGTACTTTTTATAAGTCTATATGAATAAAGATATTTTTTACTTTACTTTTACATAGACACGAGAAGAAGAAGTTAGGTTCAAATTAAATAATAATATGTTTAAATTCAACATACACATTTACACCCTCTTCCTCACACTCCCCAAATACAATTCATTTGCACTGAGGAATACTAGTAAAATCACAAGGAACGAGACTTCGGATCGGTAAATTCAACATACACATTTATAAGCAATGATCTGGCTAACATACTCGTATGATTATAATCGTACAAGAAACTCCACTGGGTACGTTACTTAAGTACTAGTACCAGTGTCACAAAAACAAAGCGTTCTTATTGCCAACCCTGAAAGCTCGCCCTTTTGTAGCCAGTAATTTGTCTTGGTCTAGAATTGTAGATCCTAGATGAATAGCGGCCAGTCCATTACCCCTACTAATGTTATTAATAACTGGACTGGTGGCGCGGTGGTTGGCAAGCGTCTACTTCTGTCTAGTTCATCGATAGTGAAATCGGTTCTGAGTTGGTTTGTGATTTCATTTTAAAGAAAAAGCTAAAATGTCCTGTCCATCATTCATTCATTACTTCAATATTATTTTATAATTCTAACAAAAAAGGCGGCATAGGTCTATCACACTTAGAGCCGTTAAAGTTCTCTAGAATACCCAGATACGGCGACATGTGAGGATATTTTATAAGTGCCCTGCGTCAAGTTGGAAATTATAACTATATTTCTTCAATACTCTGATATTCAAAGTGGTTTTATTTGTAACTCATTAAAATCCTCCTCATTTCATTCCTATATCGTTTTGTAGGCTTCCTTATCGGTGAAGGTTGGAAGTTTATTCAGCTCTGCAATTTTAATGGCGTTTGTAAGAACGCTAACCAATACTACAAGAAGAGAATGTGCGAGTGTAAATGATTTGTGTACTGATTATTCAAATTGGGTTTTTATCTAGAGAATTGCGAGCTAGATTTGATAAAACTTTGTCACACTATACAAGGACAAGAGGCTAATAAGTAGTGGTTGATCCTTTTTCTATTATTGGTGACTAGCTTTTACCCGCAACTTCATACGCTAGGACCCGTTTTTCCTGTTCGAATTTAGAAAAATCCACTCATAGTGCTTCCCTACACTCCTCAATAAACCTAAATTTTAGTGTTTGTTCCGTGTCTTGCTTGTACTTTCCATTAAAATATGTATCTTTAGTCGATTTCAAATTTATTGCCTTATTATGTAAACAAAGATCACACCGTAACAAAATCACGAATTTCCGCATTGATCACACACTATAGGTCGCGTTGTGAAAAAGAAACATAGAACATCAAATTCATGCAAAACTGTTAAAATTAAGCATTCCTAAACGATTATTTGATGAAAAACGAAATAATGAAATAAATGTAATCTGCTATATTACTTTTCTCTATGAATCTGTTTGACAACTTTTTACTCTTAAATAAAATAGGTTGTCTTTGGACGGTAGTGGTAGGAACGGCATGAATCATGTTGTCGATTTACGGTTCCTAAAAAAATATTAATTTAAGTTTTAGTTATTGTGTTACTTAAAGCTTTTATACAATATGTAACAAAATAAATCCATGAGGGCGTCATTACTAGGTATCAAGATTAGGTTCTATGTTACATATAATTTCAGCTAAATAAAGAAAAAAAATATCCAACTAAAATGTCACATGCGAAGCCACATGGGATTTCGATACCCATCGTCGACAATACACGTAATAGATTTGAAAGGAATACCAGCGAAGCACGCAAATGCATGCTAGTTTCTAATTTATGCCTTATTAATGTTGTCTTTTGACTGTTGTGCCTCGGACCTTTGCATTATAGTTATTCTGCTTTTTGATTTTATTCGTTTTAATACGTATGACCGCCAAACAAGTTTAGGCTACACTTTATTATATTAAGCTTTTTGGAAATATGCTACTCAATATGAAACTCGTGACGATTAGAAAAATCTGAAATATAGAACTCGATATTATGACAATGAACATTACGCTTAGGATTGGTGAGCCTTTATGAAGACTTGATAAAAATCGGTAGATGTCGTTCAAAATCAGTATTTCAGTAAACTAAGCCCAACTTCGGGAGATCCACTAAATTGAATCAACAACTTTAAAGTTAATAGCTTCTATACACGTAAAGTTAAAGGGCGAAGTCGTCAGTTCGCCACACACGCACAGTTCTGTTTATCTGACACCCGTCGGGAAAACCTATACGTGTATAGGTTAATGACTCTGTATGATTCATTCGATGATTTCCCAACACTACGAATTTGCTATGGTTGTCAATACGTCATGTTATTTAGAAATAAGACATGTGAGATAAAACAGACTATACACTAATATTATAACGAAGTAAAGTTTCTTACTTTGTTTGTTTGTAGCGGGTAATCTTCGGAAACTCTTCGGAATCCACTAACAGAAAGCTACACAATTCAGGAGTGTGATGGGCTATTTTGTAGGCTATAGTTTAACGAAAGAAAACGCTACGTGGGCGAAGCCGCTGACGGACAGCTAGTTAGGAAATATTTAGAAAGAAATAAGAAAGAAAGAAAATATTTCTTAGTTTTAAGGACATCGCATTACATAGTGCAACAATTTTACATGAACAAAAACACAACAAAACCAACTAAAAGCAAATACAATAACAGATAGCGGGGTCGCGACGTCCGTAAAATGAATTGAACCGCGCTCAGCTTATGCTTGTGCCTGATAGCCCAGACGCTGATTTTCAGCGGGCCCATTGAGTGAGCCCATACAGGTATGTGTATCAGTCTGTGACACCCACATTACAAGCTCTACTTAGTTTTGGGTCATATGATCTTTATAATCCAGTGCTTTAACATTTCGGACCGGTAAGTTACTCAACCCGATAGACCAGTTCTTTCTCTCAATTTCGAGTACTTCAATAAATAATTTATAGTCTTTTAGTCGGTTTCACCCACCTTCTTAAAGTTCAAATGACATAAAACCTATAGTCATTTAAAAGGTTTTATCAATAAGAATGATTAAGTACACTTAATTCAAGAATTATCTTGTCCGAGTGAATGGTGGAACGAATGAATGATCAAAACAAATTGTATTTCTCGTAATGTGCTTAGAGTAATTTGTTTTCCCACTTATCTGGAGATCGCAGCAATGCAAGATAAGATAAGATTATTGTGATTTGCGTATTTGCAATGTTTAGTAAAATTGTATTTGTGTACGTGACTCATAATAACTGAAGTTACTTTGGCCTTTTACTAGTTGTATTTTATGACTAATGTTATCCTTCATCAAATGATATCTTTAACTAAATTAATCCTATAGATTTACATATCCATTTGATAATTGCATGTAATTTGCTGATATTGTCCTTAGATTATTTTGTGTGCTATTTTTAAAAAAACATCACTTTAACTCAATCAACATCATATTAGGTTGAAAAAAGAGAAATAGTGAAAACTTTCCATTTCATTGTATAGCTTCTTTTACTATCCTCCTCTTAATACTGTAGCCTCAATTAAAAAAAAAATCAAAACTTGCAATGTCGAAGACATCAAGTTAACATACATTTTGCGAAAAACACCTACGCCACGAAAAAAAAGATAAAGATTTCAAACTGAAGTGTCTACGACTATATTAATAAACTTTCTCATTCAGTACAAAGCTACAAATCTAGACTTTGCAGTTGTATTTTGCCAATAAGCTCATTTCTCGAACTACTTTAGAGACGAACAACGCCTGTATTTCATTCTGAGCGTGTAGCAGCTAATTTGAATGTACTGTAATTGAAACTAGTGGCCAACTCTGGTTCAGTAACAGGGTACAGTAACAGTGCAGTCAATTGGCTTGAGACGTAACATAGCCTGGGCGATGTACTTGTCGGTCGAATAAGAGAGAAGTTCTTGTAGCTTATAATGTATCTTCGCTTAAAATCTAAGGCGGTGTCCTAAGTGAGCGACAAACGCGACGCGACGCAATGCGACGTAGCCAGCGCGATCAACCAATGACAGTAGGGCTATGGCCGCAAGCAAGGTATGCTATTGGTCGACCGCGCTTGCCGCGTCGCGCGTCGTGTTGGTCGGTCACTTAGGACACCGCGAAGACGTGACATGCGATTTTCCTCTTTTTAAAATAGCCTACTGAGGTTATCTCTTTATGGAAAACAATCTCGTTTCATTCTGAGGCAGAGGTCTATAAGATGTGCTGTGCTTAAACTTAGACTTCTCTTTTACTTAAAAAAGCTGTATCTATCTGCATCAGTTCTTCAGTTCATCAGTTCAATCAACTTCTTTCTAATCTACCCCCAGCTAACGCTCATAAATACTGACAGTCAACCACATATCGGCAGTAAAAAATCTTACCTGTCTACAAATGTTTAGTTTCATGACAACTATTTGTACCAACAATAACGCAGGAATTCCCAATTAACAATCATTTGCAGTAGAGAAATAATTCCTAATTCTTAGTAACTAATTGTTTTTATAGTGACGTATTTTACAAGACATGGGCAGCAATTCTTGTGATTAAGGTTCTAAGAATTGCCAGTATACAAGGTAAAGATTTTACCGCAAAACTATTCACTTTAGCAAATTAAAGAGTTATTATTTTGCTTTTATACGGAATAGCTCAGGGCCCAAAACGCGTATCAAATTTTAACGATTTCAAGACCCATCATATTAATCACATGTATGAGTAAAAGGGGTAAGATTACATTGTATCTGAGGGAAAAGTATTCTTTAGTGATGTCAAGCACACTTAATGTTGTCCCGTTCATATATTAAATAAATACATAATAAATAAATAATATCAGAAACTAAAAATAATTTTAAAGCAATACCGGCCGTATTGCGTCGAAAACAGCGTTGACTTCACATACCAGTAGTTCCTATTCGTTGATTTCGAGAATGTTTTTGCTTTGTCCTTTAAATGCGTGATTCACCCTGTCTCTACTCAGTTACAGATACACGTCACTGGTTGTATCGCATGTGAATAAGGCACTACACTGCTTGTTCTCACACAGGTTTTAGACGGTGAAAGTCAGGACAGGCTCCAAACTTTAAGGGGTCAAGTCGTGACTGGTATACTTCCTCGAAATTCTCCCAAGAAGACGAAGAAACGGCAGTTCTTCTATGGTTTTGGCCTTTTCTAGTTAATAACTTTCTCGTTTCTGATTTTTTAAATAGGAAATTCAGGGATAATCTGACTATACAAATATATCTTGAGATTAGTGTGAAAGTATTTAAATATACGATTCAGGTAACCCTTGGCAGAGAAAGGACATCGAGTTGGACCAGATTGCAAAAATAATAAAATATTTAGTGTATGCTGAAAATATGCTTGGCATAATTATTGTATCTATAAGTATGCTATCAAAATAAGCATGTATCTTGAAATATATAAATAAATACCTTTTTTGTTCAATAACATAACTGTAAGAAGAGATAGATTTAACATTAAAAATACTAAACACCTACTTATTCTACTTATTGAAAATACCAAAACAAAACTTAAAAAAGAATATGCTCCGGGGTAAGGTGCCCAAGACGACAGTGTAATTCAAGAACTTACAAATATATTTATATAGATCACTATGAACCCTGTCAGGCACAACAACAACAGAGAGGAGGAAAACCATTATTAATAGCAAATTAAATTACAATACAACGAGAGCGTCGCGTCGTGGCCTAGTGGTTCAGGAGTTATTCGTCATCTCGCCCGAAAAAAACTCGCCTGATCGGGCGACTTGGCACCTTTCGAATTTACCTAATATTTCCATCGTCAACTCGCACGCTCGTACAAAGTACAGCCAGGTAATAAATTTCACACTAAATTTTTGAAACGACTTCGAATAAAATGACATTGTATTAAATCTTAAAATAAAGCTACTGAATAACTTTTATCGGCCGTAGGTACACTATCAAAAATAATTCCGACGCGAAAAGAATAGCGCTCTTCTTCACTGCCCAGCTAAACAGGTTTCTCACAAAAGGATAGCGCTGTCTTTTTCTTTTTATCTAACCCTTTATCTCAATGGTGGCGTGGCTTAGTGACGTCAGTCAGTCTTCCCTTACTGCGCTCGCGCTTATTAAAACTGCAACATGCATTAAGCAATTTATTATAAAAATGTGGGTGTTTTTAGTGTTTTTTATGTACGTTGGAGGTACGTTTATTTACAAATTGTTATTATGTCTTAATTAAATCAAAAATCGGTGCCTCTACTTTCTTATCTGCTTTTTTTGTATTTATTAGTTAAAATAACGTAAATAATTATCATTTTGTGAAATTACTGCTAGTTTTAGGATGAGTTATTTATTTAAAAAAAAATACTTTTGTGGCCGCTATCTTGTGTTGTCTTGACTGGCATTAGAATAAACTATGAGACTTAAATAAAATTAATAATAATTAATATACTACGAGTATTATGTCAAATTTATAAAAAGCAATGTTTTGCCTGAACTGCCTTAAAAGATAATTATTCAGATAAGAACTAATTTTTTAAGACTTGAATCCCAACCTGGTCAATCTAATTCTGGAAATGGTCTGCAGACAATTATTTCACTAAGAGGAAATCAAGTACTTCTTCGCGCGGACCATAAATATAATTTACATAGGAAAAATAAAGAATCCTGTGTTTGGAGATGCTCCAAACGAAGTATATGCAAAGCAAAGCTTACTATAAATACTGATAACCCTATCAAGCGGGAGGACAGACACAACTGTGAGCCGGATTTCGCGTCAAATGAATTGGAAGTAAAATTCAACGAGTGCATGGAAAAAGTGAAAACTGATTATACTGAACCCGTACCAAGTGTTTTTCGACAGAGTGTTGCAGAGCTAAGAGACAAAGGAATCAACCTCATCCGAAAAATTCCTCAATTTAAAAAGGTTAAAAATGAGTTTTACCGGAATAGAAATAATAAGTCACTTGGTGTAAAAAAAACTATGTTTTAACACATTAAAGCAAGTTGTCGTGCCCGATAAATAAAAAAAAAATTACTACAGATTACTACAGCTCGAGGAATATAATTTTGAGTTTTGCTAGTGAGAATTGTAAAACAATATTGGCAAATAGTAATTTGACAGTTTTATGTGACGGAACTTTTAAATTTTGTATTCCCTTTCCCTTTCAGCAATTGTACACCTTGCATGTTGATTTAGGAAGCAGTGAAACACATACTAACATCATACCTGTGATTTATGAATTATTGTCTAACAAAACCAAAATAAGTTACAAAGTGTTGTTTTCCCTGATCATTAGTCAAATTCCTCAGTTCGTTCCAAAAAACATTATACTCGACTTCGAGCAGGCAGCAATGTCAGTGATCAAAGATGTATTCCCAGAAACTTGCATTTGTGGGTGTTCCTTTCATTTTTGTCGAAGCTTGTGGCGAAAGGCTGACGAATTAGGCATCACAAAATCTGCACTGGCTAGAAAACATATAAAAAGGTGTACTGATTTGGCACATTTACCTAAAGAAGTTATTGACAGTGGTTGGTTGTACATTATGTCTCAATGCCCCAACGATGAAAAAATTGTCCAATTTAATAATTATTTTGTGGAAACATGGTTAAGTGAAACACGACAAATGGTCGTGCTGTAACAATCGTCACTGTACTACAAATATGGTTGAGAGCTGGCACGCTACTATAAACAAAAAAGTAAATAATAAACCGAAAAGCATTGCACATTTTTTGACTATCTTACAACGAGAAGATAATTATTACCAAACTTTATATTTAAAAGAATCAAATATTAGGACAAAACAGAAAGAAACTTGTGCTATTGATGAACATATTGCTACCACAATTACCGAACTTAGTCTCGGAAACATAAGTATTGAGTTATGTATCGAAAAACTTATATTGTAATTTTTTTAAACATTTGACAATCAATAAGAAAAAACAGTGATCTGTGATAATTATATTGACAATTATTGTATGTTACTTATAAGAAGTAGTTGTAACAAGCCAAATGCTATTGTGATATTATTGATTTTTTTATACTAAGAATTTTTATTCTTTTTTTATTCTATTTTTAAATTTTGATATTTTTTTTCTATATCTAGTTAATAACACGCCAAATATTTTGTTGGTTGTAATTTTATACTTAGCTAATAAACAAGCCAAGTCCTTTGGTGAATAATTGCATAATTTAATTTTTGGCGATGCTTTTTATTTGGTGTAATATGCTTTTGTTTTTTTGAGATGTTTATGTACCTATGTTGATTTATGAAATATATCTAAAATTATGATATAATAACATTTTGTTTTATTTTAAAGTCAAATCATAAAATATTAAACGTTTTTAAAAAGGATTTCTGTAGTTGACTGTACATATTTACCTCACATTTTTATGGTCGGGCGAGTTGACGACAGAAATATTATTTAAATTCGAAAGGTGCCAACTCGCCCGATGGGGCGAGTTTTTGTCGGGCGAGATGGTTCAGAACCAAAATCTTTGTGTTCATTGTTAAATATCCGACTTACTCTCCGGTGATGGAAAACATCGATAAAAAACCAAATCAACCCGGATAGCGGCGGCAGGCTCACCACTTACCATGTTGGGTTTTTTTTATACGCGCCAGACAACACACCTCTTGTAATGGTCTCGAAGTAGGGATTAATATCCCTGAGTTACGAGGCACCACACAAGGAAATAAGCCAGGGGCATCTCTCAGCAGACCCAGACCCGAGTAAATTCAGAAAAGATCGTTCCTGAATTGACCTGACTGGGAACCGAACCCGGAACAATACGGAAATCAAGGCGAGAAACCGTGAAACAGCGCACTGCGCCAATCGTGTCCTTAAATAACATTGGTGAAAAGTGGTCTTCTGAGTGTTTCGCTCACCATGACGACACAGTCACCTGCCTCTGACTTCCCCGTTTGGGATAAAGTCGTGATGGTATGTTGTACAATACAACGTTTTTTTTTCTTATTACTATTATTATTAGCAGGCCAGGCCTTGGGTGGCCCGTGGTGATGTTGTCTTTGAAATGTCCTTGTAGAGAGCGATAGTGCTTCAGTGCCTAACCAAGAGTTTCTACATCGAGGAAAAAGTCGTAGGCTTGAGTTATAAATGAGTGAATTTCTCGGGCGGAAATTGTACGCGTCTAGTCTGAAAATGCAGTACTGCTTCACAGATAAAACCACAATTTTTCTCAAAATTAAAGAGAAATGTAAGTAAATGAAAACACTTAAATTATGTTTGTAAGACTATTAGTTTTTAAAAGAAAAATCAATAAATGACGAATTGTCAATTTCTGTGTCTTGTGCACGATTACTTTGATACACAATATTCACCTCTTAGGAACATAATCACCAACAAATATAAAAAAAAATGTTTTTTAATTATGTTATGTATTAGTTGACCTATAAGAAGACAATTCAATTATAATTTTAAGACTCATCGTTTTAGTGAATATGTCCAGTTAGTTTTGTCCGAGCGAAAGTAGCAATTTCTGTGGTCATTTTGTTTCGCCGTTCTTACGATCCACTGATGAGTTTAAACGGACAATGAACCACTGCGCGACAAGGATCAGAAGTGCGCTTACGCGCAGTGGGAACAGTTGTGCAACATCTTGCTACGTCTTCCCGCCAAAAATTTAAATACCTGATTTCAGTTTACACGGAACGAAATTTTGCAATTTATGTGATCAGGTGTATCAGGTTTAAATAGCTTTTTTTTAAATAAAAATATGAGTTTTATGAATTTTAGTGAACCTTGGGTACATGTTTAATATAACAGAAAATAACTGTCATAACCTTCATATTTTTTTGTAATTTTAAATAAAGCACCATTTTTACAATTTCCGTGGGCGAATTTCTGTGGTTTCAGTGGCTTCTGGGTGTCCACAGAAATAGCACGTTTCAACAGAAATTATATTAATCATTCATTATATTATAAAAATATATTATTTGCTACGAACTTACTTACATACTACTATCGATACCAAAATTACTTTGCCAGAACTCCAGACGCAAGTGTCATAATGCAAGACCAGACCAGATGCAAGTGTCATGATTGACTTCTGACGCAGCATCTGGTCGACGCCTGCCGAGCACACAGAGGTTAACTGGATGCGTACTGTCGAACATGAATGCGAATCCATCGAAACCATGAAGTCAAGTCACTAAGTATTGACTCCGAAGACGTAAGTTGTGCAATTCAGACGGATCAGAACAGGAAAAGTCCTGGCTCGAATGGATTGCACAACTACTGGATCAAGTGATTTTGATGCTCGCATCCGTGCTTGGCAGTGCAGTTCCAGGAATCTCTAGTGGTTGGTTCTCTTTTTAGTTTCCTTCACTGCTGTCACTTTCCTTTTACACAAGTCTGGTAGTACCTCGGAAGCAAAAAAACTATAGACCCATCACGTGCTTGCTACTATCTACAAGCTCTTTTTACGTCCATTCTAGCAAAAAATAATAATATGCATATCTTTGCGTTCTGGCTTCTGCTCAGAATGGATGTAGGGTTGTGTCCCGAGGTACTATATAACTCCTCCTCATAGACACGACCATTTGTCAGCAAGTCTTTCAACTGCTTGGATTGACTATAAGAAGGCCTATGATTCGGTGCCCTATTCATGACTGAAAAGGATCTTAGAGCTGTATAAAATTTATGCAACTCTGAAATCTTTTTTAAGCACATGCATGGGACAGTGGATCACAGTCCTTCGTCAACCAGGTGGTGGAGATGTCTCCCCTGCTCCGAGGACTTGATAAGGATAGAGCGAGTTTTTTTCCCGTGCGATAGTTTGAGCCCTTTGTGGTTTTGTTTAGCTCTGAATCCTCTTAGTACCTTACTAAAGGATTCAAAGCTAGGCTATCGACTTCACAGAGGGGTTGAGTTTGTCTCGCTTTGTTGTACATTGATGATCTAAAGCTGTTTGCACAAAACCCCAAGTCTTGATAGAACTGTTAAAAATCACTGAGATTTTTAGCAATGCCATCAAGATCGAGTTCGGTGTGGACAAGTGTGCGGTCATGCATGTACAGGAAGGTAGGGTTGTAGATTATCCGAATTTACAGCTCTCTGAGACAATGACACTCAGATCCTTCTCTGAAGCCAAAACCTACAAATATCTTGGTATGTCAGAGTCCATTGGGTGTATCAGTAGAAGACGTCAAGCAATCGGTGAAGGAGCGCTTCTTTAGTCGTCTTGCAAAGGTACTCAAGAGTTCTTTGTCAGGTGGCAATAAGGTGCGCGCCTTCAACGGTTGGGTAATGCCTTTATTGATAAACTCCTCTGGCATATTAAGATGAACTCAAATCGAGCTGGACACTCTGGATATACGGGTCCAAAAATTGCTCACAACATATCGTATGGTTGCATCCACGTTCGTCTGTCATGAGACTGTACATTGCGCCGAAGGTGGGAGGTCGTGGCTTTTTAAATGCCAAGAACCGACGGTAACCTCGTGAAGGCCGAGAAGGACAAGCTCAGCAAGCACCTTGACTTGGCTCACAAGGTGACTGCCGATCATTGTTCCGATAGCCGTTTCGGCAAACGGCTTAATAGCGAAGAGCCTCGACCAACACCTCGAGAGGCTGTCGCTTAGCTGCTGGATCAAGGGTCAGATACAGAAGGCGGTACTCTTGGACACGGCACGTATTGTCTGGAGGTTCCTCTCTCGGCAGCCCTAACCACCGGTAGTCTAAGCCTCGCCTACCCTGCTGCCGGCGGCACCCTAGTTTACGGTTTTTATAGTATTTTTAATAAATCATTGTTTTTATAACTTTATTTATGTTTAAGTTTTATTATTGTAATTATTTTATTTTTATAATTAAAGTTCATAAGTTGTTTTTATTCTTATAAATCTTATGTTTTTGTAAGAATACTATACAAATTTTATAGGACTGATTTAGTCAATATACGAAACCGATGTATTTTTTATGAATGCTTAGTAAAAATATTCATATTTTGTCAGTTTTTTAATTAGACTTATTTTCAAAAAAGTGTTTTTTAATTGCTAGAATTTTGAAAATTTCAGTGGACAAACACAATTTCTGTGGCACTACTAAAATTTCGATGGCAAAAATAAAATTTCTGTGGCACGCTAAGTTCGGTGGCCAGAATAATTCTCTAAGTAATCTAAATATATCCTCCCCTTTTAGAAAATGTGTGTAAAATGTGGATTTATTGCTATTAAATAATAAAGTTTGTCGAAAAACCTGAAAATGAAAATGTAAAATAAGGGAAAAAATCCAGTTGTTGAAATTGACTCAAATAATAAAATATTACATGTTAATAAGGTACCTACACATTACGACGAAACTTGTCAAAATTGTTTCATTTATTAGTCAGATATAGTCAGATAATTCAGACGATTTCTGTAAATTACTTCAAACTCCAAAATGGTACAACTTTTGCGTAATTTTGTGTTTGCAAAATTACTTATTTTGCAGCAGTATAATTGAATAATGAAAATAATTGTACATTTAAGTTGCTATAAAACTTGTTATACAACATGCACCTTGTTTCACATATTGCGAGATTAAATGGCTATTAGGATAAAATTTTGGACTGGTGACCTGCGATTGTGAGGGCAGTGTGGGGCTCCCTTCTGCAAGGTAAACGGACGATCAGTTAAAGGACGCATGGTTTCAGTGAATGAGAGCCACTTGTAACCGGTGAATCAGGATTTTTTGTATTAAATCACCTTTTATACATACAGTACCTAATAGGGGCGTGAGTAGACTCTACATCTGGCTTAGATTCTTTGAACTTAAAATTTGTCGGTATTACTATTATTCACTCCGCGGATAGCATGACAAAATCTTAATAGCTTTTGTCATGCTTTTTAGTCAAGAAGGTCTACGTTCAAGGGTAGACCTTAAACAGCAGCTTATTATGATGATAATGAAGGTGATTCACAAGATCTCGTAACATTGTGTCTTATCAATTACTGCTGTGCTTCGACAAGAAAATGCACCATACTAAGTTATCCATTGGTGAAAGCCAGGATTAAGGTCATGTTGTACTACCCAAGGTAGTAGGCAGGTAGGTAGGCACAGTCGGCCAAGAAAGTAGCAATAGTTTCTGTGAGACCTTATAGAGATTGACTTTTCTAACGGAGTGTAAGAGATGCACAAATGGACACGTCTGTTTTATGAAATATTTGACATTCGAGGTCATGGGTCAAAATTATTTGATTTTTGTAATCAATTATTAGATAAATAAAATATTTGTAAATAAATAATAGATTATTATTTTGCAATATGTAAAATAATCTTCCCTTATAAGAGAGCAATAGTCTCTTGAAATGTTGATGCTAGGGTAAATCTACCTTGTTTCATAATGTTCAAATTAACCATAACCTGAGGGTGGTAGACTGGCAGACCACATCTATGGCCGATTGTACAGCCAACAGCAGAACAAAATTAACAAAAAAAATAAAAAAAAATTAAAAAATTAAGAATTATTTATTTCTTTAAACATAGTCTTAACACTGTGAAGGCTGCAGCCTCCTTTTAGGCTTATGAAAACCTGTGACAGGGGGCACCGCTCTCCAGTTATAGCATAGCAAGTCATGGGTTTAAGTACATTCAAAACAGCAATACATACTATCATATGCCACGGGTGGGCGTCTATGCGTGCGTGTGTGAATGCACGGTGCGTGTGTGAATGTGTGTGTGTATGTAAATCTATGTTTGTGTGATTTGTATAAACACGTGTATAGAAAAAAGTGTGTATTTAATGTATTAGTTGTCCTTTTATTTTGAAATGTTTAATTTGTTTGGATGCCTGTTTTTTTTATTGTTTATATTATTTTTTTAAATTTAAATTTGTAAAATGATAATTTAATGTGTCAAAATTGAGGATTTTGGTAAAACTATTAAGCATATTTAATTATTACAGAAAATGAAAATGATAAATGCACCATCATTTATTATTAGGTTGGGAAAAAAGTCTTATCCCATGACTGTAGTATGTATGAACTTGTAATAAAATCTCTTTGGCTGCCCTATACTATTTATATCTGGCCGGTTTTGGTATCATTAAATTTTAAAGAAGATAATTCGAAATTCAAATTAGGAAAATGTGTGATTTTCATTTGTTTTTCTTACTGTCAAGATGAGTGAATTAATGAAGAAATTCGATACATTTTAAATTTTTGCTACAAAAAAGAAAAAATTGCAACGCAAGCCGCAAAAAAATTATCAATGACCTAGTGCAGTGTCTGTGAGAGTAGCACAAATTTGGTTTAAGCGTTTTCAATCCGGAAATTATGATGTCAAAGATGAACGTCGCTCTGGTCGCCCTATTACGGATAAAATGGATGCCATTTTGTAAAAGTGGAGCAAAATCGGCATATTAGTAGTTACGACGTAGCTGAAGAACTGGGAATTGACCACAAAATAGTTTTGGAGCATTTGAAAAGCACTGGGTACACAAAAAAGCTCGATATTTGGGTACCTCACGAGCTCACTGAAAGAAAGCTAATAAACCGTGTACTCATTTGTGATTCTTTATTACGGCTTAAAGAAACCGAACCATTTTTAACTAAGCTGATAACTGGTGATGAAAAGTGGATTACGTACTACAAGAACGTTCGAGAAAGGTCGTAGTCAAAGGCCGGTCAGGCTGCACAGACTGTATCAAAACCCTGTTAACTCGCAACAAGGTGATGCTGTGTGTGTGGTGGGATTGGAAGGGAATTATTCATTATGAGCTGTTACCACCAGGTAGGACCATCGATTCTGAACTCTACTGCGAACAACTTGAGCAAAGCAAGAAGTTGAGAGAAAGCGGCCGGAATTAAACAACAGAAAGGGTGTGGTTTTTCATCATGATAACGCTGGACCTCACACATCTTTAGCCACTCAGCAAAAATTAAGAGAGTTTGGCTAGGAGGTGTTAATGCATCCGCCGTATAGTCCTAACCTTGCACCTTCAGATTTCAACCTGTTTCGGTCTCTTCAGAATTCTTTAGGCAGTGTCAGGTTACCATCACGAGAGGACTGCCAAAACCACTTGTCGCGGTATTTTGATCAGAAGCCTCAAAATTCCTATAGCAATGGAATCATGTCCCTACCTATAAGATTGCAAAAAGTAATCAAACAAAATGGCACCTACATACTTTAGTTAAATGTAAAAAATCTATATTCAAAAATGTTTTGAATTTTCTTAAAAAATGCGAAGAAACTTTTTCCCCAACCTATTATTTTAGCTCTACACTATTGGTGCTACTTGCTTTAACAACTTTAATTCATTAAACCAATTTGGAAGATTATTAGGGGAGCATCATCATTTACTTTTGCTGTTGACTGTACCTAGCAACACTAGCACGTGTTACTGGGTCGTACTGATGTGTTCCTCGAAATAGCACGATAGTACCGCCCGGTCTGCGCGCGGAATTACTTCCTACTTGTTAGCTGTTAACGGGTTTAAAACACAATGCGTAACTAGTAACTAAAAATGGCTAGAGACAAGTTAATGAGAAGTTTAACTAATAAATGGAAATGGCTTAAGATACCTGAAGTGTGGTGTGTAACGCAATGGCACATCTTGCGTGTAACGAGACATTGCTGGGACTTTGCGTCTAGGTGTTAGTATTAATAAATGAGATAAATGAAAGTGGGAAATAAGGGCTGTACAAAAAATACTATTGATAGCTTGCAAAAGTTTTCAGTAGAAATACTAACTTCTGGAATACTTAAATGCTGTGATAATATCAGCTATCAGCTATTGCTGCTTCAGAAATACTACATCACAAAACATTTGAAATGTATCAAGACATTTCCAATAAGGCCTATCTAAGATTCCTTATTATTCTACGCTTTGTGCTCGTATAAAAAGAAACCGTCTCTGACAACCATATTCTGGTCAGTTTGGTACATTGTTATAAGGATAGAAGTATTGAAGCAGAAAATAAGTCCTAACCAAGAATTCTTATGGTAAATACGTAAAGACACGATTGATATAGTGCGCTGTAGCAAGATTTGCGTGGTGTCCTGGGTTTAATGCCGTCAGGTCAATTCAGAAAAATAACTTTACTAAATTGGGTCTAGTTTAGGTGTGCCAGGAGACGCTTCTGGCCTTATTTGGGACCTCGTTACACAAGGACATTTATCCCTACTTCAAGACATGTCAATTAGTGTGTTGTCTGGCGTATATTGATATTTATAACACTGTCATATACCATGACATGTCTTCTCGTCCAGTTTCTAAGCAATTACACTAAATTTTCGCTTCCTTCAGCCATTAAGACAATTGCGGCGCTGGCAGACTAATTAAATGATTGTTCCGCCGAAGTGCGGCTAAAAATACGCGCTCTTGACTTTGATGGGTGACCGACAAAATTTACGTGAGAACTGAGGTATAGGTTTGGAACTGGGTGAAGGTTTTGGTGTTTTACTTAAAGAGAAATAGATATTATTGAACTAACGTAATTCGACCTTCTCTCACCAAGGACTGATATCAATTTGTGTTTTTTTTATATTGCTCGTCAACATGACCATGATGGAAAGTGGTCATGAGATAAGAAAAAGTTAGAGATTATTTAAACAATACGGAAATGACGATGGAAACTTAATTAGTTAGGTAAAGGTTAACTAAACGTAACGTTAAATGTTTATTAGAAACCTTTTTTTAAATGTTATGTGTAATTTTAAACATTGAAGTATGTCCCACATAACATTACCGGGAACATTAGATATCGGGATTGATCCGACGACTCCGGTGCTGAAGGCATGATTGCTACCATTTCACCAACTGGCGAGTTATAAGCTTACTGCTCAAACGATCCCTGAGCATTCGTGCTACGACATCATCGCGGTACGTTGATTGATTGTCCGCAACATTCATAGTTTTATTATTTGCTAGATAAATATATTTCCCGCTGTTACGAGCTGGCAGCGCCTTCCGTTCACAATTTCCCCGCTGATTAACGGTTTCGCCACGCCATCTGTCAGTCTGACGTTTATATAACCGATCGGAGTTTATCTGTGGTAGATTGCTAAAGAGGCGGTTATTTACAATGTATCATTTGTAGGTTTATAGCATTGAGGAAGATTAATGGGTCCTGTCGATTTTTTTATTATTTGTTCGTCACAATCTGTACTGTCTTCTAAATCTAATCTATACGTAGGATTCGTCGTTGAAACTCAATGTCAAGTTATGAACAATGAAGAGCATAGCTACGCTTGTTACATGTTGCTATGCAATCGATTTGGGAAAGGGGTAATTCAAAGGGGCTACAGTCATTGATTTGCTGCCTTTAAGGGTAGAAAAACTCTGAAAGTGAAACATGAAAAGTTTATAGAAAACCATAGTATATTTATAAATGTGCGGTTAACGGGCGATAACACGGTTTAAGTAAGAAATCCAGACTTTTTTTATGAACTCTCTTCCCAGTTTTTCTTCTAACGTTTTCTGCCTGAAATTGCTTGCAGTTTTTCGGACATAATTTCATCCTAAAAAGTGTTTAATTAATTCGCTCAAAAGCTACGACTTAAAAGTGCTTTTATCTCACTCTGGAATAAGACCCACAACTTCCTCGTACTATTTTAGGTTATCGGCATCCTCTTGCCATGTATACATCTTTTACACACCTTCGCCCGTCACAATCTGCTTAACACATCGTCAGACACGCTCGTAAATCGCATACATTTTACTGCAAGTGTAAATTTTCGCTTGTGATTTGTAACTTTAACTCTAGAACCAAATATTAAATCTAAGATACTCTCCGACGAGGTGTCAGAGGCGTAAGTCGATGAATCAGTCTCGGGCAAGTGGCATTTACGATGAGTGTTAATTTCAGCTGATTTTGTAATTATAATTCCTGATTATCTTGTCAAGTCAATATTTGATTACCAGGCATTAGCTGCCGTGGATATCATTAATACAAGATAGTGATCTCATGGATAATTTGAAGCTGTTCCAATTTTAAAATGATCTGCTGATTAACTACGTTTGTAGTTTGGCAGATTTGTAATTTCGGTACTCGTAGCTTAGTAAGTTTTATGAAGAAGCATATAATTTTTAATAAAAAAAATATTTGATTTTAAATTAATTGAAGCTTGACTGAAAGTACTACTCGAAAACCTCGTAATAAATGCCTAACTAGCAGTTCACTTTTAAAAAATGGCCTGATAAAAGATAACAGCAATAATAAAATAATCAGTAAACGTCTGGAATTGGAGCTGTCAACTCGCACGTCAATCACGAATCAGGTAGATACGTGTGGAGCAATGCCTGGCAATTCATAACATGTAACCTAATGGTCTGCTAAAATGTGGATATACATTTACACAGAGCGAGAAAAGAAACTAAGAGCTTAGCATTTTAATTGAATTGAATACCTACTTCTTTGTTTCATCCTCAGTGAAAACCGTCCAGATCATAGACTTTGTATAAAAACAAAAACAGCACCCTGTTGTATGGTATTAGCTGGGCCAAACATATGTTTTATAGGCATTGTTGTAGTTTGATATATGCAGCAGACATACAGCCCCTCTACACTATAGGTAGGCGGAATCGTCCCTATTAATTGCCATTAAATGCAAAAAAGGATCGTCTTAATATCATTGCACGTTTTTAAGTAGAAGATTATGTCTCTGGTCGGAAGCTGCCTACTTCGGTGTTTGGGTAATTTACTTTTTTACAATATTCTACTTTATTGGTTGATCGTAAAAAGTATGCAGGACTCTGAATAAGCAGATTAGCTATACGAGCAGTCAGAACTCAGAATATCCAGATCGATAGGACCAAAGCCCGCAAAAAACAGCTATGAGATTATCTATGGACGCGCAGCGCAGTCCTATTCTGTAGGCGTCTTTCGTCTGTCATTAGACTACTTAGTCTGGGACATCATACATGAAGATAATCTGACCCCAAACTAAGCAGTCTCAAAAGCCGATAATACGAACCCATTATGTTTTATGCTTTAAAATATATCGTCATAAAGAAATAACACTAAGGGGTTGTATCACAAGTAGGTAATCCTGGATTCGATAGCCCTAATCATAGATGTAGTTCATCAACCTAAAGGTACAGTCAAGAGCAAAGATATATATACAAGTATTGTAAAAGATAATATCTAATATGCACAAAATTGGACTCACACAAATGCTTACAAATATGCACACATTACAGAACTCTTAAATATGTAATACTGCTCGGAAACCAAAATTCATAACAACCCCCCCCCCCCCCCCCCCTCCCTCTGTAAAGGATAAGTCAAGCTATAATGTCGATTAGTGTAAATCCACCTAGCCCAGACTAAGTCGAACAGGCTGGATTAGTCCGTTTGATTGATGGTTAAGTTTCAATGGACTACGAGAACAAATGATATCGCAAATTAATGTTCTGACCTGGGAACACGATATGTCTAAGACTTATGACGTAGGTTACTTGTTATAAACATTTATCATACTGCCCAGTGAAAAGATCTGGTAAAGATCAAATAAGACTAGTAGAATCAGGTGAATTTGTTGTTCCTAGAATTAATAATTATTACGGAGACAGAACACTTAAGAAATGGCTTCTGTAGGTATGGAAGTTCTGTTCTACATAGTTTACCTGAAGACATTAGAAATGAAACCAAAATTCATAAATTCAAAACTATGCCTAAAAGGTATTTCATATTTTTATCACTGCGTTAATTAATCAACAATAATAGTTCTAATAGTTAAAATAAGCAAGTGAACTCGCTGACCCTGCAGAGATCCTGCTATTATTAATGATACGCAAAAACGTAGACTTTTAAAACTAAATGATGTTCCGCAGAACTGCACTACAGTTTGACTGCAGGATCAGCGAGTTCACTTGTTAATTTTAACTATAAGATCTATTGAAAGAAAGAAAGAAAGAAAAGAAAGAAAAACTATTTATTAGCCCAGACACAGAAATTACACACAGAAATTATCACTAAAACCAAACAATACACATAACTTATATCTAAATGAACTAAAATAAATAAATATCTGGGACAATTCACACCAAGATCATCTGACCCCAAACTAAGCAGAGCTTGTATTATGGGTGTCAGAGACTGATAAACATACTTAAATATTTCTAAATACATACTTAAATAGATAATAACACCCAGACACACAACAAATACAAATGTTCATCACATAAATGTTTGTCATGGGTGGGGATCGAACCCACTACCTCCGGCGTCAAAGGCAGGATCGCTGCCATTGCGCCAACAGGCCAGTCAAAAATAAAAACATATAAATAGAGGGCCAATTAGGACCCTGCCTCAGCATGTGTCGCTGTAGTGCAAGCACTACAGAGACGCTGGTATTCTGGCAAGGCCTATTGTGGTAATCGTCTATCGTACATTGATACAGTAGGTATCGTAAGTGATTAAAAAAGGGAAGTGTAAATGTGCTTGTAATTAGAACAGATACTTATATATTTTAGAAATAATAGTGTTGAGGTCACGTACCGTGGGGTTTTAGTCGGTAGAAGGCCGACATAACCGCGTCGTTCCCCCGGGCGGCGAGGTATCCATGAGGATTTCCCCACGATAATAAAAAAAAAGATAGAACTGTCGCCAGGAGCGAATTTTCGGCGAATGAACATACTCGTAAGTGGCTGACTAACAATTTTATTTCTTAATTGTTAAAATGGCCTTAAGTTTATATTATTTTATGTTTGTTTTTTTTTCATTGTTTTATATTCTTTAGATTAAACACTCAGTAGGTTTATTTGTATCAAAATGACACATTCTACTTTACTAACACCTGTTGTAAACCCAAAACAAGTTCAAAAGAGTAACTGCTGAGTTTCTCGCCGGGTCTTCTCAGCAAGAAACAACTCCGACGCGGTGGTAGAGTCGCATTATGTCTGTATACTGTGTATTTATATATCTTTAATATTATAGTAACTATGTCTATTATTTAGTATATCTTGCTTTAAATTTGACGATTTGAAAGTAGTTACTGTGAAAGTCTATTTCAATAAAGTTATTTGAGTTTGAGTTTGTGGCGAAATAAATGTTCACAAAAGTCAAACATAATGAGCAATAATAATACTTGATTTGATATTCTGTGATATGAATATTCTAAGAAATTAATTTTATTTGCAACAAAAATCTATGATTTGAAAAGTAACTATTCTGCGTATTGATTATTCGATGAAATGATAATATGAGAAACAATTTATGTGAAACAAAATTCTATTAATCGATTTTCTATAAAACAGTGTACAACCAGTCGCACTAGATGTTCACATCTATTCATTTAAACTGATTTAAAATTATATTGCAATGGCTATTATTGTTTATTAGTTGCCCTGTACAACGAATAAAGTTATATAATAAGACGTACAGGCAAATACTCTACCTGGTAATAAAACCCAATTTTCAGTAATGCATGTTTTTATGTATCTTGAAGTTACTTGAGAGCCTTAATCTCAAATACACACGTAAAATAAATAAAAAAGCAACCCAATAAATTTGTAAATTTAAAAGCAACCGGATAAACAAGCAACCGAATAAATAAGTAACCTGAAAACCATAAGAAACCAATTGCCTTCCCACGGTAACAGAACCTAAAACGGTCCAAGCCGCGGGCACTTCTGTTCGAACATACCACACTAACAATACAATCTATATTGACTTAAGATCAATTTGTTTTTTCCCATAAAATGGCGCCATAATTCATATTCTTTTGATTGGATGATCCACTATCATATTCACGCTTCGGGGGATGTCAGACGTCTGGCGAACATTAATAACACTAGACTAGTAATTTGCATACAAATGCCAAGGTTTCCTGATAAGCTGAGGAATACTGTAATTTTGTAATTAGATCTAGTTTAATGTGTAATGTTTTGGCTCTAAATAATCACGGACGAGATCGGGTAAGTGAACCACAGAGACGCAAGTGACGCGAGTTAGCGGATTTTGGGAGAAGTCAGGTATTAGATAGTACAAACTTGGATATGTCTTTATTTAAATATCGTATGTTATTTTGTTCATATTTTTCTATCATATAAATATAAATATATAAATATGCGCCTGACAACACACCTCTTGTCATGGTCTCGAAGGAGGGATAAATATCCCTGTGTTACGAGGTACCAGACAAGGAAATAAGCCAGGGGCGTCTCCCAGCACACCCACACCCGAGGCAATTTAGAAAAGATCGTTTCCTGAATTGACCCGACCAGGAATCGAACCCGTGGCACTGCGGGATTCGAGGCGAGAAACCGTGCTACTGCGCACTACGCCAATCATGCCGTCAAAATCATAAATCATATTGATGAACAAAATTCGGCAATAAAGTCGTTTTGTTAAACTTTACTTATTTAGTAAAAACAAGTCATCATGTTACTGAAAAAATAAAGTAAACGTTCATTTTAAACAATTGTTGTGGAGTATTCTCATGTGAACCGAAATATGATAATAATTTATTTACTACGCCAATTAGGTATTGTTTTGAACATCGTTATTTTAGAAAAGATTACTATTACTGAGATTTTTATTAATGATATTGTTTTTAAGACAAGTGTGGCACACGGAAATTATGATTTTAGAATTATATTATTATTTTTGAACTACCTATTGAAAAAATACTTCTAAGCTTTTCAGGTTATCAAATATTAAATTGTTTAAATTCCTGCTGTTATAAGGTATGTCCTAAAAAAGTATTTCATATTATTTTATTTTAGCCTTTGGCTTGGACCACACGACAAATCTAAGTCTTCTCCAATTTGTAGGACAAAAACCGTTTGTAGTCCGACCGGGTCAGATCGCCTGATAGGTTTTTTGTATCTCAGTTAACACGTTACAATTATGATTAAATATTTATAATCCGACAACGGTTTCATAAAACATGTGTTCTGTATATGCTGATAAAATTACTAATTAGTGAGTTAACTTACTAATTAATAATGTTTAGTGTACCGATGTAATTATTTTAGGTTTACTAAACATATCTTTATACGGGTCAGCATTCTTTTACAGTGTTAAGATAAAGTTATCCGTCTTTATAAGCTGTTATTTTACACTAAGCTTAATTTACGCTTTTTTTCTTTTCGAATGTTTGATTGGGATTATTAATATTTTTTTGTGAGATTTCACTTTCTTTAGTTCTTAAGTATTGTCGTTAGGAAAATCATTTCACATATTTTTGAACATCATGTCCGGATGTTCCGGCCAGTTAGTTAGCATAAACCTTATTTACAAGAATTGGAGTAAGCTTCCTACACACGTGTTTTTAGAGTATCATCACTTCGACGTGTGGTATCTTACTACATAGATGGCGGAGGTTCTACCAAGTTAATGAGTCACAGTATATCACTTAACACTGCCTAACGAGATGTTGTAAATAGCAATAAACGTTAGCAGTTATTGCTCTGCTAAATTGTTGAGAGCGAAATTGAATTATGACTGGCTAATTGAATAATTAGCATCAGCGAAGTTTTTTTGGGTGCCAAAGACTAATGCTGCAAGCTTTATAAGAGCTTTCAACTGTCAATGTTAAGTCGATATTTTAACTTAACATTGACAGAGCAGTGCGTCAGTATAAAAGGCATAATCGACCTGGACAATTAAGAGCTAGAGGAGGCCTCAAAAGGCATAATGTTCACCAGTAAACCGAAATTACATCAAGAAGTAACAATTGTTATTTTAAACTAGTTTTAAGTATTTAGTCCAGTAAATGTTGATTTTCTTTACCCATCAAGTCAGGGACACATGTTTGTAGGTGATAGTTTAGTCTGTATGTTTTTTGCATGCTTAGATTGATAAATAAATAAATAAATATGCGCCAGACAACACACCTCTTGTAATGGTCTCGAAGTAGGGATTAATATCCCTGTGTTACGAGGTACCACACAAGTAAATAAGCCAGGGGCGTCTCCCAGCACACCCTGACCCGTGTCAATTCAGAAAAGATCGTTTCCTGAATTGACCCGACCGGGAATCGAACCCGGGACACTACGGAAATCGAGGCGAGAAACCGTGCTGCAGCGCACTACGCCAATCGTGTCGTCAAATTCATAATGTTCTGTAACTGTTACCCTGTAATGTGTTCTTAATATAATAAAAATTGTGGTTAAGAGTAGGTGCATTGATTTTTCTGATGAAGGTGAGTATCTAATGCCTAAAACTATTAAATACGTAAAGTAAATGGCAAAAATAGTAAAATTCGGTAATTTGTTCATATTCGATTTCAGTGTCCATTTCAAATCACCGGTATAACATAAGGAAACAGATTTCTGAAGATCTGGAGGCGAGTTCTAGGCCACAATACGACGTTTCCATGATACCAGTCAGATCTCGGAGTGTGAGAAAAAACTACAAAGTTTGAGCTACCGTTAGAGGCAAGTAAAAAGTTGTTTTGGGCCATCAGCACCGTATCCGACACGCTATTAATTTGTATCTTACGCAATCGAAATGATGTAAAAAAAAATCCTAGGCTAATGAAATAAGTAAGTGAGCAAGTAAAATGTTAACCTAAATGTAGCGTTCGGTATCGTTTAATTCGCAAGCACTCTTATGCCAAGTCATAACATGTTCTTGCCATAAATAATAACGATATCTAGTGACTATATCACTTCCAAAACACTAACTTATCGTAAACTTACGTTTAAACTAAACCTAAACTTGGTAACTTTTAAAATTAAGTTTAACTGTCAATATCTGTTTTACTATCATATACTATTTCCTTAATGGAGGATTTTTAAGCACTTCAGGCAGGCCTCTGTCACTCCAAGTACTTGCGTACGATAATTACCTACCAGCCGCCGGGTCTTCTAAGACCCATTTGGCAGTTGGTTGTCAACAGCCGCATAGAGCGTTTGCACGCGAATCTTGTTGGTGAACTGACGCGATGACGTACTGTACGGACTGACTCACTGACTGATTCATCTGTTACGTAGTAACTATTGAGTAATATGTGCTTCAGGGGACTACTTAGAAAAAGTCTTTAAAACTGTTGTTCGACAAGTGGTAATCCAAGCGAAATTATTGTCTATTAGCGCCTAAAAATTAAGGAAATGAATAAAGCCAAGAGCGGCGTTTCCGTTGTCTTGCTACCTTATGATGGTTAACACTCTTAAAAGGTTATATTTCATAATGAAATTCAATAAAACTAAACACGAAAATTAGAACATGATTTCATTAACCAATTTACTAAACCAAACTCCAAAAATTTGCATGTTTTTTTTAACCAGAGATGATTGTGTCAGTAGCTGGTTACGGACCAATCATCACATCGAAGACCATAAACAATGATAATTAAAAAGCAATCATCGTTTATGGGTCTCGTAAAATTAATTCGATGCGTGGTTCGACCATACGGTTTTGGACATCACTTAAATGGGCAATTAGATGAATATGGCTTCTGTTGTTGACATAGATTATATTGAAATCACGATTTTACGTCTGTATATTTATATATTTTTTAAATTTTTTGACTACGCGTTCTTAGTCTAGAACTTAAAATCAGAAAACTGCAAAAATTGCTAAAATGCAGTTTTGATCTTTCATGGTCACTAACATAAGAATAGTTGTTAGTAGAAGGTAGAGCGATATGTCTGCCAATAACAACTCACCCGCAAGATCTTCAGTTACTCCGTGATCATGGCACTTGCATCAGTGCCGGCAATGGTATAAATCCCGTAACTCATAACTATTCTAAGGCTAAATTGCTGAACTTTGAAAATGTATTTTTCATCAACTAAACTAAACGGGCACACAGTTCTAGTCTTATGAACTACGAAGTTAACTGAAGGTGACCGATTATAAAACACTGTTCTACATCTAAAATCATTATCACGGTATAAATATGTTATATGTCAAATAGTCATTATTTTTAGTTACCGTCTCCCTTCACTCAATTAAGATAATCCTCACTGTCATTACCAGACACGTACCGGGATAATTTACCAAAATTCCTAAAGGATCGGAAAAAAACAGGTGTAGGGTCAAATTTACGGGGAAAAGCTAGTTATAACTAAACGAATAATCAATATGCCTTCTGCATCTCTCATCTTTGCGATAAGTCCGCCCCCGCATCGCTGACTTACGTCTTTATTATCCAATGATACTGTTTTAATGATGCATTTATTATTATCTACTTGAGATGATAACTTAACGTACACGATAAATATTGCGACAATATTATTGCAGTAAATAGAAATTGAAAATAATAATTCATCTGCAATCAGCATATAATTTATGCATGAAATCAACAAGATAAAATAACATTGAAATGATAACAAATACCTACGTCCAGCAATAGATGGAAAACATAAACGAAAAACCAAATCAACCTGGAAAACGGCGGAAGGCTCACTACCTCCCAGGATGGTTTCTCGTACCATTAGTGAAAAATAGGCTTCTGAGTGTTCCGTTCACCATGACGCCACAGTCACTTGTATAAAGACCGACCCGCTTGGCGTAATGAGCAATAATCTTGGTCCTTACAACATCGCATTGTGGGTTCGATCACAATCCAGGATATTAATTTATGCGAAATAGGAATTGTTTTCCATTCGTGTGTGGATGTTGTTATTTCCGAATTACGAGTACTAGCTGCGCCGACAGACTTCGAACTGTCAAATTTCATTGGCCTTGTATGGGAAGAGAAAAGTATTGTTTTTCTTATTTTCCTCCTAATTATTACGTGTTTTCTCTCTATAACAACCTTCTTTGTGCCTTAATAAAAATATGAAAAACTTGGGCGAGCCGTTCTCGAGTTTTCTAAGCAACACATTTGGCGATTCGTTTTATTTATGTAGGTTTATTTACTAGTAGAATATTTAACAACATAAATCAGTCGCTTACATTTAAAATTGAGTATCCCAGTAAACTCTCTTACTTATCTATTTGTTCAATTATAGTTATAGTCAGTAAACGATGTCATATTTTCTCAAAATTCCATCAATTTAGAAAAGTATTGCGTAACTCTGGGTGACTGGAATAGAGTGAGTGTAAGCTACTGTAGAGACTTATCGGCCTGTTTTTTGTCCGGTGTTATTATCGTTATTGATTATAATTTGATAATTCAACAACAATTCTTGCTGCACATTAACGATCTGCTTGTTCCCGGTAATTGTGGGTAAGCTGACGTTTAGAATGCGAACAAACAGCATAAGAGTGGAACTCGCTGCCCGCGCATGTTTTTCCTGAACAATACCACCTGGGTCTTTAGAAGACAAGAGCGAAAAAATTTACTGGGCAGACATGTACAATCGTAGACCACATCGTCACTTAACAACAAATTACTACCTAGTCTATATTACTCGTAAAAAATTTGAAATTGATTGAAATTGCTGTAAAATGTAGTAATTTAATATCAGAATTTTCAAGTGAAAATATGACATGAAGTGAACTAATTTACATTAAAAAACCTAAAAGGTAAATTTTGCTGGACTCACAAACCGGTAGCAAATCAGCATATTGTATCCATGGGTATTAGAGTTAATGGGCGACGTCTATCAAATAGTTTTTGTATCCTCCGCACTATATCACTCGCATGTCGATTGGTTTATGATGAAGGCGCTCGGTAGTTTGCGGCCAATATCCGATTGAAATAGATTTGTTTATTATCCCTCATCAAAGTACTTAAGCCTCATCATAGATCTAAGCAATTATTGTATTTGATAGCAGACTGGAGGTTTCGTAAAGAAACCTTGTCCTACAAAAAAGGGTAGGTCTTTCTAACTTTCACATTGCAATATTTTTTTCGTTCGGATTATTCCTGCGGCGTGGTTACTTGGTCAAAATGGTGTCCCCTAGTACATAATATGCGTTACTAGTGTCTATCTGGTAAAGCTAATACATATTCGGTACTAATGTTTACAATTGAACATAGAAGTTACCCTAAATAAATATTGGAAAGATTGCATATGTGCATCAAGTTATGGCTCGATTACCAGTTGAATTCAGATAAACATAAGTGAACGATCTAGCCTGTATAGTAAGAAAATTAAAGTGACAGTGAGCAGGGCACTTTCCGTAAGAAGCTCATAGCCATTTTGTAAAAAAGTGTGAATTAACACTATGTAAACAAAGAGAGTTTAAGAAAACTACGCTATTTTTGTAACCATGTTACACATGCCTAGTTAATTTTGATAGCTGTAAATGTTAGCATTGAGTGACTTGTAAATATCAGAACTTGGCCCGAGTTTGATCACCGACATATTATAATATCACATTAATATCATAACTCCCAACTGGTGGCGCAGTGATTTATCCCGCAAGTTGAACTAGTCGACCACAGATAATCACCGGATTGTAGACCACATCACAACGTGTGGTCGGTTAGTAGTTTTCTCAGAAGTGGCTGGCCAATTTAAACTAACTTATATGAGACTAACTCTGAAGGGCTGTTACACACAACTAGGCAATAAACTGTCGGTGTCTCAACGCATTCACGTCAAAATTTGCGTTTTAAAAATGAAAACTCGGCAATTGACAGTTACGTGCTTACACATTTTTTTGGTAAATCAAACGGTTGGTACTCAATCTGACATTTATTTAAAAAGGAAAGTATGAAGTTTATTCGGTAAACTGACTTCATTACATACATTTGATAAAGCAACACACAACGAAGAGCAGGTAAGCTTATCTCCTATAAGAGTTTTCTTTCGGCAGATCATGACAATAAAACATGTTGTCCTATCTTTATCTTTTTATTTAGTAACGTAAGTAAGTAAGTAACGTCTCGTTGCCTTAATTTAAAAATATCTTTTTATTATTTGGTTTTCTATATTACACTAAACATTAAAGTCCTTTCATAATAAGCGAAGTTGTAATTAAATATTTTGTAATAGAGGTAATTACCAAAGTAATAGAGCTTGTATTCAATATGTGTAATAGTTTAGTTTATAACGTTTTTTTCATTGAACATTCAAATATCTAATATTAAATCTAAATCTATATGTATGTAAAAGCGAAAGGTCACGAAATCTCAGAAACTACAGGTGTTAGGAGTTTAAAAGTTTACATAGGGGTTCTTTTTAGGACCTAAGTGCCAACTGAGACGGGATTTTGCGAATTAAGTGGTTCAGTTTCGTTATCGTAAGTCGGAAAAAATCTTGAAATTATTTTAGATAACTAATCATTCGTAAAAACGGTACATTACAATTACGCTCTAGCAAATGCTCTAGTCTAAAGCCACCATTTTATGTCTGAATTAATTGACTAAACTATCTTCCTGACACGTTAATTCATCGACTGGGTCACAACACTAGAGGTCGATTTATAGCGCAGTCGTTCGGCGCAAACACGTAACTTTAATTTGTGGTTTTATCGTTCATATGGAGTTTAGACTCGTTAAAATATCTTTCGATCATAATGTAGAGCCCAGGAAAATTGTTTATGGTACTTAGATCAAGTTTGGATCGATTAAATTAATATCCTTGCTACCCGCTAGTTGCTTAATTTATGACTGCAAGAAATATAGGCGAATATTTTTACCTAATTAAATATGTCGTACTTTGCATAATTTATTTCTATTTTCTTATTTGCTAACTACTATTAACGCAAGCTATTACACAATTTACCTTCACATACTCGTACTTACCTTTCGAAAATGTTAAACTCTTGATAGGCATGATATTTCATTGTAATAAATACTGTATTTAGCATTTCAAAGTTACACGAAAAGGCGTAAGTTCTTATTGAAGTTTTGGTTGATTATCGTTCTTTTTATGTGGGTTGTGTCATTTTGATGCAATATACTCGTACTAATTACTTAAACTTATTAACTTTTGTAATTTCTAGGCAAAACGGTATTTGTCTAAAATATTTTTCAGCGAAGTAGCCAGCGTAGAGAAGGAAAGATTGAAATCTTCTTCTTTTGTAAGCTAAAATACCCATAAACACAAAACATAGTTTGGATTATGTTAAACAGGCTTGCTCTTCGTTTTAAAGTGTTAATGTTTTTTTGTGTATGTAACTATTATTTGTTCATTTATTTCTTTGTTTTCACAGCTGTCAGATTGTGGAATAATCTGCCAGACACTATCAAAATGTCACCAAGTAAAGCCAGTTTAAAACAGCAACCCGTAATTTTTTAAGAAATTCTCTGTAGTTTCCACTGTTCATCGTCTATTTTATTTTATTGTTTTCCCATAATAGTGAGTATGTTATATATTATGTAAGTATATATTTATTTATGGTATGGATTTCTATGTATATACGTATAATTTATATTGATTAGCTTGTATCTGTCGTTTTTGAGAATTTATAAAATCTTTGTATTCATTTCCTTTTCTTAATTAACATTTTACATCGCCAACAGCATTGCTGTCTCATCCGATGGTTGACTGGTAGAGAATGCTTTTAGCATTAAGTCCGCCTAATGTAAATATTTGCATTAAATAAAAAAAGATTTATAAGATCCCTTGGTTTTACAGGTCTTGGTCTTAATAATCAGTTTATCAAATGTATAGCACCCTACTAAAGTGCAACAGATATAATAAATCCAAAAGAGCGTCACAAACATTAAGCGGGAAAGAAACAGAGATACTGTCAATGATAAAAAAAAATAAAAAAATGATTGTCTTTAGATAAATCACCTAGTCGTCCATTAAGGTAGATTTTATTTATTTTTAATTTTCAGCATTATAACAATGCATTATTTGCCATCTAAAGATAGAAACTAGAAGGAAAATTCTAGGGCTTAAAGGGCTCGAGGGGCTCGAACCCCTCCTTAGGACCCCGAGCCCTAGGATCAGGCTGAATTTGTCTCGCGTCTACCTACGAGACAAATTCAGCCTGATTAGTATGTGATTTGTGATTAAATGAAATTAGCCTGAATTAGTCTAAGGTTTTTGATGCCCAATCCGTGTCTTCTTAATCAACAGAGCCCGAAAGTTGATGTTCTGAAAACTCTTGGACAGGAACTTCATTCCACTTCTTTGTCGTTCGTACTATCAATGAATTGGCAAATTAGAAGCCTTTTATCATACTTTCACGTAACGGCTGAACATTGATTTTGCCTTTATCTCTAATGCTTCATAAATAAAAAGACTGGACACCCGTGATGAGTTTAACGGCAAAACACATCAGCAGACGCAATAAAATGCAAATAAAACTAAATCCTTTACGGCTGTAGCGTGCGAACTCTTTATCGACACGTTTTATGACCCACTTTTGGCTAAGCAGGGGCCTACTCTAGGGCAAAATTCACGAAGTTTTGTGAAACTTAGGAAGGCCAAAAATCAAACCAAACAGTACCATAGGTTAATAAGGTTTAGTACCAAATGAGTTTCATGTGATTTGTACAATAAAATGTAATTAGTTAGTAGGCACAAAAATCAATCAAATTTCGAACGGTCAGGGTTCTTTTGTAACTCCAAAAGATTCGTTAACTAATATACTCTTAAATAAGTATCATGATGATAAGGTTTCGGGATGATCAGGGTACTAAAAATTGTATATAAATTGTGAATACTAGCCGAATTAAGGCCCGTATTCTGAAACAAAATCTGTACCTGAGTATAGATCTAGGTGACGTTTTTGTATGAACTGACGTTTCGAAATCTCTACTCAAGCACTGATCTGTGCTTGAGTACGAATCTAGAATACGGGCCTAAGAGTTCGCTATTACGTTAACCTTTTCATAGAAAAATACCTATTCTGTACTTAACGCAATCCAAAGATTTACGAAATTTCGTAATTTTTGCGCTAGAGTAGGCCCCCAAGTCCTCTTAAATGTGATCCGATTAGAATATTGTTGAAGTGGTGTCGTAAAATGGAAATTGATGTAGAATCGATGCTGGTACTCGGCGAAAGAATGCCACTAATTAATTATGTTTTTGTAAGGATTAGAAGTTGTAAATTATGCCTACTGAACTACACGGAAATAGCTTGTTAATCGTCAAATTAATATCTTAGATTTTGATAATACCTAATAGTTTTCTACCAGAACAAAAAAAATGCAATAAATCTTGAATTTGTAAAACGATGAAACATCTTTATCCTCCTAATCTTTACTCCTAATCATTTACGTATACTATTTTGACTCAAAAAAATATAGGGGTTTATTTCGAGGGTGGTTACCAAATGCAAATGCTTTGGTGGAGCGGTTGCCTGAAAATATTTTTAGGTCCTCTCATTAAATATAATCGTATTTTTTTGGGAAAATACCTTGAAAAAAACAAGTCAATGGAGATTCGCATTTTAGGGTGAAAGAAATGTCTGCTGCCACAATGAGTAGAGTATCTACATAAAGCATCGATAATCGTCGGTATGATCCCCACTCAAGTTGCGTTTATTCTGTTCAGTTACTAAGTCCCGTATTCTATAATCGTACTCAAGCACTAATCTGTACTTGAGTAGAGATTTCAAAACGTCAGTTCATACAAAAACGTCACTCAGATCTTCAAGTACAGATTTTGTTTTAGAATAAGGGCCTAATAGTATCTAACTACGAATATCTTTATAATAGAAATTATTGTATTATTTTATTCATTTTAAATATGTGTAATAACGTTTGATGAGGAGTATTATGATTAATAAATAAAGAAATAAATAAATATGCGCCAGACAACACACCTCTTGTAATGGTCTCGAAGTAGGGATTATTAAATCCCTGTGTTACGAGGTACCACACAAGGAAATAAGCTAGGGGCGTCTCCCAGCACACCCAGACCCGAGTCAATTCAGAAAAGATCGTTTCCTAAATTGACCCGTCCGGGAATCGAACCCGGGACACTACGGAAAATCGAGGCGAGAAACCGTGCTACAGCACACTACGCCAATCGTACTCGTATTAATACTCCTCATTAATCATAATCGTCATAAAATTATCCTTAAAGTAATTTTCGTACTGACTGTGATTGTTTGTATATTATAATGCAATTCCTTATGAAGTGTTTTAAGACACACACAATGTTATTAATAATAAAACTTGTAGTGGTTCCGAAGTTTGAGGTTTCGTGAAACTCACAAATAGACAGGCAACAACACTGACAAGTTTGCCTTTACTATTAATTAGCCTTTGAATTTCTGATTGAAATTATTACAGAACACAAGTCAAACAGTCAAATAGTTCGAAATAGACTCAACTATTTGAAATTCATTTTTTATGGGAGCGACTAGTTATTTTTGCTTGCTTGCATACAAGAAAACAGATTTAAAAATACGTCGTAAAATAAACATGTTATTGTTTTCACAAAAGTGTTTCTTTTATAACATTTTTCTTAATAACTTAATTTATTTATTAATACACGATCGCACATAAAAGTGCAAATGGTGAAGTTAATTAATTTTATTATTTATTCAAATTAAAATATTTGTTTAACCGGAATACTCGTATGTCAGATGGTTATCTTCTATAGATGGCGTTATATTTATTTTATGTGTCTCGAGTTGAAATGAAATTAATTAGTAGAATCTGTTGCATTGGTAAAATATTAATGAAGGTGTGATAACATTCATTTAGCGTAGTTCCTGTTTTCTGCTTTCGTTTATTGATGAGTTTTTTTAGAATTTATCGATAGTCACACCTTTCGTAATTTTACTGTTAAAATAAATTATGTATTAACATAGTTATATTTTTAAGATTTAAAGCATACGCAGTTGAACTGATTTGGGTGTAATTTTATGACCTGTAGTACCTGTAAATAACTGGTTGTTAAAATAAGTTAAATTTTTGTGTGTATTTCTTTATGAACGTTAACTGGAAAATATCCCCTTTGCTAAAAGAACGCACGAATCTTATAGTTACCTGGTAATTTTCTTTAATTATCCATTACTTTTGTTAAGATAAAAATATATTTTTTTTAAATAAAAACAGGTTTTTCAATAATAATGTCTGTTTTGAAATATAAAAAAATAACGCGCAATCAAAATGAGATATATAAATAAAAACAGAAGAAAATACCTTTTAAATCCCAATAAGAAAACGGAAAATGCTTCACTGAAAACTATCCCACACACTTGTTCCTATAGTTTTCACTTCACAAAGTTGTTTTTACCATAACTTCAATTATAAAACACATAAATAATCGTCAACCAAAATCAATAAAAACTTTGAAAAGTTTCGGAAAGTCGCTCGCGTATATCGTGCGTGCTTCACGTCACCGTGCAGTTGCTAACAGCGCTCAGCCTCCACTGAGCGACGAGCGGTGATCTGCACCGCGGCTAGTCTGTGCGGTCACGGTGAGATACGGTGCGATGCGTGGTGACAGCGGCGTTCGGAAAATTGGGATGGGATCGGTTGGGCATCTTAGGTATGCATTTTCTCAGGCAGAATAAGTTTCTTGTAGTAATTTTATATCGTTTGATTGGAAATAATGATGCTTATTTACAGAAAACAAAAAAACAACATTTATTATTTGTGTTGTCATCGTGGCGGCAGTGGATTAGATTTTTTACATAATAGTATTTCGCTATTTTACTCCCTTGGGGTTGAATTGAAGCCCTAATTTGACTAGACTCTCAAAATTATCATTGATGATCGTTGCCGTAAAATCTACTATGTATTGATACTTCATCGAAAGATCCCGCTAGTGCCTTCCCGTTTTGCATCAATTTCAATTCATTAATTTTCTGGACTCTATCTCGATCTTCTAGATTAAGCATATTTAAGTGGGACATATTCGTTTTGGACATTATAGTTAGGACGCTTACATCCACAAACGCATATCAGAAGTTGAGCCCGCCTAAAATTGATGCTGCCCTGACACATGCCAATAGAAACAAAAGGGACAGCTATACATTAAGGACTACTCAGCTTTGATTGACGTTACTGCATTCAGGCGGGAATCCCTCAAAATTGAGACTTGATTCAGGTTTAATTTGGCAAATTTTTTTCATACCAAAAATAACAAACAAGACTAACCCACAGAACTAAAATGGACCCCTGGACGAAGCTACTCGAATCTCGCGCTTTTTGTCGAGCTATACCCACGAACTGCACGGGATAACGCGTGGCAAAAATTACTCTCAGTGTGCATCTTCTACTTCTGAAAAGTGATTAACTCATCCTAACTACAACACAACTGATGTTATTGATGCGTTGCTTGTCTTGCAAGAAAATAGAGGCTCTTTAAAGAGCTGTTATATTTGTAAAACTACTACTACTTGTACTATGACCATGTTCAAAGTTCTCTACTTTTGTAATACAGCTGGTTATCAGAAATATTAAAAGCTCATAGTGATTGATGATGTGGCTCAGTAAACAGGTGAAGTGAACTGGAAGTTTATTAATGAACCGAATGCTTTTTACTGCACCTGTCATTTGGAAGGTACTCATATGATCGCAAGTGATCTCATTATGTCGTGCGTCTGCGCAGTTTTTGCAACACATCTCCTTTTGCGGGAGATGTTGCCAGATTCTGCGTATGTATTTATCAGTGTTTCCAAAGAGTGATTTAGTTTCATAAGCGTCTTGCTTTTTTTTCATGCATATAGAATCATGATCAAAGATTTTGCGTTAAGGTTAGGTGGTTCTGCACAACATTTATCGAAGGAAACTGGTGAGCGCCACGCGGACCGAACATCACTAAAATAATCGATTAAAAAAACCATTGGATGAAATCACTCCAGTTATCATTAAACTTTGTTTTGGTAAAGAATTCATATTATCAGATCAATTATTTTACGAATAAAACCAAAAATAGAAGGCAAAATGTCACGAAAAGTTATAACTTTGTAAATTTATGCTATCAAGCCAACTTTATCACATCATGTTTCCACCGGATGAATTCCCTGTATTATATCCTCAACAATATCTGTAAATTTTATTAGATTTTAATTTCACTGTTTACTACTTCAAAAATGAATTCTAAAATCGTGTTTTGTGAACCACCTCCTCATAAGTACTACATTTTCATTTTTTTATAACAAAGTGATGACAAACACGCTGCTTGCCATGGTCCGCATGCTTACTTGCTTTTATAAATATTGTGTGATTTTTTACTAGTAGTAGTACTACTTCTTACTCATAATCTTTTAAAAAAAACGTTGAACGCACACAAACGCACAAACCGTTTGATGGCGAGCACCGCGTTCGTCATCGACGTAGTTGAAAAAAGTGCTAATTTCAAGATTCTAAAACAATTTTTACATGGACAAACATACTACCAGACCCTTCAATGTCCTTACACATTATAACGTGATATAAGTAAAACAATTTCTGTCCTGGCAACAGTGTAGAAATGTTTCTCACCAAGCGGTCACTGGAAAGTGGTCGCGCGGTTTTTGCGGCGCGATGCCGGTCGTCGTAATGAAGCTTTATACGAACTGTCTGTGTGACTTAACTCCTTGAAATACACGTAATCGTATATGTCATTGTGATGAAAGTCGTCATCAGCGTAATTTTCAGCAATAAAACACCGAATTTACTTTTATTTAGGTAGGTAGCTTACACGTTACAACCACAATATTCCTAAAACTAAATGAAATGAAATGAAGTTATATATTATTTGATTTAAGATTCTATAAGCAAGCACTTACTGCAAACCACATAACATAATAATAATAATAAACGTAAACGAAGCCTTATCTTTATCAAGTCGTCCGTTCGTTCACTTTGCGGACCATTTGTTATAATCTTGATTGCACAAAGTTAAAAGTACAACTATTGGCGGATTAAATGCGAAAAAGCATACCAATCAACCATGTCTATCAGTCAACCATGTGATTTCAATTGTGATCAAAAAAAAATTATATACGGCGAAAAAGTCTAAACAAATAAAATTATGTAGGTTCAAGTGGGTTCCATACTGTGTTTTCAATAATTTTGTTTTTTTTACCTATCGTCATGCCTGTAAGTACCTGTTGCGTTTTAAACTTATTTGCCCTATATAGGTAAGATCTCATCATTTATAATTATTCAAGAATTTGTAATGATTTATTTTTAATGTTTTCATGTTTTTAAAATAAAAAATTGTTTTGACATGTTCAGTGCGCGTTGATGTCTTTTCTTTGTCAATTTGTTGTGTCTTAAAAAACTATTAACCTATGGCGTGTCAGGTTGACGAATTTCTTTCAAGTTCGTAAGAATATACAAACATTAATTAATTACATAAATATTTAAATGGAATAAGATAGAAATACAATAAAATATATATACAATCATTTTTTTTATTAAATACATTAAAAAACCTCAAATGATGGTATAGGTTTACTTATATTTGCCAGCCTATTTGCTAAGCCCTACCGGTAAATAAAGTGATTATTTTTATATTTTCAGCATACCCACTAAAGAAAGTAGGCTATGGATACATGCAAAATAGGAAATCCTCACACTCTGAATCCACCATGGATTCGTATAGGTGAAATGCTTTCCTACAAGAATGCCTAAATTGTAAAAATGACCTCCCTCCCGATGTTTTGCTTATGAGTTTAGCATGGAGTTCTTGAAAGGTGGTTTGAAAAGGTTTTTACACGCGTGTTGTGCGGTAACCGCATCCCCACGGGCTAGTTTGCCACATACGATGTTTAAAAAAGAAGTCTCGCTTACGCGTCGGATATCTCTCTCTATCGCCTTGTTACAAACCTTGAGGGTGTGTTTCATCTGTTAGTTTTAAGTATTGTTTAAGATAAACATTTTACGATTTAGAGATTCACTTTTGATAAAGCCCCTTACGAATTCACACTTTCGATGTTTAAAGATACTCTTATCTATCTAAGATAAGTGTTATCAGATTAAATCAGTGTGGTTATCTTGGCGATCGCGCGTTGCATCTATAATAGCTCTGTTAAATGAAGTACCGTTTGCAACAACCTCCTTCTGAGATGAAAAATAGATATTAAATATCTGAAAACGTCTTTCAAAATTAAATAAATGTATGTCATTTTATGCAAGTAAACAGATAAACAAAACTTATAAAACACTAGTGCATAGTTAGTTGGCTTGCCACTTATAAAGACTAGAATAATTCGCCCAGTCTGATAACGGTCTCACTAGCTCAGTTGGAATAGCAGCCACCCAGATCGCGGAAGGCACGAATTCACCTCCCTCTCGATAACTTATACCAAACTTTTTGCTGCTTTTAAAAGTCGTCTAAAAACATAAGCCTATTAGGGTTCATCGCACCCATACTCAAATGATGACGGAATGGGGTATGTGGCTAGAAATTACTTGAGGGTTCTACAATTTCGTTTGGAATCGTATCTCCTTAAAAAGGTGTGATTATAAAAACATCATATAGCATTACGTTCGCCAAAAAATTGTCCTTTCTAATTTCTAAACTGAAGAAGTGGGATCATTGATCGACATGTTATTAACCTATTTGTATTGAGCAATTCATCTAGTTTGGTGGCCGGTACCGTAAGCAGTAGCAGTGGCTGTGGTGAGGTCTGTTTCAGCCGCAGACCGCAGCTTTCCCGAATACTATTAGTAGAAATCGTCAGCACAAAAACTAAGACTCTGGAAATAGTAGAATAAAGCACTTTTTTTAATAGGCCTTATTTACAGATTTGCAACAAATTCAAATCTATTATCAAATAGGTAGAATGTAACTATCTTATTATTTCTTAATTTTCAATAGTTACAAAAAACACCAAAAATATCCGTTTGGTAAATTACAACTGGCATTATAGTTATTGAACCAGAGCGCTGCTTCTAAATGATACTTATGGATAAATCGTTTTAGTTTCAATCTGTTTTTGCTACCGTAGCCTAAATCTAGGTAGGCCTTTTATATCCAACATACCGGTTATTTCCAGATTACATCCCCTTCCACTGAACCTTTAAAACTTTCTGTAATATATTACTTTCTATATTTTATTATCTTTTCATATTATAAGTGTATAACATTTCAATTTATTCTAGCCAGTAGTATTCTTAAGAGGTTGGATACTAATAAAAGATAATAATCACAAAAAATATGCTTAAAAAGTTTCGGAGTCTAGTAATGTAAGTAAATGATAATAACCCTAAAAACTGTCCCAATTCTGGGCACAGACCTCATTAATTCTTACTAATATTATTAATGAAAATTATTACGTTTTCCTGCTATCCCTCCCTAATCGTCGTAACAATCCTATTGGTAACTGAACACCGCGTTCGCATTGTCTTTGATACTGGAGCCATCTGAGCGAACATGGCATGTAGACCACAGACACAAATCATTATGGGTTCATTAATAACTCGAGCACATTTGGTTTAATTATTAACTACTTAATATAACACTTATACAGAAACGACGCGGTTGTAGAGTGTATTTATATTATTATGACAGGATGTCTAGTTTTTAGTAGGTTTTTAGGTTTTAACTTGTGTTTGATGAGTCTTATGTAATTGCACAGGTCTATTTGAATATAGATATTGTGAGTTTGAGTTTGAAAATTCTTAAATAATTAAGAAACGTTTATGACTTATCTTTAACTAATAATAATCTCTTATTTTCTGTTAAAATGGTCGCCAACGCTTTTGTTAAATCTACGAATGATTTTTTTAACAAAATGCATCTTTCTTATTTATCTCCAAGCCTACAATTCAATGCAAATCCGGCTCATTAAACCCAAACAAGGCTAAATTACATAGCAATAAACAATGTTCGTGTAATGGAATGTAACAGACGTGTTAAATTGTGACTCTATTATAGACAAGCACAGAATATCAAAAGCATAGAAGCCTAAAGGCTCTTTTCCCCTATGCTGCGTTTTCGATTCATCATGTATTTTCTATTGTTTTTTTTCAAATCGGCCGTGGAAGGATATTGTAACATTAGAAAGTAAAGAATGAACTGCCCTTTAATCTCTTGCTACGTATCCTAGTATCCTAAAACCATTACGTAATGGGTCTTATCGTCAGCAGCTTAAGGTGTCCTAGGTAAAGGTTAGTGTGAACGCCTCTACATATTTTTATATCATTGCTAACAATAAATGATGAGAAAGAGTGTTAGTTCAAAACGCCAACGCAAAATAAATTTGAATTTACCACCATTTGAGAAGAGCTACCTAGGAAGTTAACAGCTTGCACTTAATATATTTTGTATCCAGAACTTATATTTGCGTGAGTAACATGACATCTACGTCTGACTTTGCGCAAATAATGGCTTCTGTATTTTCGTCGTTCTTAGCAGACATTTATCAAACCACTACTTGGAGTCTGATTAACAACGTGTAAAGTTTAATTAAACTGAGCCCTTTGTTTTGTCTGAGTTTAGCAAGTAGAGATATTTAGGGTCACCTGTATGGTTACTTATATATAAATAATATCCTTGGTTAATTTTAACAACGCTCGAACCAGATAGATCCACATGATTAAAACAAGCCGGGTTTTCTGCGTCAGGGAGACCTGTCCACCAAAGTGGAGCGAGGCAGCGGTGCGGAGTTTTGGAAATTTCCAACCAAGGAAGGCAACATTCAAAAAATTGCTAAAGCTCTGCTGCTTCGCTCTGCTCACTGCAGCTCGGAACCCGTTCTAATCTAGCCAGAATCATCTTTGTGATCATTGTTAAATTTGCGACTAACTCTCCGCTGATGGGAAACACCGATATAAAACCAAAGAAATGCAGATAACGGCCGAAGCCTCAACACCTAACATTTTGAGTTCTAATACGTTAGGTAAAAAGTGGGCTTCTGAGTATGCGTCCACAGTGCAAGCCTAGCGCACTTGCGATGTCGGGCGCGGGGTATCAAACACGAGCTGTTCGTTCGTTCACTTCGTTCTGTGAAATGTTTATCAGCTGGTGTCCAGCTGACAAACATTATCACATCTTGCCCACTTTTCTCCGACTTCATTTACGTATACTATTATTATTCCCTGAATTTTTTGTTTCTTAATAAAATATAGCCTATATCACTTCAGAATAATTGAGCTTTCTGTTAGTGAAATAATTTTTACGAGTTGAAGTAAAGTAGTTACGAAGTCTATTCAATACAAGCAAACAAATAAACGAAAAACCAATCAAATATTTTCTCTTTATAATATTAAAATGAATAAAATAAGATTAAAGGTTAATACATTTCAGACATTAAGTCTATATCATTGTTGGAACAAAAGGCAACTTATTTATCTATTATTTATTTAGCTAATAAATAAATATGAAATATCTATGTGTTAGTAAAATTACAGCTAAGTATAGTTTATTTAAAATATAAATAATATTAGTAAAGATATGAAACGCGTCTTTGCTCCACTATGCGTCCAAACGACCTATGCTACATTATGGACGCACAGGCGCGTTTTATACAGGGCTATTTTTTAAACACAATCCAAATTGAAATATGAGGATCTTTGGAGAAAATGGCAAAATACGTATTTTTCTGTTTGACAACCTTCAGTATTAAAATGTTGAGTTATTAATGTTATTATAACTACTCAAAGGTTTCGTTGATACTGCGCGACGTGAGAGGCGGTGGGCTCGCAGTCTCTTCAACTCCCCGCCCGTGCTTTATTCAGAAGTTGAAATTTAATTTTGAATAAGTAACCTCGCCGCACGAATAATCGGCTCGAAAAAAATATAATAATGTAAAAGTTATAAAGACCTACCCTTTTTTAAAAAAAGCTGTTTTAGATTGATGTGAATGTCTAGTAAAGTTTCGGATGGTGTATAAAAAGTAACCCTGTATGTATATTTGGTCCTCCGCGCCCGCCACCGCAACTGCGCTAGGCTTGCTCTGTGGACGCACACTGAGTGTTCAATAGGACGGCAACAAGTGATTTGTTATTTTTAGCATTTATTAATCCACTAATGTCAAGCAAAGATAGAAACTAGAGCCCCGCTTGAGCCTTAGGTTGAGGTCGAATTTTTCTAGTTTCTTTCTTTGTGAGGACGGCAACAGACAACTTGCCTCTGCGTACCTCGTTTGGAATACCTATAGTCGTTAGCGTATTTTATGTATATTATGTTGTGTTTATATCCATTTATTTAAGGTATACCACTACTACTACAGTTACCACTTAGACATTACTAAGGCTCGTTAGTGAATATTGATCGATATCTTTTTGAATATTGTTTTGTCGTGACTGTACGTAGATTTGATCTTCTGTATTTAATATTTAAATTGTGTTTATTGCCATAAATGAAATCTAACGGTCTGATATATTTTGCTTGCTTGCCTCACAAATAATTATTCTTTTAAACTATCTATAAAAACAAATTAAATAAAGAAATTTTCCTTTTAAAGTTACGGTGAAATAATGTCAATAATTTTCTATTTTATATTTCTGTTTACGTAAGAAAAAGTATATTATGACAAATTACTAGTAAAGTTTACAATTATTTTGAAAAATTCTGACTCCAAACAGGCTGCATCTCTCTGTGGGAGTCATAGTTCTCATTGTGTTAGGTGTGACTACAAAAGTATAACCTAGCTAAGGCGATACTACATCATTGAATGACGACTTAGGGATGTGAACATTGAGCATTTGTTTCTCACATTATAAAATAAATATCCCTGGATATTATTCCACACAGCGCCTTCTAGCCCCAAAGTAAGCTAATTAAAGCTTGTGTTATGGGATACTAGACAACGGATAAACATACTTAAATACATTTTCTTTTTGTAAATACATACTTATTATACATAGGAGACACCCACATTGGGTATTAGAATGGTCGATTTTCCTCCCTTACTGTTATTACGCTCAAATATAAACATTGATATATTTACTTTTGATCTATCTATTTATATAATAGAAAAAGGTCACTCACTGAGTCATCACAAAATCTCAACTACAAGTGCTTGGAGTTTCGTATTTTGCATTGGGGTGCTTTTTAGGACGTAGGTGCTCACTAAGACGGGATTTTGCAGATAATATACAACGACAAGTCGGAAAAAATCCTGCATATCATAAAAACTAGGCCGGCCGACGGAAAGCTAGTATAAGTATAATTTGAGAATATTTTAAGTATGCATATCAGTTTTTGGTGCGCATAGTACATAGTTAGTTTAGGATTTTGGTGTCGTTCTTTTAAATTGAAAATATAGCACCGCAGTAATTTTCAATAATTCCAATAACATTGACTGGAAACAATCGAAGCCTTTGTGCGAACAGATAGCAATACTCGTATCTCAACACAACAAATAAATCAAAACAGTTCTTTGGCTATTATGATAACGAGGCGAGGACCAGTTACAAATAACACACATTACGGATAGACCGACGGACAGACCACGGACGTGGACGGAGGGACATCCTAATGGAACATAATGAGGAAAGCCGCGGGCGTAACAGAGTTCTGTGTATTGGGTAGAGGCACACTGAGACGCAATAGCGTTGATCAAAACATTGAAATTAATTTGTCTTTTTTTACTAGCTAGCCTAATACACAAATTAGACATGCGCGGCGCTCTGACAGATAGCCCGCTTAGAACACCACGCCATTTTTGACACACGCACACAGAGACGTGAGTTTACAGGCTAAGTCAGTGAGTTTCAGTGTCGCGGTCAGTCGCACTGTCCTAAACATTAAAAAATATGGCAATAGCTGCCGGAAAATTAGGAGGCATTTTCCGGCAGCTATTTGTCGATATATCCTCAACATTATACACATAATATAATTTTACGATAACTTGACAAGTAGAAAATATAAAAATATAGTGAGAAGGTAAAAGCAAACGATCAAGTCGAATTTAAAAAATAATTAAAGATTCAGCATTTTTGAAAGTCCCGAAAGTAATAAGAGTTTAGTTATTTTCACTTAAATATTTCTGTGAAAAGACTGCGTTTAGGAAAATCAATAAGTCTCTTGACGTGACTCTGTCGGCCAGTGTAAGCTCAACTTTATTTTCTGTCGATTATGTGTAAGTGTCGGTTAGCTCAACACTTAGTTGTTGCACGAACTGCTGCGGGCACTCGCACTGATGTTCACTGTTATTGCAACACACTCATGTTGTTATTTCCTAAAAAATAAGGACCAAAAATGTTGATGTTTTTTTTCAAAATTTATATGTCAAGGCTTGGCTGTATCTTTGATGATACGATTGCCGTAGCTCGCTGTAGCACGGTTTCTCGCCTTAACTTACGTAGTGTCCCAGGTTCGATTCCCGGTCGAGTCAATTCAGGAAACGATATTTTCTAAATAGGCTCGGGCCAAAGTGTGCTTGGAGACGCCCCTGGCTAAATTTCTCGTCTGGGACCTCGCAAAACAGGGATAAAAAAATTATGCCAACTTCGAGACCATGACAAGTGGTGTGTTTGTCTGGTGCATATTAATTTATTCATGTATCTCTCAGTTACAATAGCTAGTTCAGCATTATCAATTAGTCATGAGACTTTTTCTGATGATTACAGGCCCCCACCGTAATCATTCATCGGGAGTATATTACCGATACTCGTCACGTTTGGCAGGTGGGTCGTGAAGTGCCGCTGCAGCCCGTCACTTCCTGCCTTCGAATGGTGTATGTCAAATTAAATTATTCCGCAGATTAAGATTACTTACAATGATCAATGCATCCCACTGCTGCAGTGCAAAAGACTATTATCTGTTTGCCCAGATGGTTGATAAGTAGAGAATGCATTCTGGCATTAAATTCACTCACTTTTTTCTGAGCGCAATAAAAAATAAATAAATAAAAATGCTAACACATGATAAATGAATGTCTCGAAACTCCGCTGAGCTTGCCTAGTGTTAATCCAAACAATATGTTACACCCTCGACTGCACCCAACATATCTATTTGTCCATCAGCACCTCTCCTTGCTTGTTTTGTTCTACCTGTCCTGGACTATCTATAGCCAATTAATTTGTTAACAAATAGCTCCTCCGACACTGATAACGTTCGCTTTCGGGAAAAAGGTTAGCTACAAAAACACCTTTTTTAATCTTAAAAGGTCACCTTTTGTCTTCTGACCGAAAATGTATGTGGTTCTGTACAATTTCGGTTTTTGAGCTGGAGTCAGCATGAAATATTTTTTATTGACGTGAAGGAATTCGTAAATATGACGCTATAAAGTATAGCCACGGACCTAATCATTCAATAAATTACCACTGATAATACAAAAAGACAAAAAATAACCCTCTTTTACGGATAAGTTGGCAAATTTCTTATTGCACATTGCTTTTACTATGTAGAAGAATACCTTACTAGTAAATACTAATTGGCGATACATATGTACAATTATTATCATACTTTTACTTTATATACACTACAATATCTAAAACTAAAACTATTTCCATTTGTTGTTATAAGTATCAAAAATGTATAAAACCATATTATTCGTTTTAAGAATATGTTCAAATTAACATTTCCTACACCTGTACAAGTGTACAAGGTAGATAAGTTGAAAATGCCCATTTTATTCAAGATCCCTTGTAACACTTGGTTTTGCAAAGAAAATTTTATTTCTATTTCATTGTTATTTGATTTGATATAAAATTGGTAATAAAATAATAACTTGAAAGGAGATGTGAACAAGATAGTCTCTCGTTGTGTATTTCTTCCACTTTTTTTGTAACATTTTCTGATAGTGTTTATTCTGTGTCTGGGCGTTAAAATCTTTTTTGGTACGCATTTAGAGCATAGAACAAAATCCTGACGCTGTCCCATAAAACTTTAACTTACGTCCACCAAATCAGTAGTAAATGCATGCATGACTTTAAGAAATTCCACATGACCAAAATGGTCAATGGTATCTTTTTACGGAACCCAAAAAAGGTGTGATCCCATTCCACCTCCTCCGGCGATCTGTCAACGTGTTTACGAGCCGCGTCGCGCCGACTGACGTCTTGTCGCGCGACAAATGTCACTGTCACTACTTACTCCCTTTTAGGAGGCGTTAAGTGGGACCTTTTGGAGATAACGTTCAGTTTTAGAATCTTTTGGGGAATAAATGCATTGCAATTTAGCTGTTATTAAATAAACATTTGATTTGAAAGTAAACGAGGTTAATTTACTTTATTATAACAACTGTAAACTTTAAAGTACCATAACCCTGATTTCAATGCAAGATTTTTTTTATTTTGAATTCAGAAAAATCTTACTAATATTAAAAATGCGAAAGTTTGTGAGGATGTATGTATGTATGTATTTATATTTGTTTGTTACTCTTTCACGCAAAAACTACTGAACGGATTTGGATGAAACTTTACAGTAATACAGCTTATATATACATAAGAATAACACATGGGCTACAATTTAAAAACATTTTATGTATTTTGGTTTTAAATATATTACGATAACACGGGCGAAGCTAGTTTAATTATAATTTCACTAAATTAATTGCCACCGTTTAAAAAATACAAAGTGCTAAGCGCGATATGTATCAATATATCAAAGTTTTTTTACAAAGTATCGTAATCCAAAGTCGCCAAAAGCTATCTATTTAGTTTTTTGTGCTTTAGTAGCCGTTAACAGCCGCTACCTTTTTTGCCTTTTTAATGATTCGGCAAAAAGATAAAAAAATATAATTCATTATAGCTTTTTGTAGCAATAGGTATCTGCTGATAAGCAGCTTTGTTCTATCTGCCCGATAGCTTTATGGGGCTTAGATGGTTAGCTTGCAGACATATGAGACAACCCTTTTGCAAATAATTCAATAAGACTCTTAACATCGGCATTATTTGAAGCCATAAGACAACTACTGAATAGAGTATAACAATTTTATTTAACGAATACTTTGTGGACAATTTCAGGATCTGTATACCTACCACCTTTATTCCACCCCTTAATTACAAAAAAAGATGGTGTTTTGTTTGTAAGAAAAAGTGGCCAGTTACTTATTTAGTGATTGGATTATTATTTAGATTAATAGGCACTTTTTTCTCAAAATGATAACGTACTTGAACAATTTAGTTATTCACTCTCCGCGCTTTATTCTGAGATATTACAAATTAACAGAAGAAAAGATACCCCACATCATCTTTAAAGTACTCTCACCTCTTTAATAACAAAACAACGCTAGACTTTTTTTTTTTTTCTCCGAGATAGCGATCATTTGTTGAGATGCGCGCGCAGGGATCAACGTCAGATTCCATCAGCGTAAAGCGCTGCTAAATTTAAAGGTCAAAAGCGCGAGACGGGTTGACCATTCAAAGGTTCTGCACCTCTAAAGGAAGTTTGCTGATGTATGGAAGTGGAAAATCTAAACCAGGTGAAAGTGTTTAAGTTTGTAAATATTAGGCAAGCGTAACCGATACCCATTAAGTAATTTTCACAATGACTTTTTTTCAATGGTAGGTGCCTTTGTTCGGCTATAAAACTATTCAAATAATAATTTATATGTATCTTGATATTTTTTTTAAAACAATACATCATTTTGTAGATCTTTTGAGAAAACATGATTTGTATGCTAACCCACCAGCTCTACTTGATGACTTAAAAGGGGTGAGGCTAACTTCTGAATTCTGAAATGATAATTGATTTAAGGTCCGCTCAAATTGGTGCTATCCAGTCACAAGTATGTAGAAACGAAAGGTACACGTATGTGAGTCAAACTCAAACTCAAATAACTTTATTCAAATAGACTGTATCAGTACTTTCAAATCGTCAAATTTACAGCAAAATATACTAAATAATAGACATAAATACCATAATAATATGGATATGTTAATAAACAGTATACAGACATAATGCGACTCTACCATCGCGTAGAGAAGACCCGGCGAGAAACTCAGCAGTTACTCTTTTAAACTTGTTTTGGGTTTACAACAGGCGTTAGTAAAGTACAAGCAGTGTGTCATTTTGATACAAATAAACCTAAAAGAATAGCCCTTTTTTAATAAAGCTGTTTTGATGTGATTTTTGAATCTCATCATCATCATCATCATTTCAGCCGAACGACGCCCACTGCTGGGCATAGGCCTCCCCCAAGGATCTCCACAACGATCGGTCCTGCGCTGTGCGCATCCAGCGGCTTCCCGCGACCTTGACCAGATCGTCGGTCCACCTTGTAGAGGGCCTGCCCACGGAACGTCGTCCGGTACGCGGTCGCCATTCGAGAACCTTTCCGCCCCAACGGCCATCGGTTCTCCGCGCTATGTGTCCCGCCCACTGCCACTTCAGCGATGCAATCCTTCGAGCGATGTCGGTTGTTTTTGTTCTCCTGCGGATCTCATCATTTCTGATTCGATCGAGCAGGGAAATACCAAGCATCGCTCTCTCCATTGCTCGCTGGGTGATCTTGAGCCTTCTTATGAGACCCATAGTAAGGGACCACGTCTCACTCCCATAGGTCATTACTGGCAACACACACTGGTCAAAGACTTTTGTCTTGAGACACTGAGGTATTTCGGACGCAAATATATGCCGGAGCTTCCCGAACGCTGCCCATCCGAGCTGGATTCGACGAGAGATCTCTTTCTCGAAGTTGGACTTACCTAGCTGGACTGTCTGTCCCAGGTAAACATAGTGGTCAACAACTTCGAGTGTAATGTTCCCAACGTTAACTGGAGCGGGTGCAATATGGGCATTTAACATGATTTTCGTTTTGTCCATGTTCATCTTAAGACCCACTCTTTGAGAAGCATTACCGAGATCTTCGAGCATTATGTTCAGGTCTTCCAAGGTCTCAGCCATAAGAACTACATCATCGGCAAATCGCAGGTGTGTTAGGTACTCGCCATTGATGTTGATGCCGCGTCCTTTCCAGTCCAGAAGCTTGAAAATATCCTCCAACGCAGCCGTGAACAGTTTCGGATAAATAACGTCTCCTTGTCTCACGCCTCGCTGTAGTTGGATCGGATTAGAGCTCTGGTTCTGTAATCGGACCGACATGGTGGCGTTCTGGTATAAGTACCTTAGCACCTCAATGTACCTGTAGTCTATTTGGCACCTTTGGAGAGACCGCAGTACTGCCCAGGTCTCAATCGAATCAAAGGCTTTCTCGTAGTCCACGAACGCTAAGCAAAGTGGCAAGTTATACTCTTCGGTCTTCTGTATAACTTGCCGCAGCGTATGAATGTGGTCTACGGTACTATAGCCTTTTCGGAACCCTGCTTGTTCGGGAGGTTGGAAGTCGTCGAACCTGCGAGCGAGACGATTCGTAATGACTCTCGAAAACAGCTTATAGATATGGCTCAGAAGCGAGATGGGTCTGTAGTTCTTCAAGAGAGTTTTGTCACCCTTCTTGAAGAACAGCATCACATCGCCTCTGCCCCATGCCTTTGGCGTTTTTCCCCCGAGGATGACAGAACTGAAGAGCGTCTGGAGGACCTTAAGTATCGGCTTACCGCCCGCTCTCAGGAGCTCGGTTGTGATTCCGTCATCACCCGCCGCCTTGTTGTTTTTAAGCTGCTTGAGAGCCATCCTAATCTCGTACAGGCTGACGTCCGGGATATCTTCGGTATAGTGTCGGGTAAGCTTGGCTCTAGGATCTTTAGCCTTGCTTTCAACAGCTTTCATGATGCTACCTGCCTCAGTTTTTAGCCTCGTCAATTGGCTTTGCCCAATAGACAGATCTCTGGCCAACACTTTGGAGCCTTTATTCCGCTCAATTGCCTCTTTAATACGCTGGGTATTAAATTGGCGAAGGTCGCTCGTCAAGGACTTAGATATCTGTCTATTGAGTTGCCGATAACGATGGGCATCCGCTGAGTTCTGTAGCCTCATTTCGTTTCTCTGATCCATGAGTAGGAGAGTCTTACTGGAGAGTTTCTTTGATTTGGGACGGCGGGTTTTGAAGTGCTTGGACCCTACCGTACGGACAGTATCCACCACCATGTTGTACAGATCGTCCACATCGATGCTGTTCTCAAGGGCTTCGAAGCGGTTTTGAAGCTCGAGCTGAAAGCACTCGGGGTTTTGAATTTGAGCCGGTATTGGTCGGAGCGTGGATTTTATCAGTCGCGCTCTCTCAAGCTTTAGGTCGATATTCAATGTGCCTCTGACCATTCGGTGATCGCTTCCTGTCTTAGCAGCGTTGATCACAGTGACATCATCGAATATATGCTTCTTCGTCGACATGATAAAATCGATCTCGTTTTTGACTTTACCGTCCGGACTGATCCAGGTCCATTTGCGGCTTACGGGCTTCTTGAAGAAGGAGTTCATCATAAAGAGGTTCTCCCTCTCCATGAAGTCTGCCAGCATCTGGCCCCTGTTGTTCCGTTGCCCGAATCCAAATTGCCCCACTCTCAACTCATTACCGCAACGTTGCCCCAACTTTGCATTAAAATCCCCCATCACAACCGTGTAGTGGGTTTTATAGCTATGCATGGCTTTAGAGATCTCCTCATACATAGCCTCCACTTCGATATCGTCGTGCTTTGAGGTCGGAGCGTAGACCTGAATGACATTCAGCGAATATCGTTTCGATATTCTGAGTATCAGGTACGCTACCCTGCTCGAAACACTTCCGATAGTAATCACGTTGTTGACAAGGGATTTGTGGACGATGAACCCGACACCACCTAGGGACTGTTGGTCGCCCTCCCGGTGGTATAGTAAGTTACCGGATTGCAGGATTATCGAGTCCTCCCCCTCTCTTCGGACTTCAGATAACCCAATGATATCCCAATGTAACTTACTAATTACCTCTTCCAACTCTATGAGCTTCGCGTCGAGCCTCAGTGTGCGCGTGTTATATGTTGCCAGGTCGAGTCGTCGTTGTTGGCAGCCGGATCTTACCCGGGGATTCCTAGCACCCCCTGCCCCGCCGTTACCATAGCCGCTGCCGTAGCTAGGAATAGCAGGGCCGCCGGGGACTGGGGGCCGATTATTTGGTTGTGCAGCCATTTTGGGGGGGGTTTGCCATAATCGCCACGCTTGGCAGGCGGGTTGGCGATCGCAGTATGGCCTGCTGTTATCCGGAGACGCTGCTGCCCATCTCCTTATGGCAATTTTCCCTCGGTCGGCTCTTACGACACCCACGGGAAGAGAGGGGGTAGTGCTATTCTTTTTTATGTGCCGGCACTACACGGCACGGCACGGCATTTTTGAATCTATGTAAAGGTAACTCACAAATGGTTTTTGGAATTTTGTTGTAATAATGTATACCTTGCCCCATAAAGGATCCTAAATCTTTTTGTAACCTGAAGAGTGGAAGTGCAATTTTATCCTTATTCCTAGTATTTCTGCAATGTATGTCACTGTGTTTAGTATAGAGACCAATATTTTTACTCACCAAAACAATGCAATTGTAAAGGGCCCCTTAATACTGATTGCGTTTCGAAATACGGACGTAAGCTTGATATTACGTTCACACTTAGTCGCTGACAGTGCTTATTTTCATCGATTCGTACCAAAAGTTTAACTTGAGTTTCTTTTGAATATCGCAAAAATCTATTATTATTATTATTATTATTATTATATATATTGAATATTGATAAAGCAAAATATAATGTACGTATATTTTAAAGATTCCTTCAGTTCTCTTCGTTATATCAGATATAAATAAATCATACTTTCATGGTCAGTACTACGGTAGGGTATGCAAAAAGTAAATAAAACTACTGAGAACGGCGCGTAAAGGTACATGAAGACCGAGACAATATCGAGACAAGTGTGTATGTGGTATCTCTAGTCTCTGTCTCCGGTCGCGCGTGCGCGATAAATGGCTCCTATACAAAGCCATAGTACAGATTACTTTATAGTTACTACGTAACAGATAAATCACACCATAGAAAAATGAAAATTTTCTTATTCCTAAATGCATGCTGTCATGTGACAGACCAGAGCCACCTCTTTCGATATAGATGTCAGTAGTCAGTACTTACAGTACGTCATCGCGTCAGACTATAACGTCAGTTTCCTTCCTGTTATAGTCTCGGGGTCTTCAAACGTGGCGTGAAAAGGCATTTTGGCATTCCTTCAAGATGAGTGTGACCAGCTCAGTGATAACTTTGCATTACTGTGTTTGTCAGCCTCATGTCCAGACCTCAGTTTTGAGTTTTTTTGAGTTTCACGAACGCTTTTCATCAGGTGGAGTGAGGTCATCGTGCACGGGCGGCAGGTTGACGGGCACTATTAAAAAAAAAAGATCAACCGCAAAATTCGCGTACAAATGCTCTACGCGGCTGTTGACAACGAACTGCCAAATGAGTCATGGAATACCCGACGGCTGGAAGGTAATTATCGCGCGCAAGTACATGCAGTGACAGAGGCCTATCCATAGTTACAAATAGTGTAATGATGATTTAAAACGACGGAAAAATGTGTCGGTGTTAGTGTGGTACTTCTTTCAAGGCTACTTAGGCCGAGTGATTGAAGTAAGTAGGTTCAGGTATTATTGTGAAAATATGTGCTATGGTTTGGTGGAGGTTTCGGTTTCTAATCTCAGGTCGGAGTGTGTCTTCAGATTTGTCGGCAACTATTTATGTGCCTATCTTTGAAATCAAGTCATACAACAATGATGGGTTATTGGCTTAATCACCATACTATCATGGAGATAAAACTTATAGAGACAATTTATAGGCATTTTTTTATGGTGTGAATAAAATAGCATTTACAGCGAGCTATAAAAAGTTATCTTAAGTTAAATTGAGTAGTTTTCTGTAAACCATCCCGAACCTCTAGAACCTCTATAAGGTTGTGAACCTAAGCTCCAGCGATTTACATGGCTCGGCGATGGTATCAAGGTTCGCCTGTCACGATTAGCGATGCCCCGGCGATTCACTTTTATCGATACAAACTTAGTGTTCCGATAGCCAAAAGGTTATTTGCAACATTTCATTGAGAACGTATTGTCCAGTTGTTTCGAATAAATCCATACTTCCATATCCATACTATATAATATTATAATATACTATATAACTCTGTCTGTCTGTCTCGCTTTCACGCCAAAACTACTAAACCGATTTAAATGAAATTTGGTACACAGATAGTCAGTACAGCTTATGAAAGGACATAGGCTACCTTGAAAAAGGGGATAAAAGTATTGTCATTTTCAGAACTAGAAGCATAAAACTTAAATTGTAGCCTGTTAATTAGATTTACATAAATATGGCAAACAAATTATGTAAAAAATTTACCATTCAAAATTTGCAAAAATCCGACCTTTAAGGGGTTGTTTTGGGGTTGATAGTTTGTTTGTATAAAACTTCGTTACTTCAAGTGCTAGGAATCTCAAATTTTGCATAGGAGTTCTTTTTAGGACGTAGGTGCTAACTGAGGCGGGATTTTGTGAATAACAAGTATCGTCAGTCTGAAAAAATCCCATATGTTATAAAAATGCGGAAAGCTAGTAGAAAATATCTGGGACAATTTACACTACGATCACCTGACCCCAAGCAGAGCTTGTACTATGGGCGTCAGAGACTGATAGACATACTTGAATATTTCACTCAACAAAAAAAATTTTCGTCACATAAATGTTTGTCATGGGAGGCGAAAGGTTAATGTCGCCCTTAAATATAAGGGCGACACTAACCTAAGCAATAGCTCAGACCAGCTGGGAACGGACAGACTGACCAGCCCTCTTACCACTTTGCGCTTGAGCCATCGGAAGCCAGACACATTCAGATTTTGTTTGAGTAGCCGTTAACGCAATGGGTGAAGAATTCTGCCTGTTGGGCCCCAGGTCGTGTGTTCTATTACCACCCGTGGGTGAATTGAATCCGGGTTCTGATCCGGACTCCACTATCTCTTTTAGGTAAGGGTTTGTACACATAAGACATCATTATCTTTTTTTATGGTAGTGTTTTAAGTATGTTTATATTGAGTGCGACATATTAACGTGTGTTCAGCAGTCTCTATCAGCCATAGTATATGCAAGCTTTTGTTCAGTTTAGGGTCAGATAATCTTAATGTAACGACGAATAAGTAATGATCAGAGATATTATTTGTCATTTATTTATTTATTACCATTAAAGTTAATGAATGAAATGAAAATTGACTTCTAAACCTAACGCCAAAGAAAGAGCAATAGTGCAAAGCCCACCTAATTATAATCCGTCGAAGTGCCGTGGGCGCGAAATAATGAGCACTCGCCATCCGTCGATTCAGAGTTACGACGTGACGTCACGAGGATTCTAATCATACGTCACAGGATTCTAGCATGACTCGGTGCGCGGTCATTTGTGTAATACTGTCGTAAAGAACACAGCTCCCAGCTGGGAGGACCTTTCTAGCATTGAACTTGACGGCTCCTTAAATCATAACCGCGTTTTTGACTGATTTGCTAATGATGCTCATCCGTGATAATGGCGCTCACAACAGTGCTGAAATATAGGAAACTCAGAATGAATAAGGTACTATCTAGCAATTCTGTTTTGTAGTATTCTAAGATACTAATGCTTTAACATAAAAAAAACGTTGACATAGTTCTGTTCTGAATCAGGATGCTGATTCCGAATGTTATCTCGCATAACTGACGCATACGGAGGCAGGTATAACCCCCTGCTCTCAAAAGAAGTATTAAATGAAATAATTATATTTGGTTAAATTATGAACAATGCTATTTATTGTTTTATTTTACAGCGGCTTCAATTCAGAAGCACCCTTGATACGTGAGTTTGATATTACGTTTACTTTTTGACAAATTTGAGTACAAAACGTCATTTCACAATAAATGACAATGACAAATCACGTTGCGGTTGCGTCTCGAAACTTCATAACATTTGTGCCCAACCCAACTCGAACTATTACTCAGAAATTCAGACACCATTACATTGCAGGAACGAGATTTTCGAAAAATCTTCCTATTTGTGCAACCTGCACAATGCGAGCGAAACCGGCAGTATTATATAACTCAAACGTGACAAATGACGACTGTAATTGCGCATAATGTGGCATCGACAATGTTTATCGATCTAGGTTGTTGCTGCTACAATACAAGTTTATTGTGCAAGTTTGGTGTTGGGGGTGATAGTTTTGGGCAATTGATTGTTTAGGACATTTTGGTAGCCCGTTGGAGCAATAAGCTTTGGGCCTTATCACAGTCTATATTTCGTGTACAAAAATCTTCCGTTAGTCACTTAGTAATTGACGACCAGGTACAGCAAAAAATACTGAGTGTGGTAACATGAAATTGAGCTTTTAGGTTGCACAATTTCATATATCAGAATCCTGAATCCCAATAGAACTGCCATTGAATGGCGTGTTTTTGACATTTTGGCTGAATCTGGACCAGGGTTGCTGTCTCTGTCGCACCAACCGCCACCTTTACGAGTGATAGATGGCGTCGCGCTGTTCGTCGGTAGCGCGCTTCCATTTATTCGGAATGTGTTGAAACGCCCAAAATACACACATCAAAAGTGTCTAGGTATCAACATATATTTTTGCAATAACTTTTCTCCTGATTGATATTAATTAAAATTTTCTTTAAGGATTCATCAAATAAAGAGTTTTCGTTTGTCTACAGTAACGATAAACCAAGTCACCTTTGCATTAATAAAGAAATTTGCCATTTTCCTAATAAAGGGATTTTTGACATTTGAACTACTAACATTAAAGTTCGAAAAAAAGACTGAAATAACAGTTTTCTTTAAAATTTTATTGGGTAACTTAAACAATTAATAATCCGTGTTTCTACCGCGAACACTAACAACACAAGAACATCGGTTTGGCATACTCAAAATGAGTTCATCCAAATCACGCTGTGGAATGGCCGCCCATGTTCGTTGCAACAACAAAAAAAAAGGTCTTCTTGCGACTGGATACCCTCCATATTCGGCAGAGCTCTTCTCTGTAGCATATCCCATGCATTCTCAATCGGGTTCAAGTCTGGCGACTGAGCAGGCCAGGGCAGGACATTGATGTTAGCTGCGGCGAGAGTCTGTCTTACAACTCTTGCGGTGTGCGGTCGTGCATTATCATGCATTAACTGAAATAAGGGACCGATTTGCACTTGTAGAGGAACGATGACGTCTGATACAATCGTCTCAGCATAAATTTGAGCGTTGAGGTTGCCTCTGATCCAAATCAACTCAGTTCTTCCGCCGATTCAAATACCCGCCCATACCATGATGGTTCCACCACTATAAGGATGGACTTCCTGGCAGGATTTTAATCGCTGTTGGCGTCCAGGGGTTCTCCAGTGTCGTATACGTCTTGTATCCGGTCTCATACCAAAACGAGACTCATCAGAAAAGCACACGAAACGCCATTGTTCTTCTGCCCAATTTCTGTGTTCACGAGCCCATTGATATCGAATCCTACGATTGTGCATTGCTATAGGTGGTACCCTTAGCGGTCTTCGGGAATGAAGGTTCACTTCATGCAAGCGGTTTCTGACTGTTTGGTCGCTAATTAAGTTCCCTGAAGAGTGATGAAGCCTCACGGCTAACATCATGGCGGTTATTCAATTCAATTTATTTTTATTTCAGACAAAGTCCATAGTGTTAGTAACAATAATCTTAAACTAATGTTAGTAAGGGAGTACAAAATATTAAAAACTATTTTTATTATTTAAATCACCAATGAATCATTACAGTGCAAGTCCGTAGGATATTGCGCTGCAGCGACTCATATAAGCACAGTCCATCCTGTCAGCAATCATGTTCAGGATGCTGTTGGTGCTGGCCCGCACCCGCCGCACTAGGGACGTCTATGCGTGCTTCTGCAAACATCCCCGAGGCACTACAGAAGCGGGGCAGCCTCAACAGCACCCGGAAGGCGTTGTTGTATTGAACTCTCAGGGCTCAATACAACAATAACAATATTATTGTTGGAGCTCCTCGAATTGTGATTTGAATGTATCGGTCTTGTCTCCGTGTGGTGCAGCGATACCGTCCTTCATGGCGCTCAGCCACGGTACCAGTGCTTCGGTAACGTGTCCAAAGTCGACTGATAACACTCTGACTTGTATTCAGAGCTAAAGCCACAGTACGTTGGCGGGAACCAGCTTCTATCATTCCCACGGCTCTGAACATTTCTTCCCTGCTTAAATGACGTCGCCGCTCCATAATAACGTTGGTTTTAATCAGTAGTAAGGAAACAGTAGCACTAATAATGTCTTCAATGCGTTGTATGTTTTTATAGGGAAAATATTGACAGCTGATTTTCATCTTTTACTCGAATTTGATTGACAGTTCCTGTTTCAAATTATGAAATGCACCAAAAAGGATCCATATAAATTTATAAAATCATAAATTTATTACAAAGCCACATCTCAATCTCAAGAAATCCGCATAAAAATGCTTGATCCCTAGACACTTTTGACGTGTGTAGCTTATAGCCCAAGTGATGCTATAATATCGTTATTTTAATCTTTAAAAGTGAATATTTATGAAAATGTCTGGTACCCCACCCACTAAATCTACATTTGTAGTATTACGATAATGTGTATGTCAGTTTACGTGCGTACGAACCGCCTTCGCGGATCCCACGCGTGGGCGACTGTGATCTATTGCCACAGATTACGGGCGAGATCCCACACACACTGGACGAGATTTTAGGTCACTTATATAGATGTTTCTAGCAAGATATGTGAAAAAAAAGATTCGCCTCATAATATTTGGATTTTAATATTTATAAACTAACTCTGCCATAGTTATTGAGTTCGTGTTGATGAGACCATAGCTGTTCAGCCAAACTTGGTTAAAATTTAAATATAATTGCACTTTCAATAATTTTATCAAATATTTTATTAAAACTAGGTATTTCTTTATAAACAAAAATCTTACTATTATTGCGAAAGTTTGTGAGGATGTATATATGTGTGTATGTTTGTTACTCTCTCACGCAAAAACTACTAAACGGATTTAGATGAAACAGTAACAGAGCAGAGCAGAGCTTATAGGTACATCAGTATAACACATAGGCGAAATTTATTTAAAAAAATAGTTTGGCCTTAATATGTAACGATAAAGTTCACGCGGGCGAAGTTGCGGGCGGAAAGCTAGTGATTGAAAATTATGAAGCCAAAATCAGCAAATGCAATGAAAAATAAATAAATATGCGCCAGACAACCACCTCTTGTCATGGTCTCGAGGTGAGGATAAATGTCCTTATGTTAGGAGGTACCAGACTTCAAGCCAGGGGAGTGTCCCAGCACACCTAGACCCGAGCCAATTTAGTAAGGATCGTTTCCTGAATTGACTCAACCGGGAATCGTACCTGAGACAATTCGGAAATCTAGGCAAGAAACCGTGCTGCAGCGCACTATGCCAATGGTGTCGTCAAGGATGTGTGTAAGGCTGTGATGCTGATATTAAAATAAAGATTTTTTTATTTCTAGTTGACTGTTTTGCAAGTTAACAAACACTGGATGAGAACCTAACTATACTGCGCCCATTATCTGCTAATCTATCACTTGCTAACGACTGCAATTTGCTCTCAACGCTCGTCGAGTATACTCAGTACTTTAGTATGATTGATTATCAGACATCTATCGCTTTGTATTGAGTTATACCTGAGAATCTTAGGGTATATTTTACATTCTTCATAGGTAAGTCTTGAAAGCATCATCCTTGTATTTTACAATTCTTTAAATAAGTTAATTCATGCTTCGTCTTCTATTTAAATCTTTTTACGTTTTGCCCTTAAATGCCCCTGGTGTAGTACTACTATTTGCCCGATAGACTAAATTCTCGAAGTCTATAATACTGAAGTTTAAAACCTGAAATAACAATAATTTTAATAAAGGTTAAAAAGTATATTCAAAAATGTACTGTGGGTAATCATGTTTTTAAAGATCAAAATGATTAATGAATTTTCAGAAACATTTATTGTGTGTCAATTATTCAAAATCGAATGCTATTGAAAATCGAGTCATTTGACCCCGGCTCCACGTAGTCTTGTCTGCCATACCCTTAGAGTGAAATTCGGAACTATAGCAGAAGCCATACATGACATGCTGCATTGCTGCTGCTTGCAATTTATCGTTTTTTTTCGGGATTATGAACTTTTGGTCACCGGTATATAACTGTCGTTCTTATGAAATTTCGGTATTTCAATATGTACCCAATCCTTTCTGGACTCGTTCAGCCTCCTTAAGCTATTATATGTATTATCTCTACAGAATTAAGGAATATTCCGTTTTGTTATCAAAAATGTTAAGCAGTCACGGGAATAAAATAAACGTAATATTTATCATCGAATTTCACTCAAAATGCCATAAAAGTAATCGTTAAGATCTGTTATGTCCACAAAGCAATTCACATAAAGTACTGGAATCATAATCGAAAGTATTAAATTCAATAAAAACATCCATACAACATCTTTTTGTATTTGTTAATTATGATATCGTACATCAACCTACGAAAGGGCTCTGTTAAAAAAGGTTGTAAAGATCGGAGGCGGTCTCTAAGACCTCAAAAAATCGTTGAATAAATAAAGGAGCGATAACTCAGCGGCATTGTGGACGGAGGAAGTATTAAGTGTCAAACATATTAGTTACGACGATTGGGAGATGGGTGGGGCGGGTCCATTGTTGCACGGTACGATACGGCGCGCCGCGGCGGGGTGAAATCTTATAGTAAGATTTAAATTGGTTGTGTTGTACCGCTCATTAAAGGTGTTATTGATGCTACTTTGCCATTGCAACGTCGTATTATTACCTCGTTATTAACTCAGAGTAGGTTAAAGGTATCGAATTATTGTGATCGGAGTTCAAAGCATTGAGTACTGACATAGCAGCTTTCATACCCTTATTATCGCTAACAAAACCAAGCCTTGTTAAAAATGGCCTACCCTAGATTTACGTTCTTGCGTGCAGGTATAGAGCTCTACAAAAACCAAACTATTGTCGCAGTTACTTGGATCCCGGTAGACAGTTGTGAAAATGAGATATTTTAATTATAATGGTTATCCATTATTATTATAATCCCTCCTGGTTATCAATGTAGTTTTATCCGATTTGAAAGTTTGTCCAATCATCATTTATTTCTGCTGCTGAATGCATTTTTGTAACTAAAAATGTATCTTCTTAATAATGCAATGGAAACACTGAAGTAGGAACAATGGGTCATACAAACTAATGTGCTGAGCCCACGGGCGATCCATTTCGGCTTTTCTAATAATCATGTCACAAATTATTTCCATGTTCAAAAAAACTAGTTAACACTCATCTTTAGGGTGAATTTAAATTACGTAAATGCATTTTTAAAAACGCTACTTTATGTCATATCAAGACTTATTTTGGGTCACACTTTTGAAATATTATCAAATTAAAGTAGGTATACGAAGTTTTTAGGGACGAATGTGCTTGTGGCACCTAGTATTATCGTACAGTTTTTAGCAGTAATATGCTCTTAATGTTATTTTCAGTCTAGTCGTGAGGCCCTAAAAAGGTTACCTTCCTAACTTTATGCTTCTTGAATGACAGGCAGGTATGGTATATTCGGCGGGGCGTGGGGAGACGGCGGTTTGCACGCCTTCTCCCTGCTCCCTAAAAGTACCACCGGGGTGAAAGTCGGGGGGCTTTCACCCTATCCCACGATGCTCCTGTCTGGGGGTGTCCCCGTATACCGGTATGCCCTTGTTGCGTGAGGAGGCCTAGCGTGACGGCTTGGCTGTCCGCCAGGTAATCCGAACCGGGCACCATGTCGTCCCGTCAAGGTGATGAGGTATACCGGGGGCCTTTTTAGTGGGTATGCCGTCACCTTCTGTGACGGAGAGTCCCACACTCCCCCGCTGCTCCACCCAGGTAGCGGGATAGTGGTAGTATGGTATATTACTATGAGACTTCCAGACTGTACAATGAAAACCCATTGAGGCCACAAAAATGGTAGGATGAACGTCTTTAAATCATCTCGAACTATTAACTATTAGTTCCTTTATCCTTTCAGGTTTTTGAAGTTGGAAATCTTCATATTCAGCAGTCTTTGTTTCATTTTATCTACCTGAAGCGGGCATTCTTTTGCGGCCTATTGACCTTGCCTATGCGGGTCGGTGGGCCGGAGCAAACTCATATAAACATGTCATTGTCGAATGCAGGCCCGGACTTGTCTGGTTTAGTGGACAAGATCAAGAGTATCTTTCTCTTGAAAGTTTTCTGTAAGAATTAATGCCGTTTGGTAATATGTAAAAGCTCTGAGAATCAGCTAATTGAAGAAGCAGAGAACTGGCTATAAATACAGTGTAGAACCTTTAACAGTTAGGTTAAGTGGTTTCTGATTGGAAACAACGTTTTGGCAAACGTAGTGTATGATATGAAGAACATCATACACTAAGCCATCTGGTCAAGTGGGGCGACAGCCTTCATTATCAATAGCTCTAAATAGATAGCTTAATAAAATTATATGTTCTTTTGTTTTTTATAGTGTCCGTTAACTTGTTCTCACTCTACCTGTTGGTACCAAGCGAAGTCAGCAGTGAAGAGGATTAAAAAAAGAGCATTTTTTGAATAGAACTAAAAATTCACTTATATTCTCCGTTTTCAACTATTCCCCCACCATCCCTACACCGCTGTAGCCCGCGGGTGGATCGCAGGACTATTTATTTTGATTTATGCGCGGGCGCAGGTCGCGGCGCGCTTTGACCACTTTGTTTGTTTCTTTGAAGATGTCGTCTAGATAAACGACGATATTGACTGTTTATGTCTGAATAAATGTAGTTTAATATTGTAGTATCATATTTCACTGAGAAAAATAAGAGGATTACAGATGAAATATGGCATCCTGCACATGAAATAACTATTTAGCGGTCGTCATAACCGCTTTTACACTATGTAGATTTGATTCTTATTTGGATCATTGTTTCTTAACTAATTTTAATATGAGAAAGCGTAAAAAGGCAACCTGCCAACTGGAAATAAATTGTTATGACTACCAGAGTTAAAAGGTTAGATAATCTTTTTGTAAAAGCTTTTCACAATTTCAGTATAGTAATTCGTGACATTATCTGATCATATACCTAAATCATGCAGTTTAGTCAATCTGAGTCATTCATTGAAATGTTTTAATTATGTAAATACTTACTAAAATTACGTTAATGCTTTTCAGCCAAAAATTATGAGTCAGCATCAAACTGCTCATCGAGCAGTTGGATCGCCAACTTTCAAGTTGATTTGTCAAATGTACTTTAATGTACTTTAATTGGTGAATGGTCGCGATAAAACCTATAACAACAAGTGCTAAATAACAATAATACCGATATTATCTGTATCCCTCACACCAGAAGTTTCAACTGTCGCCCATTGAAAAATATTTAATTGTTATTCGCTACACTGTCGCAGTAATGGTCGCTATTCGAATATATCTGGTTAAGTTGGTGTGGGATCTCACTGCTACATCACCAGATCATCTTCTGTTGCAAATACTTGGCGGCCAAAACTCTAAACGCAGAAAATATGTGACGAACTCACTTTGTCAATGAATTGATCACTAAGACCTTCACTAAGACTAAGCTATAAGACTCATGGAAGAGGTGAGAGATATTTGTCTTGTGGCATTTGCTTCGGTCTCCGAGCTTTTTCTGTGTAAATGGCCGACAGTTGTTTGCTCTTAGTGCACCTACTGTTGCCACTTTCAACCTACCTAGCCTGATGGACAAGAAATAGACACATTTCTTACACTCATCAATTACTTTATATTAGTCTTTAAAGGTTCCTAATTGCAGATTTTAAACTATCGCATTGCATTGCAACAAGTATTAGTAAGTGAGTAATAAATAGTAATTACAAGTTTAATTCGCGTTTAGACCCGGTCATGTCTAATACTTATGCCTAACTGAAGGTTTTATCAAATTCGAAAGTTATGAATCAGGAGTGATAAAAAGTTTCTTGTATGTTCAGACAATTTGTAGACTTCATCAACATTATTCACATAAAATGGGACCATTCGGGAAGCACCAGCTTTAAAAAAAAAAGAATGATCAAAATCGGTTTACCCAGTCGAAAGTTATGAGGTAACAAACATAAAAAAAATAAAAATAAAAAAAAACATACAGTCGAATTGAGAACCTCCTCCTTCTTTTGAAGTCGGTTGAAAATAATCACAATGATGTAATATGTGATTTTTTTGCGATTTGATCAAAGACAGCTTGTTAAAAGTTTCGTAAAAGGCCGAGAGTCAAACCTAACGACCTGTCTACGTGATCCACCTACCAGATGGCATTAAATACATACATCAAATGGTGATTAGGAGTTTGTGTTTGTTCAAGCCCGATGTACAGAGGCGTTCACATCAACCTTCACATAGGGGCACCTTATGCTGCTGACAGGAGACCCATTTTGCAATAGTTTTGTAAAGGTTGATGCAAACGCCTCTGTACATTACCAATAATTTTAATAAAATACTATTTCATTGTTATGGGTTTGACTTTACCTTAAAATTAAATTGACTTCAATTCAAAGGTAAAGTATATAAATTAATGACTGTTCGACTGATGTATAGTGACCTTGAAATTAAAGTTAATTCAATGAAATACATTTGCACTTTGGTAGTTTCTTCACGATATTTAATACTCAGTAAGAGTGTGCCATATCGTTTTGTAAGTCTTTTGCTAATCACCTGGAATATTAAGTTATTCTTCCTGGAGCAATATCAGATGTAGTTGTTGTTTTCAACGGATTTGGCATAATAGATGTTTTTCTAAAAATAAGACTTTATTTTCTATTTTGAAGAATAAATTAATGAATATTATTTATTCACTTTCACATACTGGGATAGAAATCTTAATATCGTTGAAATGAATGAATATGTCGTGGTACGTCAGCAAAACACATGGACTGTTAAAATAATAAGTCATGTAAGACAATAACACAGCCTTTAAATAAATAAATAAAAATATAAAAAATGCGCCAGACAACACACCTCTTAATGTAATGTAATGTAATGGTCTCGAAGTAGGGATTATTAAATCCCTGTGTTACGAGGTACCACACAAGGAAATAAGCTAGTGGCGTCTCCCAGCACACCCAGACCCGAGTCAATTCAGAAAAGATCGCTTCCTGAATTGACCCGACCGGGAATCGAACCCGGGACACTACGGAAATCGAGGCGAGAAACCGTGCTACAGCACACTACGCCAATCGTGTCGTCAAAGCCTTTTACGTCCAACTGCCCACTGCAGGGGACTAAGTTACCTCCACTATTAGTCATGTTTACCATAATGCTAATAGTTAAGAACACTTTGTGGATAAATGACACAAATCTGTATCTACTAATATTATAAAGAGGTAAGGATTTGGCAGTTTGTGAGATTGTGAGTTTGTATGTTTGGGACAAGTAATCTCCGAAACTACTGAACTGATTTTAAAAATTACACTATCCATGATTGCTATAGGCATATTTTTGTGTTGAAATAATACGTTTTCAGACAGATCAATTAACACTTTAAGTAATCCGTAAAAAAAGCGCTACTACGAATATTTACGTGCGTGAGCTGCCCCACTGTTGATCATACATGCATACAATGTACTACAGTAATATAGGTTTTTCAGTAGATCCATAAAAAAGTCCGCGACACAATACATCTATATTTTATAAATTAGTAGCTATAAGGTATGTTATCTTTTAAAAAAATATGTAAATTATAAGGTCGATTTTGAGAATTATTACTACATACACAACCATATCAATCCTTATTATTTAAAGTTATTTCATCATCAAGAGAATTTCATGGAGATAAATTTTGTCCTTTCCAACATATTAATTGGATTGATAGATTCTGATATATATATTGAAATAAAAAATTCGCACGCAAAATTATTAAAATATTTAAAAGCTTAAGGTCACTTACCACGAAATTTCAGAGACGACAAGTGCTAGGAGTTTCATATTCTACATGGGGGGTTCTTTTTAGGACGTAGATGCTCAATAAGACTGGTTTTTGCGAAATTTGATCTCTAAGGGGTTGTTTTTGGGGATGATAGTTTGTTTGTTTGAAAACTTCGTTACTTCAAGTGCTAGGAGTCTCAAATTTTGCATGGGAGTTCGTTTTAGGACGTAGATGCTAACTAAGGCGGGGTTTTGTGAATAACAAGAATCGTAAGTCTGAAGAAAATGTCATAAAAATGAAGTTCACGCGGGCGCAGTTGCGGGCGGAAAGCTAGTCCTTAATAAAGTATCAATGATTGCCGCTATAAGCTTTTAAGCTTAAACAGTAACTATATCATATTTTGATCTGGAGATCAGCCTGATCAGTCAATTTAAGCCTGATTAGAGAACGCTGAGCCCATAGACATAAATTGAAATAATTGTACTTTACGTATCAGATTGAGTGCAGCGCACCTCTTTTGCCACTACCTACTCAAGGTCAGGTACAATCATTATGGCAACAGTATGACTCCTACCAATGACAGTCACCAGCGTGCGCGTTGACGATTTTGTATGAGATTTTACAACAGCGCCCCTAGTGGGTAGAAACCGAATCAGTAGTTTTATACAAAATACTGCAGTCAACTATTGTAGTTAACGTGACGTGAACGACATACCAGACATACTGGCGACAAAATTAAACATATTTACAATTATTCTGCTTCTTCCTATGTGTTATGAATCCGTAGATTCCTTCACAGAAGCTTGGAAGTAAAAAAAGTGAAACGTAAAAACTTCTCGTATCTATATCTACAAATAATAAAAAGCCAAAGAGTTTGTGTGTTTGCTTGAACGCGCTAACCTCAGGAACTACTGGTCCGATTGGAAAAAATATTTTAGTGTTAGATAGCCCATTTATCGAGGAAGGCTATAGGCTATATTATCATTCCACGCGGACGAAGTCACGGGCAGAAGCTAGTAATAGAATGAAGAGATAAAAATACAAGTAAAGTTATTATTTAGAATCGAGTGCAGTCTCTTCCGCTGTCAGAGAGATAATTATAAAAAGATGACTCTATGGTCTTCCGCTGCAAAAAGTAAAATCAATTGATTACTAAAACGCTGTCGTGACATCGGAATTGGCGTCAAAAGAGGTTAGCAACTGAGATGAATTGATACGCAGTATAGAGTTTTAGGCCACATCAATATATTCACATTACACCAAGAACATTTTACACGGGACGACAGTTCACGAATACAGAATGACTTCAAATAGGTTACATCCAATATTCAAACATCCGTCATCTGTCATACCAGCCAGTCTAAACAAATTACCGCAAGAAGGTAGAGAAGCCCTAAGTTTACAAGGTCTTGCGTTATTCATAAAGTTTTATATCTGTAGCTGATCTCATAACCACCTGTAATCTCTAGACCTGAACTAGATTGCATTAACCCCTCGATTATTCATTATCTGCTTTTTGTCCCAATCTCAAGCTTGACTTAACTTGTGAACACAATTTCTATCACTTATCCGACTTACTGCGATTTCGCTTACAATATGGTGTTATTTCTTAGCTGCATTATTCAAGTATCAACAATATAATTCTACATTGACAATCAGAGCAAATTAATCACAAAAGTATTGCTTTAAACCTAGACTGGTCCGTTTTCGTATTGGGTAGAAGTCTTGGCCATAAAGCTAAAGGTTGTAGATTCGAATCTCACGAAACAATCATATTTGTGTAAGTATGTATATAGATATTAACTATGTCATCGTCATCTTGCCGCATTACACTGCTGGACATATGCCTCGGTTTTGGGCCTTATAACTCCTGATTGTTCAATAACCTAATACCGCCCTCTACTTTCTACCACCGGACCAAGTTTGGCTTTGCTAGTCATGCTCACGCTCATGCAAGGATCCAGGCTAACACAAGCTAAGGGTGTCGCCGTCGACGGATACGTCTGGGAGGACATCATCATCATCACCACCGGACCACTAGACGCCGAGAGGGCTTCCACCCACATACGAGATGGTAGATTTCCCAGCAATCCGTACCCAACGGTTTGCTGCGTCTTTACTGGTCCGCACCGCTAATAGGCATTTTCTGGGTAAACGTGCAAGAACAACGGCCTCGTCATTTGGTGGCTGCGAGCGAGCCGCCGTCGCTGGGGCTGGCGCCAAAAAGCCTAAGCTGCGAAGGGGAGCCAAAAGCAATCCGCGACGATTAGCATGCGTGTAACCGCCGGAGCCCCGCAGTACCGGAGCCATGCCAGAATATGTATATGCTGCATTGCTGCTGCTTGCAGCATATCTTTCGGGATCTTGAACTTCCGGGATTTTGTACTTCCGGGATTGTGAACTGTCAAGATTTTAAACTTTCGGGATTTCAAACATCGGTCTATTAACCGTCGGAATTTTAACTTTCTGTACTTCAATACGTAGGTGCCAAATAAACCAGTTAATTTTAGCATTGATGTAGATTTAATTAATTGCTATCTATAATCATCACTTTCCACACCTTGTTTAACCCATAGCCAATCTGTCTGCCTGTCTCAGCATAGCTTTTTGCAACCTATAAGGATTTACACGGACTTTTTCTTTAAGTTTTCGGTGCTTTTTTAGTTTTCTTCTTCTTATAGTAGTTTTATGAGTTGTTGGACTGTTTGAAAGATTTTTAGGTGAGGTACTATTGTACCTTTGATGAAACCTACGGAGACTTATGGATGGTCTTTTCTTTGAGAAGATATTATTAAAGTCTGCTGTTTTGTAACTGTGGGACAATCTGCGAATATTTCTCTCTTTTTCAGTGGTGGTTTCCCTAAGATCTATTGTGTTATTGTTCTCCGGGCCCTCCGTGGTGGAGCGAGGCGCGAACCAGTGTGGACGAGCGAGGCCGAAAACAAATACCTCCAAAGTAGCTTCCTTCTCGTAGGTAAACCTAAGCAGGATGTTCAAGTTTCTTGCATCTCTGCCACCCGTCTCGGCTATAAAAGTTGGAGTCAGGTGCTTGCCTGAAAAAATACTGCGTCAGTTAATAATGTGTTTCTACCTAGCAGGGCCCCGCGAGCTAGATTCACAAAACTAGTGGCAATGTTCAACTATTTTGATAGAAAGTGCGATAAATTGTCTGATCTTATGGGCTCTTCGGCTGTATTGCACTCATTATATATAAAAATAATACTGATCGCATCTATTTCCGATGTAAATACATTAAATTTTAGATAGTACAGGAGAAATTCAGCTGAATAGTTTTGTCTTTCCAGCAGCGCCCTTTGTTATTAGAATAGGAATAGAAAAAGTGCATCATATTTATATAATATCGATGTACTTCAATGATCTTCACCTTTTACCAAGTTCCCATGTGGCTTTGAGTACAAATCTGGCCAGAACTATCTTGGTGAGAAATGAGGAAAATTCTCCAGTGATGGAAGACATCGCTAAAAACCCAATTAACCCGGATAACGGCGGTGGGCTCGCGACATACTACGGTCGGTTTCAATACAATTTTCAAAGGCTGGGCCCTGACAGCCGTTTACGAGGACAGCAACAGTGAACTTGCCTCCGACCATCCTGTTTGGGATGTAGTCGTAAGCGTATGTATCTTGAAGAAAACCTAGTTTATTATTTCTTTCTTAGGGGAATTTTTAAAGCATTTAACAATGCACTATTTTCCACAAAAGATAGAAACTCGTAAAAGTTGACCTGATCCTAGGGCTCAAGCGCGACTCAAACCCGCGTCTTCCACAATCCGGGTTGTTAAGCTTGGCACTGGCCTTACAACATTGATAAACAACGTTGGCTTACAACGTAAACTACACTAGACAAATTCGCCGGCCTCGATAACTCAGTTGGAAGGGCAGCCACCCGAATTGTGGAAGACAGGATGAATTATTATATTTTCTATCTTTGTATTTCTTTCTTTGAAAAAATAATGCGTTCTGTACCTGGTTTCCAAGGTCCCTGCTTCGTCGATCCACCACTCTCTGGTTCCCGCTTGTACGGTATGTAGTACTTGAGTATTTCTGGTGGCGTCTCGACACCAAGGTGTTCGAAAGTGTTTTCCGCGCCGATCATGGATCTGTACCAGAGCCGAACCTTACTTGAATGAGGGGACTTCACCTGAAAGTTGGTCGAATCTTATGCATGAATTCAATTCATCGAGTGAAGGCAGCAACAGAAAGAGCCAAGGAAGTGGGTTTTGACTATCTCTCGTTTGTTGTATTGACAATTTGGAAGGACACAAGGGTTTCAATAGGTCTATTTGTTTTAAAATTTTCTTTTGTTTGATTTTGTTGTCTTCTTTATTCGCTTTAAATAGCTGATTCGTGGAAGAATATGCTAATTTTGGAAAAAAGACTGACTTTCAATACAGGTATTTTATAAAAATCGTTTCGAAGGTTACCTTTACTTTCACACAACTGTACCCGAACATACGCATGTCATACAAGGACACCTGAAATAGGATAATGATCATGAGTGATTGTTCAGGGCTGTTCAACGATTGTCAAATCTAATTTACTGGCTAAGAATGATCATCAACTCTATCATCACCAACTAGGATATAGAAGCGGAGTCCTTGAATTGAAATAATTTTTTCAGCTCACCTTATAAGTTGCTCTTCCACCGTTTGAAAATTTGTCCACAACACGAATCCGATCTCGATACACAAGGTTTCGGTATTTGGAGCAATCGCCTGGATTCTCTTCGTATTTGTCATCAACTAAACAAAACAAAAGACCTTACAAATAACAATAAAATGAACATTACTAACAAATAAAGCGACAACACTCAAAAGGAGTACGGAAAAAGCTTAAAAAATCACGTTAATGCAACAAATAAAGTAATTTTTTCCCCATTAATCAGTGGAGATTTTAAATAATTAACTATTATTGTGTATGAGGAAGAAGGAAAAATGACCACCAGGCGGTGGCAAGACGACCTGAAAAGGGGTGTAACAAGTGAATGTGGTAGCGCTGCTTGTACTTGGCAGTTTCTTCAACGGTGCAAGCTTACATAGCTACCAACCCAAAACGGCAGGCGTTTGAAACGCATTGCTTCTGGACTTGTAGCAACTTGATAAACCTGATCCAATACTTCAACATTATTTATTTTCTCGTTTACTAACTAACTGGTTAGTAGTGAGTTTCTTACATTCGTGTATCTGTATCGCGTCTTCATCGACACGATCGATCACGTAGGGCCAGAGGGCATCAATATCCACTCCGTGTTTCCAGTGGTTACGAGGATCGACGTGGTGCATTGGTACGTCCAAAATTTCTTCCGTTTTTGATTCTGCAATGACTCAGAAAAAATATTTTAATATCTGTCGTACCACCTAAAAGGACCAGTATTGGGATTTGACATGACATGACATGATAATGTCAAATCCCAATACATTTTCTACGCGAACGATAATGTAAATTCAAAGGGGCAACTCGTGGTAGACGTACAGTCGATAAAAACAGCAAGACCGTTATGTCCTGAGTTCAAATCTGGTGAGAACTCTCCGGTTATCGAAAACACCAATGAATACCAAAGCTACCCGGGAAAGGCTGAACTACGTTGGGTTCTTAATCGCTTTGCAAAATGCAGGCTTCTGAGTGTTTCGTTCAGCTGAACGGCAAAAGTCAACTTGCCTCTGACTACCCCGTTTTGGATATTTGCGTGAGCGTTTGTTATTATTTTCATCAAACCTCAAATGCTACTTTATTATTGCGCATGATTTGACTATGGATTTTGTTATTAAACATGATACATAACATGCGTTCTCTGCTTTTATATTTAACCAACTACACTATCTAACAGGAAAACAACCTTATGCAAGGCACAAAACTATGAACTACACAATATTAACAGCCTCGAGAACTCATTCAGACCACACGAAAATAAGTCGATTTGCTCCGAAACCATGTTAAGTGTGTGCAATGTGCGTGTCAAAGGAGCGAGTAGGTAACATACATGCACATGTTTTTACCTTCTTTCCTTCTGAAGCCTTCACCAAATGCAGTTCTTCTATAGTCTGGGTAGTCCCTGACTTCCTCCAGGTCGGTGGCGGATTCAATCCAGGGTAGGTACGGGAACAAGTCTATGAACCTAGCTGGTGCGGAGCAACTAGGGCCGCGGATCGACAGCCCAATCTGTACAGAAGTCAAAAAGGCCCTAATTATCCTAACAGGTTTCTTATCCGAAAATATGACACAATAGAAAATCCATTATTATGTATCTTATGTGATTCATGGAACAGGGAAAGAGCTAAAGTGCTCAGGGCCCCAAATTAGTTGATGATGGTCCTGATTACGAATATGTGCGGTTTATTTATCAAACTCAAACTCAAATAACTTTATTCAAATAGACTGTATCAGTACTTTCAAATCGTCAAATCTCCAGCAAAATATACTAAATAATAGACATAAATACCATAATAATATGGATATGTAAATAAACAGTGTACAGACATAATGCGACTCTACCACCGCGTCGGAGTTGTTTCTTGCTGAGAAGACCCGGCGAGAAACTCAGCAGTTACTCTTTTAAACTTGTTTTGGGTTAACAACAGGCGTTAGTAAAGTACAAGCAGTGTGTCATTTTGATACAAATAAACCTAAAAGAATATAAAACAAAGAGAAAAAACCAACCATGAAAGAATATAATAACAAAAATTCATTTAAACAATTCAAAAAGAAAAATTGTTAGTCAGTACATACTAGGTACCTATTAACTCTTACAATAAAACATCTGTTACAGTAGAGCTATATAATCCCTTATCGAGAAGAGCGCTTATACCCAGGCATTTTTATCTTTATGGTAGTCTTTTGTAGTATAATAGCCCTTTTTTAATAAAGCTGTTTTGATGTGATTTTTGAATCTATTTTAAGGTAACTCACAAATTGTTTTTGGAATTTTGTTGTAATAATGTATACCTTGCCCCATAAAGGATCCTAATACTTTTTGTAACCTAAAGAGTGGAAGTGCAATTTTATCCTTATTCCTAGTATTTCTGCAATGTATATCACTGTGTGTAGCATAGAGACCAATATTTTTTCTGACCAAAACAATGCAAATGTAAATGTATTGTGATGTTACAGTGAGGATACCAATTTCCTTAAAAGTCTCCCAAAGTGAAACCCGTGCACGAAGCTTATAGATGGATCTGATAGCTCGCTTCTGGAGGATAAAGATGGTTTGTATATCCGCCGCTTGACCCCTAAGTACAATGCCGTAAGACATTACACTATGGAAATAACTAAAATAAACTGAACGAGCAGTATCAACATCTGTTAATAACCTAATTTTTCTCACTGCAAATGCAGCCGAACTAAGTCTGCTTGAGAGAGCTGTTACGAGTATATGAGGGTTCCATTGCAGTTTTGAATCTAGTGTGATTCCAAGAAAAACTGTTGTATCTACAAGCTTCATAGTATTACCATAAATTTTTAGACTAATGGGGTTATCTTTAACATTAGGCAACCTAAAATTAATACATTTATTCTTTTTTGCATTGAGCTGTAGATTATTTACTGTGAACCATTGTAAAACCTTTGAAAGTGCGTCATTAACATCATCAAAAAGGTTTTTATTTCTGTCAGTTTTAAAAACTAAAGATGTATCGTCTGCAAACAATACAACATCACAAATATCTTTTAAGTAAAAAGGTAAATCATTTATATATATCAGAAATAGTAATGGACCTAGAATGGATCCTTGAGGGACCCCCATTTTAATTTGTGATCCTGTAGAGAGTACACTGTTAACATCAACTGTTTGAGTTCTTAAACTAAGGTACGAAATTACCAAATCCAAAGCATTATCCCTAACCCCGTAAAAATCAAGCTTGCGTATAAGTGTATCGTGATCAACGCAATCAAAGGCCTTGGACAAGTCACAGAAGACGCCAAGAGCGTTCTGTGAATTCTCCCAAGCCCTAAAGATGTGTTTTAGAAGTGCAATGCCAGCATCAGTAGTAGAACGGCCTCTCGTGAATCCATATTGTTCACTGTGTAAGAGATTGTTCTCATAAAAATGGCTTAGTAGTTGTTCTTGAATGATTTTTTCAAAGATCTAACTTAGAGCTGGTAGGATTGAAACAGGCCTAAAGTTACCTGAGTCTTGTTTGTTGCCTGATTTAAAAAGTGGTACAACCCTACTGTATTTCAATAAGTTTGGAAAAACACCTTCATCAACACAATCATTGAATATTACGGCTAAATAAGGGGCTAATATCTGTTGTCATTATCACGCACCAGGGTCCACCGCCCAGACGAGTTCGAAGCGAGCGCCATGCCATTCTCCCACAGGCAATCTAATTTGTTATTGGTCGCGTAGCCGCATTGGATATGCGTCGGAGTCATCTTCTGGTCAGTTAACTGAAATCAAGAACGAGTCTTAATTTTTTCATGTTTTTCATATTTCAGGCTGTATTGCTTTTACTGTCAATGAAACAGTTGTTGATAGATTTGATAGAAAAAAACAAAAATGCCAAAGACCTCTTGCTATGATTTGGGTTTAATTTTTTTTAGACACCTGATGCTAATAGACATTAGTCCTGAGGATGCTCAGCTGCTGATTACCGAGGGCCTGGGGTTGTCATTGTTGTCAAAAAGGATTTTAGGAAGTAGCTGAAGCAAAAAGCATTAGCCTCTTAAGCTGCAAGTGTTCATAAATAACGGTACTATCAAGTAAACAACATTGTCTTAAAAAAGCTTACGAGAATCATAAGTTTGAAGATTAAGAAATCTTACCCCAGCTCTGTTGTAATACTCATTGCAAAGCGAGGGTTTGACATACTGCAGTTTATAAACTGTTTTTTCCAGTAATTTATTGTCTGAAAAATACTATAACTTTATCTTTATGCTGTTTAATTTACATGTTTTGACAAAAATTGTCTATTTTTATCACTCACCATCAGTGTAGACAAGAGCGTACAGTTGGTTAGACGTGTTGAAGAAATATCCTGGCCAGCAGATAGGCATGAAAGGAACTGAAAACAAGAATCAACAGCTCCTAATCTTAGTTACGAGTATATTCCATTTACTAGGTTTTAAGTCCTATGTGTTTGGCACACGCCCTAAATTGAGTTATTTTTAATAATAACCTTGCTAATCTTGCTAATTTTAACTGTCCTACTCTGTATTTTTATCATACCTTTCGTCCCTTCCTCCAGAGCTAGTTCAACCAGAGCGATGGTGTTGTAGGTGGAAAATTCGTATTCGGGATGTGTCATGTAGTCGGTGAGCGTGGTGTACCAGGGCTCGCCCGTTTTGGGGATAAACATTGCCTTGCTATCCGTTCTGAAATACGATTAACAACATTATTAGCAACAAAAAGTACTGGGAGTTTTTCCATCACCAATTAAGCAACTCAGCAATGTTTATTTTATAATCTTATAAATCAATACTACTCTGATGATCTCTTGTTCGTGGATGTTTTATAGCTTATGAGGATTCTTTAACAATAGGAACTGCCACCAGTTATTCAAAGTCATTTTTTCAGTTAGAAATCAACACTTAGCTAAATTATGGAGCATAGGAAATCCCAAGGTCAGTAAACGAGCTACCTACCTACTGAATGATGCTTGGAACATATAAAGCAATGATGAAATGCTAGTGACCAACTAAATCAAAATTTCAGCTGGCAGGTTAACAACGCAAAGAAATGATGGAATTTCTGGCACTGAAATCTGGGCTCCAGACTGTTCGTTAGCGGAGGCAGTAAGCATCAGGAGTGGACTTCTTCAGGTAACTGAACATGTTGCTTAAGATATTATTTGGAAAGCTACTTTCCAAGGGCAACCTATGGAGTATATTACTTGAACACCATCTTAGGTATCTTGGCGACATCATCAGCGTTGGCGATGGCGTACCGGTCCTTCACCAGGATGAGTCCAGTTAGCGCGATTTTCAGCTCGTCTCCGTGGTCTGTGTGTACATTTAATAATAAATTGCTATTACCATAATTATTTTAATATTGCTATGAGGTTATGGTTCGGTGGCTTACCCCAAAACTCGATTTAAACGATCTTGGGGTGTAATATCTTACTTTTATTCAGCAATTAATTAATGTTTAAGTTATTTGGAAACTTGGCTGTATCTTCAATAGTAAATCTTTGGTGAAGATACGAAAGAGAAGTTTTCTCGGAACACATAAAAAACTAACCTCTAAAATCAGTTGTCGGAAAACTCCACTAATTACTGAAAAATCTGCGATGCTAGGTTATAGGCTTAGATTAAATCAAAATGGAAGATAGTGACTCGCCTCTAGCGCGTGGACCGCTTAAATCAGGCTCCCGTCGCCTAATTTCACTTAAACTCGCAACGCAATATACGATTGACAGGACTTTACTCTGACGCAAGCCTGTCTCGCTTTCGCTATGGTCAAAACAAATAGGTTTGTCTCTGTCCTTCAACATCGCACAACGATAAAGAGAATCACAGCGGTGTGAGTGTGCTTGCATGTAGTTGTGCATCATCCCCGTTTTCAGTTGACAATTTGACAATGTTAAGGACGTGCCGTATGTTCCGTTATTTGATTTAATCTGAGGTTATAGGTATTAGATAGAATATATAGGTTTGTTTACTTTTATTTATTTATTTATTCTTTATTGCACATAATCTATGTTACAAAGGGCGGACTTAATGCCTAGAGGCATTCTCTACCAGTCAACCACACAGTCAGAAAGAGATATTACAGGCAGTGCTAAAGATAAAAGTTTTAAATAAGGTGTACAGAAGGTACAAGGTGGTTTGAATCAAAATAAGAAGATTTCAAAGAGATTTCATAAACATAATATATACATAATATTAGCAATTACACATTATATAGACAAAAAGTAAAATAAAATAACAGACAGATGACAGGTGGATCCAAGAGAATAAAATACGAATGTATCTTCGCTGACGGGTAGGTAGCCAGTTCAGCTTCATTCGGAAGCTAGAAACATGGTCGTATTTGCGAAGCCCAAAGATGAAGCGAATGCAATTGTTAAGCAGATGTTTTATGTGTTTATATTATTTAAGTTACTATGAATGTCTATTTAAAGTTTATTTTCTATTGGACGATTTGAAAGTACGTATTTTCCAGGTCTATGTAAATGTTGTTTTTTGTTTGAGTTCGATACTTACGTAGATGAACTCTCAGTACCCCGAGCCAAGGGAAGTTGGCACTCTCTCCAACATTCCCGTCCTGCAGGTGTCCAGGGATTCCCTGATCACAGACAGGGATAGCAAGCAGTGGGGCTCTATCTATAACATAGATAACTTCATGAAATCGAGGGCTTATCATTATCATTGGATCACAAACAATCTGTAATTTTCAATTTCGATTGTGAAAATATTTAGGAATCTAGTGACCACTCAATATAACGGTCTACTATAAAATAGAAAAACCGTTAAAAATTGGTTAATATCATTTGATTAAAAAACTAAAATTGGAGTTGATAATTCGCATTTCTCGAAGTCCAGCAAAGTATACTACGGTCACTTTAACATTTGTCAACGTTTAAAATAGTTGCACTAGTATTATAAATCAGAAATATTAGTTAAATCTATTTCCTGAACACTAAATCTGCAACAGTACTCGATTTTTAGACTTTTTATTAAATGAAAACATCTTAAATATTTGTTCGAAATTGTCTATAAGTAATCATTTTATTAAAAGACTAAAAACCTAAAATATAATAATTGGCATTTCTCAAAGTCCCGCGAATCATAGTACTGTCACTTAAACACTTTTCAGCGTTTAAAATATTTAAAATAGTTAATGTTTATTTTCTACAAAAATTATTAAATCTACTTCCCAAACAACATTAACAAACGAAAACTCTTAATAAAAAAAATTTAACCCAACCACTTTCGGAATGCCAAAAACAATAATCGAGGGCATTCCTCTCTGATTTTGAACTTACTAAAGAAAAAAAAACAAAGCACACAAATTATCCGAACAATGTCCATGTCAAACACGAATCACCGCAAAACACATAACCAATTAACTGTGTAATGACCGACACGAAACGATTCGGCCAGTAATTAACAACTAATTAGGGATCCGTAACCGAATATTACAATTGTAAAGACGCAGCATGTACTGCAAAATGTAGCCAGTCGTTGTGGGCAACATAAATACGAACAAAAGTAATGTGCCTAAAACGTAGTTTCTATCCTTAAGCTTCATAAGAAATCTCAAAGTCGTATCCTACGAGATCAAAAAAATGTATTGGGCTTTGACATTGTCACGTCATGTCGTGTCAAATCCTAATACATTTTTTTACGCGAACGATAACGTAAATTTAAAGTGGCACCTCGTAGACGTACAGAAAAGAGAATTAGCTGAAGATTTAAAGTTACAGGCGAAACCCCTCGGATAAACAAGTAAGTAGCTTGTATAACGACAATGGCACGGCACACAGTGCAAAGAGCTGATGGCCGTTGGGACTCAAAAGTTGTGATGTGACACACACACATGTGATGCCCAACAGCAAGTGGTGGAGCTACTCGTACCTACTAAGTCACAGGATTACGGTGGATGTGGGCAATCTAGAACAGGTAACTATAGAAAGCTGAGGACATGTTCGTGTTTCACAGTGAAATAGTTGCTGCTAATCTTCATCAACACTTATTTAGATGACCTCAATCCACCTGATGGAAAGCGGCCAAGAGATACACACAGAATATGAGGTTGATAATAACAGTGATGGAAAGTACACACTAAGCTGGCCGCCTTATCTTGAAAGGTTGCAAAAAAACCTTTTCAACCCCGGATTGGAGAATAAGAAGGACACACATGCGCTGGAAGAGCGTTCCAAATCTAGATGGAACGAAAAAGAAATGAGTAACTGAATTTTTTGGTGCAGGCCAACACATGCTGGATTGTGTGTAGATAACGCTTTGGTCTAGCACGCGTGGTACAAGAGTAGAAGGACGAGAATCGTTTATGTCCGAGAGTTTTAATTTAATTTTGTACAGAACCATTCTTAAGAAAGTATAGCTGAACTTGGTCAGATTATTTATTGTTTACCCGACAACTAGCAATTAAAAACAACGTCCGAAACCGAAGGGAAACGTTGACACAACATTCGTTGAATGGACAGTGCAAATTGCCGCACCCAAATATTAATACGCTGGGCAAAAATAAATAGTGTGCTACATTCCATGTTTGTATACCCCTATGGCTTTTACTCTCCTTCGTTTAAGGTTGTTCGTATTGTGACTCGTGGTCTTAATTTTTTTATAAATAAATAAATGAAATAAATATCTGGGACAATTCACACCAAGATCATATGACCCCGAACTAAGCAGAGCTTGTATTATGGGCGTCAGAGACTGATAAACATACTTAAATATTTCTAAATACATACTTAAATAGATAATAACACACAGACACACAACAAACACAAATATTCGTCACATAAATATTTGTCATGAGTGGGGATCGAACCCTCGACCTCCGGCGTCAAAGGCAGGATCGCTGCCATTGCGCCAACAGGCCATCCAAGTCAGTTTGGTATTTAATATTGTATGATGGACTTACGAATTCTCAGTTGGTACAATATTGGAATGGAATATTTGGTTAAGATGGCCTGGTGATTTTCCTATGATCTCCGGATAGTCTATTTCTAGTTAAATGGGTATTTCCTTTTGATTTGGTAAGTAGTCCTTGCATAGTTTTCGTCTTGAATACTTAAAATTAACACTAATTGAGCGGTGGTCTCGAAGTTAGGCAAACTCGGATCGTAGATCGAGTGGTCCCGAGTTCTGACCCAGGACCATCTTTGTATTCATTGTTATATTTCAGACTAACTTTCCGGTGATGGAAAACATTGATAAAAAAAACAAATCAACCCGGACAACGGCGGAAGGCACCACCTACCACGTTGGGATCTAATACCATTATTGAAAACTGGGCTTCTGAGTGTTCCGTTTACCACGACGGCAACAGTCACTTGCCACTAGTCAGAGGGGGTAGTGGCGATGGCGGAGCACTGGGCTGCTGTTATTTAGTGTTGGCGATGGGATCATCGACACGAAGAAGAAGAAGAGGGGGTAGTCACCCCGTCTGGGATATAGTCGTGAATTAGCGTGGTTTCGAAAAAAATACTGCTTATTTCGGTTAGCGCCTGATGATCATCTGGAACCACTTATTACATGCAGGTTGATGCTATTGACATTTCCCAGGAGTTAAATCAGAAACAGTAGCTTACATTCGTTGAACTTTCTTATCAGGCTAGGCCTCCCTTAAAACCTCCCTTAAAATTTAGTATTTGTAATTTTATTAATAAGTATAATTCTATGGTGTGCTTCATCCTAGTTTAAATTTATTAATTACATAATTTATTTACAGGAAACAATAGAAATAATAATTTACCATTTATTATAAGTACATAGGTATATCGCATTTGAATTTGCAATCACAAACCTACGTCATGTTCATAAAAAAAGATCAAAGCTAGACCGTAAATTATCAAGGACCGAAGACTAACAAAAAAATACCTCCATATATTTCTTGAAATCTACATACGTGTCACCACAAGGTAATATTCTCGTTTGACTCCAACACTCACGAGCCAACCTTTTTAACATGCAAACCCGATCAGTTCTGAAGGTGTTAATTATATTAAAATGGCGCGTCCTGACAGCCACCTACAAGCAATTGATATTTCAATGAATCCAGAATGAGCCTGTTCGCGATGAATCGATTAAAATCGATAGAGGCGTGAGACGATCGTTACTTTTTGTGATATTTTATCGATGAGAGTTACGATGTGCCATTCGGTTTACATGGACTTAATGGGGTGGGCGGGACAGGTTTTTAACTGAAATAAAATTTACATTTGTTTTTGTCTTTACGCCGGGTGGTTGGTTGGTAGGGCTTGACTCAAATTTTGGAGGGTTTAAATCCCATATAGGACAAATTGCGTTTTCGGATATTCCGATTTGTGCACAACAATCTCCATTTGGCAATCGTGTTGATTGAGCTAATACCATTAATTTACTTAGTTTCAATGATGGGAACTTTTGACTAGCAGTGAGGCAGTTAAGAAGCTAATTATTTTCCCCACTCCATTCATTATAGCATTAGACAGAAGTAAAAAAGGTGGTTTTTAGGGTACACTTTGCGGTAAAAGTACAATAAACATTATTACTTTTAAGATTTATAGCGAATTCATTAAAATCTACTTATATAGCAGCTCTCACACTTCATTGTCTCATTTAAAGTAAAGGAATTTCAAAATTTATGAGGCTTCTGTCTTGCATAAACTTTATTGTCGATGTAAAATCCTAAAACAAGCAGGGGTTTTTATCCGAACACATTTAACCGCCACTAATATAGTTATAATAACTCTACCAAATCTAAAATGTTACATAATCCCTTCATACGTGGTGGCGGAAAGGTATTTTTAATTTTTGCCAGGTTATTCTCAGGTATGTTATCGGCATGGCAACGTTAAATGTAAATTGTCATTCATTTTAACCTTCATAATTTCTAATGTAATTAATGAAGTATAAGTATGTGTGCCGGATGGTCACGTAGTAAGATTAGGCACACACAGTGTACGTGTATGAGTTCGTATATAAGCTTTAGTAGAATCATAATAAACCAGACTATTACCAACTGTTGTCTCATTTCACTGCCATTCCGTCTGTGGTTATATAGTAATTCTTAAGGTCCAACTGTGCCTTATTGCGTCTCCTCGACAGCACTGCAACAGTGGTGGACCCCGACGTGATGTCACGTCGGGGTCCGCAACAGTGGTGACCCCGCGTCGGAACAAATACGCGACCCTGAAACAACAAAATGGTATTTCCGCGCAAATCGTGTATCAGTGCGTCGCAAGAAGTCACTATCAGCACCGCCGTCGTATTCCATATTCCGGAATTCTGGAAGGATCAGCCCGTGTTTGTTTTGCCCAGTTTGAAGCAGTCATCGCACTACAAAAGCAAGCCGTCACAGAATCTTCGGATCTAGATAAAGGACACCCTGTTTATACGACAGCGCAAGCGAAGGTCATTATCAAATGTTAGAAGGTGTGCTGACGCAGCTAAAACAAGTGCAAACGGAAATGTGTGCAAAAACGATACGAAACGCAAGATTTCATCATTATCATCGTAAATATGGAAAATACGCTCACAGATGTGAGGAACCATGCAATTGGAAGCAACCCTTTTTAGCGACCGAAAAGGTCGAGGTTGAGTTTTTTTTTAAATCGATGCCGGAGCGAATATCTTGGTTAATGTAACCCCTCATTGTTACCGACTGAAAAGGTGGTATGAGGTATTTTAACGATACCGGAACGAATGTCTCCGAAGTGTAAGCTACATCTAGGCCGCAGATGGTAAAAAAATTAACCCATGGAGATTGTGTTCGAAAAATTGTACGAAAATGGGTTAATTAATTGGTTAGTTAATTCCTCCAGACCGAGTTTGATTTCTTAGGTTACCGTGTAACGAAACGAGCCAAGGGATACGCCAAGAAGAAGAAATATTATAAAGCACCAACAAGTTCCCCAAGCCGAGGACAACAAAGGTGCTAAGAAGATTTTATTTCACAATATTGCACACATAAGTGGCCGTGACAATATTGTCGTAAAAAAGCATAGGCATACAAAATCACCTATGAGAAGGTATTTGCCTGCATAGCGTTTATTATAAATAATAGTTCGAGAACGTGATGGTTTGCAAAAAGACAAGAGCACGTACATGATAAGATCAGGTAGATTATTCAAACCAGTGCTCAGATTCCGTTGAAGTGATATAATTAACATCCTATGTCATTGTAATTTTTCAGGACTTCAATTTTGCGAGAGGGTAAATTATGTTTTTTTTAAAAGGGGGGAGTACTGTGCCGGATGGTCACGTAGTAAGATTAGGCACACACAGTGTACGTGTATGAGTTCGTATATAAGCTTTAGTAGAATTATAATAAACCAGACTATTACCAACTGTTGTCTCATTTCACTGCCATTCCTTTTTTTGTTATATAGTAATTCTTAAGATCCAACTGTGTCTTATTGCGTCTCCTCGACAGCACTGCAACAGTGGTGGACCTCGACGTGATGTCACGTCGGGGTCCGCAACATATGTAATATTGGGGCTGTTATTATTAACCAGTTGATAAAAAATACCAGCAAAAACCACTCGGTAAAAGAATTACGCAGATCTCGAGTCGATACGCATTCCGTTATTTATTTAAAGCTTATCAATAAAACTTAGAGTGAATTTTTATTTTTAGCATTAAACAATGCTCTATTTTCTACACAAAGATAGAAAATAGAAAAACTGAGTCCCAGGAGCGGGTCGAGTTTTTCTAGTTTCTATCTTTGCATCAAACATAGACTTTGAAACTAAAGTGTCTTTGGACGTTTGAGTAGTTAGCTAAATTACACTGCTAAGGCAAAACTGTGCTCCTAGTGAGTATGAAATCGGAGCTTATTGGAAAGCTATGAAATGGTCAGCTGGGTAAACTGAAGAACGCCAAATTCCCCTTGGCCAAAAAAGCTAAAAGATAATATTTATTTAATAAGGTTGCACTGGGCTGGCTTGAATCCTTGTCTGGTGCCTTGTGGCATGATCTTTATCTCTAATTCAAGCCCAAGTCATTGATGAGTTGTCTGGCGCATAAAAAACAAAATACCTAAAGGCTGCCATAACCGCTTCCATTACGATTTTGCTTATTGTTTGCTTGCCAGTCGTTATAATTAATTACTAGATTTTTCATTATTGCAGTGTTGCAATAATTGTTCTTTAAATAAAAATGTCATAAGTATTTCTGGCTTGCGTTCCAGTAGATAAGAAGAGGAACATAACATAATAATATGCACATATGCAAACGCGTTTAAAAACCGCCAGGTAGCCACCAAACAAAAAAAACGCGCAACAATCGACGAGTAAATCAGCAGGATCATTTGCATGAGAGAAAACAGTACGATGTGCAAAAAAATATATAAAATAGTTGTGAATTATTATTTTTATAAATTTACATTTCACATATTTTGTGATAGTAAATGTTTGTCTATCCCGTGATTAATAAAATACAATTCAAAAGTACTGCAAATAATAATTTACTTGAATGAAAACATTTTTGACTTTAAAAGCATTTTATCTAACACCACGACACGATCATCTGACACTGAACTAAGCAGAGTATTAATAAACATAATTTTCATTATAATCACAATAACCTAAAAAGTTTGAAATAGGCAAGATTGATTATCATTTTGCCAACTGGCAATCATGTGACGAACATTTGTGTTTGTTGTGTGGCTGGGTGTTATTATCTATATTAGTACTTGTATTTATAAATATATAAGAATGTTCATCATTATTAGACACGCATAGTACAACTCTGCTTAGTTTGGGGTCAGATGCTTTTGGTGTAATTTGTCCCAGATATTTATATATCATTTGAAATTAAGATACATATGTGCGCGTTGTTTTTGCTGTCGATGCATCGTTCTCACGTTGAGGTCCCGAACGCCGTAGGTGTTATTTGCACTCGGTGGCAACGAGGGCGGCGCAGGGTTGCCTGGGGGGAAAGCTTGTAGCGTTACTTTACTGAAGTGCTAAAGCATAGTTATAATATTAACTGGTTTGCAATAGAGCCTAAATCGATCTAGAGTTCAAGCGGATTATGGTAGAGCACATAACCTGAAAAATGGCCTTTAGGGTGTACTAGTTTTGATATGGAGATGACTAGATAATAAACAAGGCTTAGGAGGATTTTTTTTCGTAATCAAAATTGGTTTGCGTTTGGCCTCAGTCTCGCCTGGTGGTAAGCGATGACGAGGCCGATGGTGGTACACGCTTACCCAGATAATGCCTATTCACTCTGGCCCCGAAGACAACAAGGTTTTGAGTATCCGAGAACGCAGACGCAGGAGGAGCGTTCCTCTCTCTAGCAAGCTAGGATACAAGCTTTGACTGGCGTCTCTGGATAATCGATGGTGACGGCCTATTTAAAACAGTCGAAGCAGTTTTTTTGATGGAGAAGATAATACTGGTGAGGTTATTGCGTGGGAGTAAACTTTAATTATATTAGCTTTGGGAGTCCAATTTATTTGTATTTGACTGAGGCGGTCATCCGATGCATATGGAAAGGCGGTACTCACTCAGACAGGAAAACAAATAAAAACACATTACGTTCTTAGGGCCTCTATGAGGCCTCGCCTCAAGGTGGAGGTGGCGGAGCACTGGGCTGCTGTTATTTGGTTAGTGACTGGGAATGAAAGATCATGAAATACCGAAATGCTAGGACGCTCAATTCACAGACAAATGCGAGCAAGCTTTAAGAGATCGTAACAATGCTACTAGTGGAAGTGACGATGCGGTCTATGATGAAACATGCCTGTCTGTTGAATGCTTATTCACACTTGTCTTGAAGAGACCCAGATTGTATTGGTTTGGAAACACATGCGCAGACAGTGAGTTTCAATCCTTTGCTATTCGCATTATAAAGGAGTCAACAAAACGTTTCGTGTGTATCATCATTTCAGCCGAACGACGCCCACTGCTGGGCATAGGCCTCCCCCAAGGATCTCCACAACGATCGGTCCTGCGCTGTCCGCATCCAGCGGCTTCCCGCGACCTTGACCAGATCGTCGGTCCACCTTGTAGAGGGCCTGCCCACGGAACGTCGTGCGTATGACAGGAGTAAATTCTTCTTAAATACGTCATACGACAATTTTCGTGCACATTGAGTGAGTTCGCGAAAATTGTACTGTATTAATTAATATTAGTCACAAATGAGGCTAGATTGAAATATCGCATAGTAAGTTATCATGAGAATTGCCGCGTCATCGCATTAATTTAGGTCATCTGTTAGATAATAGCGATAGCGAAAATAAATAAAATAAATATAATTATGCGCCAGACAACACACCTCTTGTCATGGTCTCGAAGGAGGGATAAATATCCCTGTATTACGAGGTACCAGACAAGGAATTAAGCCAGGGGCGTCTCCCAGCACACCCAGACCCGATGCAATTTAGAAAAGATCGTTTCCTGAATTGACCCGACCGGGAATCGAACCCGGGGCACTGCGGGATTCGAGGCGAGAAACCGTGCTACTGCGCACTACGGCAATCGTGCCGTCAATAATAAATAAACTGTATATTTTAAGCTATTCCCATGTATGTGGTTTTGGCAATGTTTGTTCTGTGTGTGGATCCAGCCTACGACCTGCGGTGCCAAAAGCCGGTTAAGCCATTTTCGTTCATAGCGCCAACCACACAATAAAATTTAATTGGAACATAACAGAAATGCGAAACACCACCGCTCAAAAACTGAAATTGCGAATGTAGGCAATAGACGGCCAAACTTAAATGGGACTGGGCAGGTCAATTGAACAGAATGAACTAAGTATGGTCAGAATCGTCACCCAGTGGCAACCTGAAGACGGATGTCGTCAAAGAGCGAGAAAAATACAGGTGTTTAGCTGGTGACAGGTCTGTATCACTAGAGGGATTTGGGGGAGGCCTTTGCTCAGCAGTGAAATTATGGGCTAAGTTAAAAAAAAACCTAATACTTGTGGTGCGAAACGATTCAAGAACCACAGGAAGTATTGGCAACCCTGAGCTACGTTCCATCTTCCAAGGCGGGCAAGCGTAATTAGGATTCCAAAAACTGAGTTTGTAAAACAAGACGTCGTTATAACACTTCTGTGTCATTCTTTTGAGTTAAAGCTATTAGTACCGATTTCAGATGCTAGTTTAAAAAGTTTTGGTGAAGATTTAGGGAAATTAGACGACGGCCAATCGGAAATATATAATTCTTTTGAAATAAGATCTTATAAATTTTATTTCTACTTACTTAGTTATTTATTTCATATTAACTAAAGAGATGATTTTTAAAATACTTAACAAGAGATCGAATCAGAAATAAGGAAATCCAAAGACGAACTGAAGTCATCGGCATAAATTTTCTGTAGCAATTGTATATCCTGTATGTATAAATGAGATAATATAATTTAATGTAATTCTGTCAAACTAAAATTTGTGTTTTGCCTCACTTGCTTTTCAAAGCCGTCTTATCAGAAGAATCCCCTTAATATTAATGTAAGTATATTATATTATCCAAGTAAAGATACGTCTACACCTCTAAAACTGGTGTTTCATTAACATCATTCATAATTTTTTCCTTTGTTTGATCTTACAAGAGTGTCGGCTGATGATGGAAATTCTAAAATTTACGAGTACCTAGTCTTATCAGATTTATCTACTTCAATAGATTAACAAGAGATAAAGCAATCTGAACATTGTACAATGAGTGTTAAGGTAGGTTATTAGAAGGAAATTATGCAGCATCAGAGTAGTCAACATCTAAGATGTTTTCCAACTACAAACACTGTGTTACGCATAAAAACCAAACTCAATGGGCACTGATTCCCATTTATCATCTAAAATCAGACCCTAACGGTTTTTTTATGTTTCATCAAATATAAAAAACCCGTCACTGAGTGATTGTTGACCACCCACAGCCGGCTGTTCTGTGTAGAAAGCTGAAATGGGGCATATAGCTCCCTTAGGAGAGTCGTTCGCGCTTCACGCATCTCTTTAGAGGCAATCCCGAGGCGTGATGAAATCCGCAAGGTATTAAAAACACTCAAAAAGAATTCCCTAAATTCCTACGGTAACGGAGGAAAACGAGTAAGGGCGTATGGAGTTGCAGGCAATAGCTATTTTAAATAATAATTTTTGGTTAATCCTTTCGGTAAAGGTCCCTTCTTTCCAGTTTTCTTAATCTTGAATTCGGATATTTATGCAAGCGTCGTGGCCTAGTGGTGGCAACAAAGAGAGAATTTCCCGAAATTTCTACGGGAACGGGAATAAACGAATACAAAATCAAAACAAAAAATCAAATCTAACTGAAAACGAGAAACAAATGTTGATATTAGGAATTTTTGTAACCTTAGGATCTTGAAAACATAAGAATCTAAGCATTGTGTCGAAGTCGATCTTGTTCAATATCCTTATCTATCTCAAACTCATCTCTATCAGCTGACGTATTATTGCGATAATCTTGCTAAACTAAAAAACACCCAACTCCTTTTCATCGCCATAGTATGAACAGTCTTCTTAATTTTACAGAAAACAAACGAATGATGCGCAGGTAATCACTTTGGTGTTTAGTGTGATTGAAAACCTCTGTAAAAATGTTTTTAAACGCTAAAGAATTGTGTTACCTGCTAACATTTGTGGCTATTTTAATCATAATTATGATATATTTGCAAGTTTGTGATCTTGTGGTGGGGAGATACGTCATCCAAGTTTTCAGTAAGTGGCAGAGTAATTTTACAACGTTGTACATATAAATGTAGCTCCTTGCTCATTGCTTATGTGATGTAATTATTTTAATGAATAACTACAAAATTAGGGTCTTTTAACGAGCCATGGAGAATGGAGCTACATGATCGAGAAATCCATGGCGGCCTTTTTTCAGCCCCTGTGGCTACAAATGATGGTGCTGATGTATTACATTTCATTTTAGGGGATAAACAATAGGAAACACAAATTTTTCTTGTTGATGAATATAAATAAATAAATAAATGAATAAATATGCGCCAGACAACACACCTCTTGTAATGGTCTCGAAGTAGGGATTGATATCCCTGTGTTACCACACAAGGAAATCAGCAGAAGGAAATATGAATAATAATTAATCACATAGTGACCATCTTTGTGATTTTAATTAGTGTCCCACCCAAGACATGACTGTGATCTGTTTGGCGACACGATTGGTGTAGTGGGCTGTAGCACGGTTTCTCGCCTAAGCTTGCGTAGTGTCCCGGGTTCGATTCCCGGCCGGGTCAATTTAGGAAATGAACTTTTCTACATTGGCTCGGGTCTGGGTGTGCTGGGAGATGCCCCTGGCTTGATTCCCAGTCTGATAGCTCGTAACACAAGGATATTTATCGTTACTTCGAGACGATGACAAGTGGTGTGTTGTCTGGCGCTTATTTATGTTTTGAATTTACTGTAAGCCATCAATGCCTGTTTATTTTCTCTACAAGTTTACAATCGTATACAACGTGTCAAAAGGTTGAGTACTGATACTTAAGGAGTTTATACTATCAGTATTGGTAGGTTTTAAAAGTAATGTCTGATAACCTAGTTAACGATAGTTTTGAAGTAAATTGAAGTTCAAGTTTGAACATTTAGAGTGCCACACAGGTGTAAATAATCTTCGGACATAGAGGAAAAAGATTATACAGACAGAACAAGTAAATGACCTTTCACCTTTCCACACAGTTTTAGTTAGAACCAAACACGGCAACAAAATTCGTAGCATTGAAATAAACCCATTTATGAACACTAGAAAACGTTACCAGGGTCAAAACAAAAAGGATTCTTAAAGCTTTGTAATAAGATGGAAGTTTCTATTACTATTATAAATCATCAGTATCGAATTTATTTAAAAATGAAACCTAGTAAAGTCGTAAAAACCTAATAAACCAATAAAATTAACGAAAAGTGTTGTTTTTGAAATGAGATGAACCTAATAGGTTGCTAATGCCAAAACCTAGACATGATGAATCTAATCATCTGTAACGAATTTACTCATCCTGATGAATTATCGATTTTTGGAGTTAGATCAAAAACAGCTTTTACTTTTTTGACGAGCCGAGGTGCCATGCCTAGCCAATCAGAGCCACCCGTGACTCAAAGACTCCGTAGTACGCATGCTCCGTTCCTGAGTCTGTCAAACAAATCTGACATCATTTGAAGTGTCAAATACTTTGAACTTTTCAGTTCATATTTATTTTATTCCAGTTTTTTTTCACAATTTACCCTTTTCAAAGTGTGGTGTGATGTAAAGTAGGTATGCTACGAATAACACATGGTTCGTGGTAACAACCGTCTGGTAATTTGTACTCTTTAATTTGATATTCACCATCATCATCATCCGTGCGGACTATCCCAGTTGTGAACCCACACTGGTGTGTGGGGTCCCAGGGTCCGCCTTTCTTGTTTTCTTGGCCCACTTCGCGCTGTCTTGTCCATCCTCAGTGTTAAGTTTGTTGGCACGAATGTCACCCTTAACGACGTCGAGCCAGATGTGGGTAATCCGCACGCAATCTTTGCGTGAGACTCCACACATGACGCGCAGCTCTTGCTTATGTCGCCCTAGTAACGGCCATGTTTCACTGCCATATAATAGGACAGGCCTAATGATGGTTTTATAGACCAGCCCCTTTAGCTTGATCGGCATTTTGGGGTCACAAATGACACCAGTCACCTCACGCCATTTGGCCCAATCCGCGGAAATTCGGGCTCTGACGTCGCGGTTGATGTCCCCGGACGCGCTCAACACAGATCCCAGGTATTTGACACGGTCCGTGCGCTCAACCACGTCAACGCCTATGCGGACGGACTGAGGATTTGTGGTGTTGCAGGCCATGTACTCCGTCTTCGCCTCATTAAGTTTCAGAACGCCGTTTTCAAGTGTTTTTTTTCACTTATTTACCCGTTGTACCAGCCGTCCCCTGTCCGTGTCTGCTAGCGCAATATGATCAGCATACATGAGCAACCAGGTTTCATTTCAATTCAGGGCTCGTAGTGGTCTCGGATGCTGTTTGACAGAATGTCTAATATTACGCTGAACAGAAACGGGCTAAGCACGGAGCCTTGGTGTACTCCATTGGTGATAGGGAAGGGAAGCGTGTCACCAACCGCAGTCCTAACTATGGAACTGGAATCGTGGTACATGTCCCGGATAATGTCAATAAAGACTTCGGGAACGGCCCTGGAGCGCAGCATTAATTTGTGTCTGATGAATATCATCATCATCATCATCATCCGTGCGGTCTATCCCGGTGGTGTGTGAGGTCCCAGGGTCCGCTTTTCTTATTTTCTTGGCCCACTTCGTGCGGTCTTGATAAATATCATATATGACATTCACCAGACAGAAATTAATATTTGAAAATATCATGTCTTTGTGTGGTGGTGTGGTTTTTTGACACATTAGTTTGACCGCAACTACGGGCTTATCGTAAGCGAGTAGGCTCCCAGAACAAGAAATTGTCAATCTTAGTTTTTATTTATTTATAGACACTACACAAAAATGTGTGAATGCATTGTTCGTGTCAGTTTTAGTAACTGACCTAGCACAAGGTTTACCAAAGAGATATAAACTATTAACAGAACAAAATAAATAGACTTTTTACCGAACGATATTTATATAATCCAAATAGAATTAAATAAAAGAAGTAAAAAACTAGAATAAACAAATATTGATTTTGATTTTAACAACCTACAAAATGTTAACATAATATAATTTGTGTTAGTGAAGCAGGTTACATGCTAATGTACTGTAACTTACACATACTAAAACGTCTGTCCATATGATGAACAAGCAAACAAGATAGCAACATTGTTAGAAAGTTATCAGATGGAATTAAGTATGTTTATTTTTGAACAAACACTTCAAACTCCGACAAAGGGCATTACATCATGACATCACTTTCCCACACGTTTTCTACTCATACATATGTATAGTAGGTCTTTTTTCCCTAAAAGGCCTACTTATTCCTTAAATAAGGTAATAGTATACTTTGTTAAAAGCCCCATCAAGTTGGGATCCAAAATGGTGATCACTTGTTTCACAGACAGAACTTTCATGGAATTTCGTTTCGCAGAAAATGTTTCATAAAATGTTCAATCCTTATTTTTTCATTTCGAACATTATTGTTTCATCGACTATTTACTTCATAGAATATTCAGTCCATATGTTTTCATGTCGTTTAACATTGTTTAATCTACAATTTACTTAATAGAAACTTACTTTACTGAAAAATGTATTAGGTAGATTACCACACAGTGTGACCACATCGCACGAGCCGAGCGAGCGTGCCGCGGCAGCGGCCGGCGAGTGCCAGAACCGAATTGTCAGCGAATGAACATAAGTAGCAAAAAGATGTATGGATTAAGTATGCAATGTGATAATAATTTGTCCCTCGATAGAATATTTTTCTGGGTAAAAAGTTTTACAATAACTTAACATTATGAGGAATTGCCAAATTATTGCAAATAACATATACTGTTACCTTTTTAAATTAATAGCCTATTTTCCCTGTCACCTGTATACGTACACGCTCAAGACTACGAAGCTCTTTTTTCTACATCCTTAGATGGGCTAGAGTCCTAGGACCTACGTTGAATTTTTCTAGTTTCTATCATTCGATCGAATAAACATCATCTGCTATCCTGGCCCCTGCTGCTCATTATAAGCTCTTTTTGAGGCCTCTAGCAGAGCCCTGGACTGGTGTGATATAGCACCTATCCACATGAGGATCATCGAATGATTGATATTCTTCTTTGAATTCTGAAGTAGGTACACACCAGCCTTTAATTGTACTTCATTTAGTTTATCTTAATAGCGTCTTAATTGTACTACATCAATAAATAATCTATTGAGTATAGCGCCTCACCCATTATGGACGCTTCTATAGTGTTCAGTTTAAGTATAGTTTTCGGAATGATTGTCGGTACTTGTGTATATGTGCGGTGTTGTCTGCATTGCCACAGTGAGTAAACCTAACTTATTATAGCGTAAATCCAAGATTTTCTCCCATGTATTGGAGTTATAAAGTAGTAGACAGCTGCCGTTGGTGGTAGATTTGTTGTCAACCGTTTGAATCCAACATGGTTGGTGGCCTTCGCTATTCGGGTTTTTAATAATGTTTTCCGCCACAAGAGTTTTTCAGTGTATTTCTCTACTCTGTGAATCAATGGAGGAGGCCAATGTTCATCATCAATTACTTCATTACTCACAGCTATAAGACGTGTGTTGTTGCTGAACATTGCTTCAGCAGTGTAAATTTTTTATTATGGTTATAAACGGGATACTAACCTAATAAAACCATTCATAGGTTGGCATTCGCAGACAGACATGCAGAAAGCCTTCGACTGTGTCCCTCTTGAGATGATCGGCTGGGCGCTGCGGTCCAAGACCGTTCCCGAGGTTTTTATTGACATTATCCGGGACATGTATCACGATTTCAGTTCCATACGTTCTGTTAAACAGCATCCGAGACCACAACGAGCAAGTGGTACCTCATGTATGCTGATGATATTGCGCTAAGATTTGGACGGTTGGTACAACGGGTGAACAAGTGGAAGAATTCACTTGAAAACGGCGGTCTGAAACCTAATGTCGCGAAGACAGAGTTCATGGCCCGCAACACCACAAATCCCCAGTCCTTCCGCATAGGCGATGACGTGGTCGAGCGCACGGACCGTGTGAAATACCTGAGATCTGTGTTAAACGCGTCCGGGGACATCGACAGCGGCGTCAGAGCCCAAATTTTCTGCGGCTTGGGAAAAATGGCGTGAGGTGTCATTTGTGACCCCAAAATGCTGATCTAGCTAAAGGGGCAGATCTATAAAACCATCATCAGGCCTGTCCTTCTATATGGCAGTGAAACATGGCCGTTACTAGAGCGACACAAGCAGGAGCTGCGCGTCACGGAAATGAAGATGCTGCGGTGGATGTGTGGAGTCTCACGCAAAGATTGCGTGCGGAACACCCACATCCGGGGCAGCCTTCTTGTTCGTGACATCGCAGACAAACTGCAGTAGTCCCGCCTTCGTTGGTATGGTCATGTCTCACGGAGAAATGTCTGGCCATGCCGTCTCCGCCGGGGACCGGCAGAAGAGGTCGAATCAAAAAGCAATGGCTCGACGTCGTCAAGGGTGACATGAACAGACTCACCACTGAGGCATACAAAATTGGAAGAATAAAAACAAAAAGCAATACAGAAAAAGAGAAAAAATAGCCTCAATGTGGAGCCAACTCCAATGTCTGAGCATTTGCCGGTGCAGCTGTGGAGCTACACCAGCGTTGGTTTTCTGACAGGGCCTCGATGGTGTCGTCCGTCATCGTGTACACATAGATAGAAATTATTTATAGAAAAGTTTGCAAAAATAAATACATACAAATAAATAAATATAAGCTTTGCCTTCACCTATTTCAACTTAGAAAGAAAGAAAGAAAGGACTAAAATGGATTAACCGAAATGATCATAGTTACGTGCTGGGCTGCGGCGTTGAGTTCATTCTTTTACGGAGTTCTTCACTTCTGGTTGCAAAATTAGCTCTTCATTTCTCCAAAACATGTTGGGTAGCCTTGAGATTTTTATGAAACCACATTTAATTTTAGGATTAGGAAGTTACATACAGAGTAATATTTACATACCATTACGTTATTTTATTAACCTGACACATATCTTGTGCTTCTTCCACTCTCATTAATCCACTCAATACATGCTCGTCAATTAAGGGTTCTCCTGACCTGACTTTTTCTAAGAACGTCTTGGACTTGTCCTAAGTACGTCCATCTACGTCCATCTAGGCCTTCCCCTTCCAACAGCTCCAACCTTCGCCTTGTAAATTTGTAAATTTAAAATCCGTAAGTTAACACTGGTAACAATGACAACTTAAACTACTTTAGTCATTAGACTGAAGTCGTGATAAAAATGTTAGTCAAGAAGTTTTTGGTTCTTGGATTCTGAGTAGGTACGTACTTACTGATTGTAAGAAGCAATTCCACTCATGTTTACGGATTGGGGATTATTCACGTCGTAATGTCGTGATAAAGAGGCTTTATAAAACAATAATTTAATCTAGTTAAATACCCTGTACAGTATGGACGCGTCGGTTGGATTTTATTTTATTTTTGCTCTCGTTTTGGCTGTGTCTCTGTTAGTGCAGTGGTGTTTCGTGTTTTTATCCAGTAAGTTATATTTTTATATTTCTTTTCATTTACTGACTTCAACCTTCACAAGATAGGTATTATCTCATCTCTTATCTCTATGTAACATTCTCGATTCTATAATATACAAACAAAACAATGACAGTAACTGTACCGGTTTATCGCTAAGAGTAAAAACATTGTCGCCATCTCCTCAGTACAGTTGCATCTGGTCTATGAATAAGCGTTAGTTTTTTTATTTAATACAACAGGCGGAAAATGTTTTTCTGAAAACGTTGGACGAACACGACATACAGTTGCTCATTATTAATAACAAAACAATTATGGAAAATGTTGCATGTTTCGATCTCTGTCTTGATTCAAAGATAAAAAAATATCTGAGACAATTTACACACCAACATCATCTGACCCCAAGCTAAGAAGAGCTTGTACTATGGGTGTCAGAGACCGATAATTATATACTTAAATAAATAAAATAAATAAATAAATATCTGGGACAATTCACACCAAGATCACCTGACCCCAAACTAAGCAGAGCTTGTAATATGGGCGTCAGAGACTGATAAACATACTTAAATATTTCTAAATACATACTTAAATAGATAATAACACCCAGACACACAACAAATACAAATGTTCGTCACACAAATATTTGTCATGGGTGGGGATCGAACCCACGACCTCTAGCGCTGAAAAGCAGGATCGCTGCCATTGCGCCAACTGGCCAGTCAGACTTATTACAAAGGTTCAAAAACAATTGGTTCCGCTGGCGCCTTTTTACCTTCGAAGTACTAGGCGCACATTGGCCTTTCATTCCCACGTGTTGGATGTTCCGGCCATAAGCACGAAATGTTTCGCGAACTCTTTTAAAATGCGAACAGCAAAGGAGTGAAGCTCACTGCCGGCGCATGTATTTCCAAACCAATACAATCTGGGTCTCTTGAGGGCAATGGGCGTTTCCTGGGTAGGCAGACATGTTCCGCCATATATTGCATCGTCACTTACCACCAGGTGCGATTGGGATCAAATTACTATCTAGTCACGTATACAAAAAATGCCGATCCCGCGGAATTAAATTCAGGAATCAGAGGCCAGGGGTTCACATACGCCACCCGGGCGGCAAGATAAAGGAATTGACTGAGCATATAAGTAGACCATAAACATCACGATAAGTGTAAGCCAGTGGTTTATACCAAAACAGTAAATGACGTAGATCTTGACACAGTGGCGCACCCAGCGGATAGATTAAGAGATATCAATGAAATTGCAAACTATTTTTTTTTATTGTTTTTGCTTTGTGTGAGTATTTTTGCACTAACATTTTATGATGCCTGATACGTTAGTGATAAGAGTTAATCTGTCTATTAAAGCATTAGCTTAATCGTACACTTATAAGTTTAAGTATAGTAAATCATTGTTATGGTCCGGGAAGCAGGGTTATAAAAAAGGAATCCGATAGCCCTTTCAAGATACTTCATGGTTTTGCATATCAGGTCTGATATATCTTACCACGGAAACGGTATTCTTCTTCAACATCATCATGCGTAAAAAAGTCATGTCAGAATAGTACATTCCAATAAATCATGTAATACAAATTTTTTAGACGTAAATATAAAACAAAAGGTAAGTAAATCTTTAGTTCGTTTTATAAATTGCTATAAATCACAAAATAACTAATCTTCATTCATTTAGTTATTGTAACCAGACTTCATCATAATCAGTATAAATCAATAAACTACCACCCATGGGTGTGTCTCCAAAGCTATCCCATTCCTTTTCTATGTCCAGGGATAAAAATGCTAAATGTTTTTCCAGCTTCTGAGTCCCACACTGTGTGAGTAAAACTCCTAGAATGGTCGCTCTTTCAGAACTTCTCTGTCCGAATCCAGCACTAGCACTTCTTCATGGCATGTGTGGTCGGCTTATTGACGCTTTAACAGCGGAGTCTTAGGTATTACAGAATTATGCCCTTGGGCCTTAATACAATCGCTCATATCCAGTCAAGATAATTCTCTAAGTTGAGCTGAGTTGAGTTGAGTTGTGAGCAATTTCGTCAGTAAATATCATAGAAGATGCATTCATGCCAGGTTACCACTGACTGGTTGGAAATGAAAGTTCACTAAACGAAAGTGCTTGCTACGCTCAGTTTAAGACTGAACTTGAAAAGTTATAAGGGATTTTAATAAGGCCACAGTAAAATTAAGTAACCGGTCTATAAAATTAAGTAACCAGTCTATAAAATTAAGTAACCGGTCTATAAAATTAAGTAACCGGTCTATAAAATTAAGTAACCGGTCTATAAAATTAAGTAACCGGTCTATAAAATTACCAAATGAATTAAAAACATTACATTTAAGGCAATGCACATAAATGGTTGCTGTCGAAAACCTTCTACCATTTAAAAGAATTTCTAGAAGGGAAGCACTAGTTTCTGTTCTTTAGCTTGTCTTTATAATAATATGACAAGATTTCGTAATGCTTTTGTTAATAATGTCAACTGTTAAAAGTTCAAATTGTAAATACCTAATGCTAATTGTGTTAATCTTAAGTTTGAAAATGTAAAAAATATATTTGCATATATTTGTGTCTTTTATATTAACTAAGCATGACTGTTCTGTTAGCTTTATTTTAAAACCATTTAAACAATGTTTCATGAGAATAAAAAAATCTTATCTTATCGTGGCCTAGTGGTTCAGCACCCGAACTCAGGTCGTAGATCGTGTGGTCCCGAGTTCAAATCTGGCCAGAACCTAAGTCTTTGTGTGCATTGTTAAATATCCGACTTACTCCCTGCTGATGATGAAACATCGATAAAAACCAAACCAACCCGGACAACGCCGGAAGGCTAACGACTTACCACGTTATGTTCTAATACCATTGGTGAAAAGTGGGCTACTGAGTGTTTCGTTCACCATGAAGACACATTCACTTGCTTCTGACTACCCCGTTTGGGATAAAGTCGTGATGGTATGTATATTATCTTATCTAAACCAAAGATAGAAAAAACTGGAAAAAATCGATTTCGGACCTTGATGATCTCGAGCGGGAATCGAACCTGCGTCTTTCACAATCCGGGTGACTGCTCTAAACTACTGAGCTACCGAAACCTCAGAGAGACGAACAAATCTTTCCAGTATACGTAAAATTATGAAATTTATTCTTTATTACAAGAATCGATCTTTTCGAAGTATACACCCTGAGCACGTATACACTTTTCCATACGTTTGAACCAATTGGAAAATACCTGTGACCACTCTTCTTTAGACACCTCAGAAATTTCGAAATTATAGGCAGTCCGTGCATCTTCTTTGCTTTCAAACCTCTTCACCTTTAGTTTTTCTTAAATTTTTGGAAACAGGTAACAATCACAAGGCGCTAGGTCAGGGGAATATGGTGGGTGAGGAAGGATTGACACATTTTTTGAGTTGAAAAGTCAAGTTTTCTGGCAGACGTGTGCGGCGCCGCATTGTCGTGGTGCCAAAGAAGGTGCCGGATTCCTGACTTCGGTCGCTTGTCATACCGAGCTGATATTACTGTTGGAACACAAACTGTCACATACCATTTAGACTTCACCGTTATTTGATCCTCTAGCACCACAGTAGCAATATGACCCGTTTTGCAGAAAAACGAGGCGACCATTTGTTTCTGTGTGCTTCGTGCACGGCGACATTTCGTTGGAGTTGGTTCATCTTCAAAACACCATACAGTCGACTGTCACTTTGTTTCGGGATCACAGTTATATAGCCATGTTTCGTCACCGGTCAGTATATCATACACCTTCTTTTTTCTCGTCACCTTCGAATTTATCTATCAAGAATAGGCAGCAATCCACCCGACGGTCTTTCTGCTTATCGGTAAGTTTGTGCGGCACCCATCTTGAACAACGTTTGAGGAGAGAAAGGTGGTCGTGAATTATTATAGTTTGCATTGCTGCTGATCCAATTACATACGTAATTCGTCGGTTTTCGCGAATAAGTTTTTCGACTACACGAAAATTTTCTTGTGCGACCGCGGTTGGCAGCCGATCTGTCTTCGCTTCGTCTTCGAGACATCCCCGTCCTCTTTTAAATTCACCAAACCAATTAAATACTGTTGATCGTGAACAAGCAGACTCACCAAAAGTAGTAGCCAAAAGTTCAAAACATTCTTGAAGCTTTAAACCTTTATTATAGTCATAATAAATCATAGCGTGAAAAACACGTCGACTGAGCTCCTTTTGCAGCAAGCAAATTTCCACCAGATTCTCGAAAAAATGATGCTCATTCAAATAAAAAATATATGTGTTCTATTTTCAAATATATCAATAAACATCCAGCTTAAAAGATGGTGTACAACTTGCCAGTGTCAATCAAATGAGTAAAGAGTATCTAACTTCTTTTGGCATGCCCCTCGGGCCTTGTATGCTTACGTTGCAAGCCAACGTTATTTCATCAATGTTTCAAGGCAATTACCTACTCGTATGAACATCCGAAAGAAATATTTTTACAAATTAGTACAATCAAAACTTTCGGTTAAGATGAAATTATGCTATTTGATTGTGACTTAGATTATTTTAGCATTTTACAATGCTTATTTTTCATATCTAAAGACTTGATCTGAAACATTGATGGAATAACGTTGGCTGGCAACGTAAGCATAAACTGGAAAAACTCGTTCGTCCCTCTGAGGTTTCGGTAGCTCAGTGGTTTAGAGCAGTCGCCCGGATTGTGAAAGACATGGGTTCGATTCCCGGTCGAGATCATCAAGGTCCGAAATCGATTTTTTCCAGTTTTTCTATCTTTAGATATGAAAAACAAGCATTGTAAAATGCTAAAATAATCAAAGTAATAATCAAATAGCATATTTCATTTTAACCGAAAGTTTAAATGTTTGTAAATATATTTCTTTCGGATGTTCATAGGTACTTGCCTTGAAACATTGATGGAATAACGTTGGCTGGCAACGTACGCATAAACTAGAAAGATTCGTTCTTCCCTCTGAGGTTTTGGTAGCTCAGTGGTTTAGAGCAGTCACCCGGATTGTGAAAGACGCGGGTTTGATTCCCGCTCGAGGTCATCAAGGTCCGAAATCGAATTTTTCCAGTTTTTGTATCTTTAAACATGAAAAACAAGCATTGTAAAATGCTAAAATTTTCCAAGTAATAATTATCTAAACCATTCCATTGTTAGCCAAAGGCCTTCACTATTACAATGTAATGGTTTAATTATCACGCTTACCATAAATGGGATGGTGATCCTGAAAAATCTGAAACACTACTTGAACCCAGGACCTCCGGGTTTCAGGGAGATGCTCTTACCAGTCGGTCACAGAGGCAAAGCATTGTTTTATTCCCTGATATAGCGAAATTCCCCAGGGGTCAAAACTCCGTTATTTGGCTTAGTAAAATTAATTTCAAAAAGCTATAAAAAATATTCGACCCATGTGTCGTACAAAAATAGCTAATATCTTATTTGTCTTTTTAATTTCAATAATTTTGTGGTAGAGTTTAATAAAAACATTTAAACTGTGTTTGCCGGTTGAATAAATAAGCAACAATGTATAATTTATCAAATAACCCATTTTTATCAATTCCACTATTATGCAGATGATAATAAACATAATATAGCAAGAAAGTAGGAAGGTGCGATAATTTTTATAAACCGACGCGTCGGCCAATCAGATAAGATTTGCAAGTTGTAGTCAAATCGCAATGTCAGACTAAGCAAGAAATAGCTACTTCGTTTCATTTAAGATCAATGTCATAGACTTACCTAGCTAATTTTAAAAAAGAAACACCAAAAATCCACAAATAATTATTGAAAATACGTATTTTATATCTACTTAAATAAAACTTAAATTTAAAAATGCTCATGGATGGACTTCTGCAGACCTTTCATTTCTCACTGAATGTTAAGATTTTATTCCTCGTTTCGCAAACAATGTTTTAGCAAGTTATAAAACAGTGATTTAATCTAATAGTTATTTTAACATGTGCCTCCTACGGTTGTAAATTTAAAATTAATTGCAATGGTCGATTATTTTTACTGTTGTTTAACAGCAGGTGGTTTTGGTAGCGGTAACGGAATTTAAAAAAGCGGGCATAGCTCTCTTAATGTCAAAAAAATAAAAAGCTTTCCTCAAGGTCTAAGCTTAAGGTTGCTTTGAGAGAATTATAAATAAATAAATATGTATGAGTCAGACAACACACCACTTGTCATGGCCTCGAAGGAAGTATAAATAAATATCCTTGTGTTACAACTTAAGAGGTACCAGACAGGGGCCTCTCCCAAACACCCAGACCAGGGCCAATTTAAAGAAGTTCGTTTCAAGTGCACTACGACAACCGTCAATTCAAGTCAATCGAGAATTGGACGTTATAGTTTTTTTTATCTCTGAGTGACATTTTACAATTCGAAGGTATGATTATCCGGAAAACCCTATTTACTTATATCAACCGTGGCTTTAGATTACTAATTAATCCATATCGAGTTACGCACCCGATATTGGATACTCGGCCAGTCCGCGCCACCACTCAAACTCGGTCGTACTTAATTCTGAAGTCTACTCAGCGATGGAGTATTTCGTGCTTTTCATACCTTTCTTCGTGCTGTGCGTCGTGTACACGGTCACCTGCACGTTCCTGCATTGTTGTGAGTTGTGCAGTGAGTAACTTATGTTGATTGCAGATGTAAATTAAACTAGATGACGCAAGTGTATGTACGCTCAAACGCTACGGCAATGGATGGCTAACCCGCGTAATCCCGAAAAGATAATAGAAATTGAGCACACTTCAAACTGTTGCTTGTCCTGTCAAATGTTAGTAGAAATGAAAGAGACAGCTAAACATGTAAAGACTCTTAAATGATGCATTCCTATCACTAAAATGCTTTTGTGACGTCACAATAAGCGTCAAACAAGTGTCACATTTAGCTTTCATAAAAACGGAGTGCCTTGCGTTATCTGTTTTGATTTATATCTGTGGTTGTGATGTTCTTAGGTACTGTGCAACGTGCAAATGCTATTCCTTTGTGCCAAACGATTATCGCAAGAGATAACTTAGCGTCGCTCGCATTTTAAAACGGCTTATGGATCTATGTTTATTACAAGGCTGTCCGCAACGTGAAATTTTCGGTAATGCTCACATTTTGAGTCTTTACTAGATCTGAAACGTGCTAGAATACCGATTTGAATGTATAGGTACCTTATTTTAACTTTATCAAATCAACATTACTATAAAGACAAGCCTTTGTGAATTAGCCAGACTTCCATAATCTTACAACTACAGATCACAGGATTGTAATTAACAATACTCGTAGCATAATTCAAATGTACACTTTGCGAGCTTCAGTAACGAAATAACTGACATACTATCTATTTCTATTTCTATTATTTTTCACTTTTGGCCTGTATTTGAATCTGTGGTAGTGATGTACAAACCTGGAGGCGTCGAGTTCTACTTTTGAAGCTTCGAGGCGGATTGGCCGGACTCAGTGAGCTCGGTAGGCTCGTAGGCCCGAGTCCAGCCGAGACGCGAGCTCCCTTAGCCACGCCTCGAGCCTTCGAAAGAGCTCGAACGTATCAAAAGCGCTCGAACCTTCAAAAGAGCTTGAGTCTTAAAAGAGCTCGAGTCTTCTTTAACCTTTTCATTATAATATTTTTCATGATGATTAAAATGTTTTCTTCTGTTAAATAAACCTTTACTTTTCAAAATACCCTGAATTCCAAAATGCCTGCTTTAAAAAGCAAGACTCGAAACGGAAAAGAACTTGAGCGCGGCTCGTCACGTAAAAACATCTAAAAGTAAAAGCGCTAAAAAAGCCTTGAGATCCATCGAGCTTTCAAGAAGGATCGAGTTCTGGAAAAGACTCCCGAGTCGTCGAGCTTCATACACACGAGGCGAGTCCTGTAAACGACATTGAGCTCTAGACGAAAGGACTCGGAAGCATCGAGCCTTGTACATCACTAATCTGTAGTATCTACGTCGGGCCATTCAGCTGACCACAGAAACGCTTTTCGATGAGTGCTCATTAACTTAATCGCCAGGAAAAACACAACCCTGCCTATTCTGTTCGGTTTTCGTTTTTTAAATGGTATAATGACCGTAGAATAGACAAACTCGTAAATATGATAGTACGAAATATATGCTAAATGTAGTTAATACCAACATGGATATAATGTGACTCTACCACCGCAGTCGGACTTTGTTACCACTGACACTCAATAATTGCTCTTTTCAAAAGAAGGTTTTACAATTCACTTTAGTAATGTATTACAGTTATTTAAACAATTTAACTGTAGGTTTACCATGAGATTCCGTCAACGATCGTTGAGTTCTGCAAATTGGGTACTTGACAACATCATCAAATTCTAAAAATTATTGAAATTATTATTATTATACCATTCGATAATCCACACAATTTCTAGTAACTTTTGCTAAGAAACCATATTCATAAACGCAAAATTTAATAAGTATAAAAGTTCTGACAGTGCTGCACAGGTGTCTTGCAGAACGCATAGAAATATGTTAAATGTGACGTTGTTATTGTGCAACAGTTTGTAAGGAGCGTTTTGGGCAAGCCCGAAAATATGATTTTTAAAATTGTCATATCTCGAGGAGTTTAAGTGCTATCGGAACATTTTTTTACCAATGTTTATATTTTTGAGAGCTCTTTTGATAACACATAAAAAAACAGTCAAATAGCCAATTGTAAATCATTTTTAGTTTCATTTTTAATCACTAGAGGCGCCGCAAACCCATTCAAAAACGCTAACGCGAACGTTACTGACTGTCATCGGTGTTACTGAGTCATACAATTTTGACATGATATTGACTTGTAGAAGGAATTCACATCCTTACCTCCCTCACGTGGGTACTTACAACATTGTGAGAAAAAAAAATCCTTGTAAGGTAATTTCATATTCGGACATAGCATTGAGTCATACAATTACTAAGCTAATCAAGGATGGATAAATAGATAAAGCTTTTGCAATATCACCAATTCGCTATCTTTCAAATTAATATGTGTGTATATTTGACGCACAATTTTGGTGACGACAATGAGTCGGACTAAAAGTTATTTCAGTTCAAGACAAAATTAATAGATAAATATGCGCCACACAACACATTACTTGTCATGGTCTATGAGGAAAGATAAATATTCCTGTGTTACGAGGTACCAGACCGGGAACTAGGCCAGCGGCGTCTCACAGTCCCGAGTCAACTTAGAAAATATCTTTTCCTGATTTGGGACACTACGCAAGCTAAGGCGAGAAACTGAGCAACAGCGCACACAGCCAATCGCACGTCAGAATTACTATCGAACATTTTACCATTAGCTTTCTTTGGGACTAGCGTTCGTTGGCGGCTTTGCTCGCGTGGACTATTTCTCCCGTTGCTATATTACAAGCTTGAGCAATAGAAAAAATAACCTATGCCACTCCTGAATGGTGTAGCTATCTGTCAGTAAAAAAAATTATGATCGGATCAGTATTTCCGAAGATAGGTAAGCTAACAAACAAAGTTAGAATAACTTCTAATAAATTAGTATGGATAGAAAAAAATCTTATGAAATGCAAAGTCATGAAAAGTGTCAAGAAGTATATAAAACCTACACAACGATAGAAACTAGAAACATTCGACCTGATCCTGGGACTCAAGCGGGATCAGCGGAGTCCCAGGATCAGTTTGAATTTTTCTAGTTTCAATCTTTGTGTAGAAACTAGAACATTGTTTAATGCTAAAAATTAAAAAGTTCACTTAAATGAATCCTATAAAAAATAAAGAGCAACCCTATTAAAACTGATGGGGCGAATGATGTAAGTATTAACGATTTAGGTCAAAGTGCCGATTCAGAGAAAACGATAAATCGAATTAATATTTACATAACTCGGCAGATAAGGCTACGTGGAATTTGTGGGGATTCCCCAACTAATAAGATAGTTTTGAAGGAAGATAACCCCTTATATAATGATGTTAAGATGTTCATCGAAATTATTTGTCGAACATGTCTCTAAAAAAAAGAAGTAAGATGACAATGTTAATCTTTTGTGACATTTAGGGCTTGTTCCAAATCGCTTTCTGCAGAGTTATTCCCCCCTAGTCGAAAAGAAAGAGACGAAACGAACAAAACGTCTGTCTGACAGCTGTCAGGTGAATTTCATCGGTACACACCGGTAGAATTCGCACTTGTCAGAGTGATAAATGTCACCCTAACCCGTTCCGAAACAACTGGGAAACTATGAGGTGACAGCTCGGTCATCTTAAATTTCACTTGGGGTCAATTTGGAACGGGTTCAAGTGATTTTCACTCCTCAGAGTGTGATTTCCACTCGATTAGGAACGCAGCTTTAATGTTGTTATTACATTTCACTATTTAAATTTTTTATTTTGTCGGTCATACTAATCATAGTATAACGAGCCGTCTTAGTTTTGCACCCTCTGCTTCTTTGGTTTTTATTTATAATTAATTACAAATGACAATATGTACCAATCACACAATTAACTTTTATATACATTCGCTAGTCAAACACTAACGTGTATGTTTAAAAAACTTAAATATTTTAATTTCCATAGATAAAAACGAAGTATAGAGATGGCATACTGGCCACCTACCTACCAAGTTTAGTAAAGGACCGATTACTTAATTGGTTGTTAAAAGACCGACTGATTGGCTGTTATAAGGCTGACTAATCGGGTTGTAACCTAAGACGATCATTGGTTTCGGTACAATTATTACCAAAAGTTTTGCCTGAAGAAGAGTTCCTATTTTTTATTTATTTATTTATTCACAATCATGCTTACAAGCTAACAGATAAACATCCAACACGCTTGTGACATTAAATTGATTCTAAAAATGCAGCAATTCAACAAAATATTATGGGAACAAAAATCTATCAAATAAATTAAAATTAAAAAGAAAATATAATAAAATTAAAATTGATTAGAAAATAATACAATAGAAGGAAACATAAGTCTAAATAGAATAAAGTTAAATAATTAAAATATACCTACACATTATAAATTAGGTAGATGTCAGAGTTAAAATTTCGCAAATTCATTTATTGTCAGTCTTACTTTACAAATAATTTTCGTTAGTCCATCGGCAATTAAGTCAATATCTTCGTACTGAGCAAGCATGTCACCAATCATGCGCAGAGCCCGGACAGAGGGCGCGTGCTCGCCGCGTCTAGTGCGCGCGCAAGCGAGGCCGGCGCCGGGTTACCTGCAGTCCCGACTCCTGCGGCATATTACCGGGACCTAGGATCGCACTCTCTATCTCTATCTCTGACCTAAACTTTGTGCTTACAACTGCTTACTGGCAAACGTTACTGCTATAGTTTTTTTTGAAGAACTAACTTAGAGACCTATGTCTGTTCGTGAAAACCTATCCAAACTACTTTACTAAACGTGATGCGGTCTACACCAGACAAAAAAGAGAAAGGTTCAAGAACTTACTCTATCAACCCCCTGTCCGAAAGTATATTTATGACAAAAATGTTTTTAATATGTGCATAACCATGTATAACTTACTTCCTGATGACCTGAAACTACTCGAAGATAACAAATTTAAAAACAAATTAAGTGACTGGCTTCTAATAAATTGCTTTGCTTTTATAACATTATAGAATATACTGACTTCTGCAATAAGTGTAAAAAATGATTTGTATTTTTTTAATAATTTGAATTTTATACTATAGTTTAATAATTGACATTGTTCACTATTCGTTCTTTATTTGAGATTCCCGCCAACATTGAATTCGAGTGCGTTTTTGTCTTGTAATGACGCCGAGCTCGTTACATATATGGGCAATACAGTGGCTGGTCGATTCTGATTGGCTGCCACAGTGTGTGAATCGAACCGAGATCAACGCGCGGGGCTCCGTCTTCAAAACGCAAAAAAAAAGGTTTTTTACGAAATAAACTGTGTATAAGGGGTGAAAATCACCATCCCCAAGACGTTTTGTGCTAGTGATATAAAAGAACTTGTGGTGGGCTGGAGGGTGTTGCGGCAAAGTGTTTTCTAGTTCACGCACCACGTGCACCAGGTGGACTACTCATATCAGCTAACGTGCATGACCGGAGGAACATCTCAGAGCATCTATTCCACACTCGATGTGGAAGGCCTACCGCCCCCTGTATCTACGGAGGAGTTCAGGTCAGAACCACAATTCGTTTTCTTGTTGGCGGGACAACACGTCCCGACCCAGAGTGGACGTTACGGGCCCTTCATCGGCAGGGTCTTTTCGCCACATCTTTTTGGTGCCGAAACCAGGGAATTTAGATGTTCTTGTCTTTACTTTGAGTCGTGGTCAAAAGTAAATATATAGCTGGTATTTTTCCACCCTAAGATCGACTTAATATTTCCATAAATAAGTCGTTCAGAAACACTAACTAGTCCACCAACTTATAATTTAGCATATTTCAAATCATCAAAAGTAGTAAATTTCCAATATTTCAACAGTTTTCTTTCCGTAGTTTGAAATACCTACGAGTTAACAGCATTCGGCCATTTTGCGTTGAATTGATGAACTATTCGTATCTTTTCTCGAACGTTCTACGAATCGTTCAATCAGATTGTTTTCCATTCATTCGGTGCAATAAGCGGTAGATGTTGGTTTCGCAGCGTTGATCTTAACATAATCGTAAAATATTTTAGGTTTTACAGATCTTTACTGAACAATCTCAAAAATCCATTCGGTGTTCAGGTAGAATTTATTCGGCTGTAATAAAGCACATTAGGCTATCTGCTGTAAAATTGTTACGGACCTTACATAAACATATTTTGTATTGTTTGTTTGCGTATATTTTAGTCGGCTTTAATATTTGATAATAATAAAGATCATACGCAGACAATCTAAACTAAGTTTCAAAGTTTATGTAAAACCTACTCGGCTGTGACAATCTTACAAGTGGTTAAAATCATTCAAGTTTATTGCGGATCAAACGTAAACAAACTATTGTTTATTTGTATTCAAATCCGGCCGCAATAATTCTATATTCGTATACACTCCACTATTCGACATTAATTATTCGAAATAGGAATCTTTATTATAATACGCACTTACCTACTTACATTCCTATTAATTAGCTAACTCGGTTTTCTTTAGTAAATAAAGTTATATTCAATAATTCTTATTAACGTCGTCGTCCAGCTAGGCCCAGCTGATCGGGTGCGCCGCACCGCATTGATACCTAGGTATAGGCAAAGCATTGTCGCCGGCCGGCCGGTGCATCTATTCAATTCAATCTGCCTGCCTACTGATAACGACGCCGTCTAATTACCTGCTCGTTATTATTTTCGTAAACGACTTTGTACTGTTTTTTATTCGTTTGCATTTTATAACAATAACGTTTATAAAATGGCTTATAATCCGAAACGTACTGCTCGAAGAGCTAGCTACGGAAGTAAATCTAAATCGAAACAGTTAGAGGAATATACTGTCCAGGACTTACCGTCCTTACGTAGGAAACGAACGATCGCTTTGAACCGTATTTTGAAGGCATTAGAGGTCGGTATTCTCGCACAATCCGATGATAGTCAGCACGATCTTTTCTTTTCTTATTGTGACCAAGTCGAAAAAATTAAAAGTGAATTTGAACTCGCGCATTTGTCAATACTCGAACTTTTCGATACGCCCAACGGTGATGAGGATGACGACATGCATGATGATGACTCCATACGTACCCGTTTTGACGATGCTTATTTTCGAATTAAATCGATACGTCGTTCTTTAACGAAGTTTGAATCGACTATGTCAAATACGTCTTGCGAAGGTATAAACCGGTCGTCCGCATTATCTAATGTTAAGTTACCGAAAATTCAATTGCCTACGTTTTCGGGTGACATTAAACAATGGCCTGAGTTTCATGACACATACAAAGCGCTTATACACGATTGTAGTTCCCTTACTGACGTGGAGAAGTTTCACTATTTGATTTCCTCTTTAAGTGGCGACCCCTTGTTACACATTCGAACCTTTCCAGTTACGGGTGATTATTATTCCGATGCGTTTGCGGCCTTGACCGCGCGTTATCATCATAAGCGGGAGTTAGCTTTTACCTGCTGGAAGGACATTTTAGACGTTTCTTTTAAATTACAAAATGCAATTGAGTTCCGTCGCGCGCTTGATTGCATTGATGAAAATCTAAATATTCTACGCAAACAGGATCTTCCAGTTGATCAATGGGACTTTGTTTTGGTTTATCACGTTTTATCAAAATTGGATTCTAAAATGCGCCGTGAGTTTGAGGAGAAGTACTGTCACACTGAGCTACCACGCTATTCGCCATTGAAAGAGTTTTTGCATTCGAAGTGTGAGGCATTGTTACGAGATAGTCATTTTTCTGACATGTCAAAATCAACTCAAGGCAAAGACACTACAAAATTTAGATTTCCTGCTAAACCTCTCGCCGGTGGTTATCCTCAACGTTCAAACGTCAGTCATGCTTCACTGGCAGATGTCAATAGACCAATTCAAAACAATAATGACAGCAACAATGTCACTAATAATACCAAATTAATAAAGTGTCCATTGTGTTCTGATGCTCATTATATCACAAAGTGTAAAGCTTTTTTGGCTAAATCTGTTGACGAGCGCATGTCGATCGTTTGTCAAAATAATTTATGTTACAACTGTCTTAAGTCGTCTCATCAGCTGAAAGAATGTGTATCCATATTCCGTTGTCTAAAGTGTAAACATAAGCACCACACGTTACTTCACAATGATCCTATTAGAGCTAGCGTTACTGATATTCAATCAGTTTCTCTCTTTGCTAAAGGAGCAAATCCGCCTGTTGTTACCAAGTCTTCATCAAATACAACTGTACTTCTGGCTACGGCTATGGTTCAAATAAAGGGTTCGGACGGTCAGTATCATTCTTTCCGAGCATTATTCGACTCTGGAAGTCAAAGTAATTTTATAACTCGTCATGCCGCTCATTGCTTGAATTTTAAGACGATTTCATGTGACGAGAATGTCCATGGCTTAGGAGGCATTTCTGCCAACATATCCGGTGTAATTCGTTGTTCTATAGCGTCACAAAATAATCCGTTATTCGAACTTGACTTGCACATTATTTCAAACATCTGTGGTGAACAGCCAATAGCTAAGCTCAATACGGTGGGGTGGTCCCATATCAATTCGTTGCCGTTAGCAGATCCAGATTTTGATATCCCTGGTCCAATCGATATCTTACTGGGCGCGGACATATTTGCGGAGTCCATTCTGAACGAGCGCATCAAAGGTACTACAAATCAGCCACTTGCCATGAACTCTGTCTTTGGCTGGCTTTTGTTTGGAAGAACGCCACTCGTAACCTATTCGTTGTTTTCTTCAAAGTCCGACAGTGACCTAACTTCGATTGTTCAACGCTTTTGGGAACTCGATAACCTTCCTCAAGCTTCACCTCTCACACCAGAGGAAATCACGTCTGAGCTAGCTTATGCTACTGATCACTACCGCGACCCATCCGGGAGATACGTTGTGCGGTTGCCATTCAAAGACAATGTGGATCCAGTATTTATGGGGTCTCGCGATATTGCTCTTAGAAGATTTCGAGCCATTGATCGCCGTTTGTCACGTGATCCTGGACTGCATAAGCAGTACTCCGAATTCATGGAGGATTATGAGAAGTCTGGCCACATGTCACTAGTCGAGCCTAGTAAGTTAAACCAAGGTAGATTTTACATTCCGCATCACTGCGTTCTAAAACCTGATAGCGCCACCACAAAATTACGTGTGGTCTTCGACGCATCCGCCAAGGATGCGAACGGCAAATCCTTAAACGACACATTACTAACGGGACCTAAACTTCAATCCAGCATTGTCATGGTTCTCCTACAATTTCGAATTTATGCTTTCGTTTTTATGGCTGACATTCGTCAGATGTACAGACAAATTCTCGTCGCTGATGAATGTCGTGATTACCAGAGAATCTTTTGGAGAACTGGTCCTGATCAAGTTTTGAAGGAGTATCGGTTAAACACCGTAACGTATGGGGTTTCATCGGCACCGTTCCTTGCTTGTAGAACCATTCAACAGCTGGCTAGAGATGAAGGCTCTCGTTTTCCTCTCGCCAAAGAAATTTTGGCAACAGACATCTACATCGACGATGTTGTTTCGGGCTGCCAGCTCTTAAAAGACGCATTGGAGGCAAAATCACAGATTATTAATCTGTTTAAACGAGGTCATTTTCAGTTGAGAAAATGGGCCAGTAATTCGACGAGTTTGCTATCAGATCTTTCCCAGGAAGAATGTCTTCTGGATCCCAAATCGTTTTCTGATGGTCAACTGCCTACACTCAAGGTTCTGGGCCTTAAGTGGGACCCAGTTACCGATTCGTTTTTATTCGACGTAGGATCTTCTGAACGTGATTGCACGAAGCGAGTTATCCTTAGCGAAATCGCAAGGGTCTTTGATCCGCTAGGGTTTTTAGCACCTCTGGCGATTCTAGCCAAGTGCTTGATGCAAAGGCTTTGGATCCTTGGAGTCTCGTGGGATGAAGTTCCCCCCGAAATTGTGCAACACAAGTGGAGTACATTCTGTAGTCAGCTGCCCTCTCTTACTGAGTTGCGCATTCCTCGTCGTCTCACTGCAGATAATGCGTACTCGTACGAGCTTCACGGGTTTTGTGACAGTTCAGAAGTAGCTTACGGAGCGGTCATCTATTTGCGCGGCTTGTGTGATGATGGATCTATTCAAATCCGGCTGTTATGTGCCAAGGCTCGCGTCGCTCCGCTCAAGAAACTGTCGTTGCCTCGGTTAAAGCTCTGCGGCGCGGTAATGCTTGCAGACCTAACTAAACTTGTTCGTGAAACGTATAAGCCTAAAACCCCGATTTCTAAGATATATCTTTGGTCTGATTCTACGGTAGTATTATCCTGGCTTCGTTCGCACTCGTCTCGTTGGACCACTTTTGTGGCTAATCGTGTCAGTCACATACAAGAAATCGTTCCTGCTGAATCGTGGCGCCATGTTGTATCAGGCGACAACCCAGCAGATGTGTGTTCTCGTGGTCAGCTTCCACTAGAACTTCTTCATAACTCGCTATGGTGGGCGGGGCCCTCCTGGCTATCACAGCCATCAAATCGCTGGCCAACTTCATCTAAGTTTCCTACTGCCAGTCACGATGAAGAACAAGTTGTGCGAACAGAAGAACGTACGTCAGTCGTACTGATCGCTCCCACAAGTGATCAGAATGATTCATTTATTGATAAACTGTTAAATCGATTTTCCTCCTTGGAAAAAATTACCCGTATCGTATCCTACATCCGCCGTTTCATAACTAATATACGTACGAAGGACAAAAATGGTCGTGTTACTGGTTCGGTTTTGAATGAGTTCGAAAATCACCAGGCCTTGTTAGCAATCGTAAGATCGGTACAAAATTCGTCTTTTAGTAATAAAATTCAACAGCTTCACTCGAAAGAACCCTTACCAAAACCATTTCGTAAACTTAATCCTTTCATTGATGAGGCTAATGTTCTCAGGGTGGGTGGTAGAATTTCTCGGTCTGGCTTAGAGTTTGAACAAAAACATCCTGCGCTTTTGCCCTGTGATCATCCGTTTACATCCAAACTTATCGAGTCTATTCACCGTCAAAATTGTCACACTGGACAAAACACTACTCAATATTTATTACTACAACGATTTTGGATTTTATCAGCCAAACGGGCTATTCAACGGTGCCTATCAAAACGTATTCGATGTTTTCGAACTCGTCCAAAACCTCTAGAGCCGTACATGAGTGACCTTCCGTCGTATCGTGTCAATCAAGTCAAGCCATTTTCAGTGGTTGGCGTTGATTTCGGTGGCCCTTTTCGTATTAAAGTCGGTCCTCACCGTGGAGCTAAGATAGATAAAGCTTATCTTTGTTTATTTGTCTGCCTAGCTACTAAAGCGGTTCACCTAGAAGTAGTGTCAACGCTCTCTACGGATGGTTTCTTGGCTGCGGTGCGACGTTTTGTGGGCCGTCGTGGTCGCTGTAACGTAATTCATGCGGATTGTGGCACGAATTTTGTCGGTGCCAGCAATTACCTACTTTTACTCGAACAAGCGTCGCAAGCCGAACGAATAAAATTTGAATTTAACCCTCCATCAGCTCCTCACTTTAGAGGTGTTTGGGAGATTCAAATCAAGGCCGCGAAATCACATCTTTATCGAATTGTTGGCAATCAAGTTCTTACATTTGAAGAACTTACCACTCTATTCGTACAAATAGAGTCGGTTTTAAATTCAAGACCGCTGTGTGCCTTAAGCACTGACCCTAACGACCTAAATGTACTGACTCCAGGTCATTTTTTGACTTTGGAACCGCTTACAAGTGTCCCAGATGAGGATTACTCAAACGTTAAATTGTATCGCTTAAACCGTTGGCAACTGATCCAATCGTTTCTTCAGAACTTTTGGGTTCGTTGGAAACACGAGTATCTTAACTCTTTAATTCAACGTGCAAAATGGACGAAAGCGTCTAAACTTTTGTCGTTAAATTCTATCGTAGTCATCAAAGATGACAACCGTACTCCATTACAATGGTCTTTGGGAAGAGTAGTCGATTTGCACCCTGACCTTGACGGAATTGTCCGCGTGGCAACCATCAAAACTAGAGACAGCCTTATGAAAAGGCCTCTCGTGAAATTGTGCCCTCTTCCTGTGGACCCTTAACTAATTTAGCTTTATTCGTTTCACTCATAGTTACATTGGTTAGTATTCGTGTTTTAGGATAACATGTAGTTTTAATTCGTTTGCATTCGATGGGTAGGTATTTTAACTTCTTTTTTTTGTATTCGGAAAATACCAGCTGTATTTTGGTGGGCAGTATGTTCACTATTCGTTCTTTATTTGAGATTCCCGCCAACATTGAATTCGAGTGCGTTTTTGTCTTGTAATGACGCCGAGCTCGTTACATATATGGGCAATACAGTGGCTGGTCGATTCTGATTGGCTGCCACAGTGTGTGAATCGAACCGAGATCAACGCGCGGGGCTCCGTCTTCAAAACGCAAAAAAAAAAGGTTTTTTACGAAATAAACTGTGTATAAGGGGTGAAAATCACCATCCCCAAGACGTTTTGTGCTAGTGATATAAAAGAACTTGTGGTGGGCTGGAGGGTGTTGCGGCAAAGTGTTTTCTAGTTCACGCACCACGTGCACCAGGTGGACTACTCATATCAGCTAACGTGCATGACCGGAGGAACATCTCAGAGCATCTATTCCACACTCGATGTGGAAGGCCTACCGCCCCCTGTATCTACGGAGGAGTTCAGGTCAGAACCACAATTCGTTTTCTTGTTGGCGGGACAACACGTCCCGACCCAGAGTGGACGTTACGGGCCCTCCATCGGCAGGGTCTTTTCGCCACAGACATTGAATAATTAATTTCATTGAATTTTAAATTTCATATAATATAATTTAATTTAATATTTGCACGTCTGCTTGCAGACTGAATACTTATGACATACCATTATATTAAGACCTTATTTGTAACTCTGTATTCTTGCAAATAAATTATTGATTTGATTTGATTTAGAAGAACGGTAAAACTAACTTGTTGACACAACTCTTGACCGTATTGCCCTGGATATAGAGGCGGTAATTAAATTGTCAGTGATTGCCTTTTTTTATTGCTGTCAATTCATACTGTCCTGTAGAATAAGGTACATAACAAAACTGTTATTTTTTTAAAAGCACATAAAATATGAAAAATTAGCTATGACAAGAAATAAAGTAATTAAAACACGTGAACAAAATTAACTCATGATGGTTAAGATTAGAAAAACTGGAAAGATTCGATATATAAACATCCGAAAGAAATATGTTTACCTACAAATATTTAAACTTTCGGTAAAAATGAAAATGCTATTTGATTATTACTTTGATTATTTAAGCATTTTGCAATGCTTGTTTTTCATATCTAAAGATAGGAAAACTGGAAAAATCGATTTCGGACCTTGATGATCTCAAGCGGGAATCAAACCCGCGTCTTTCACAATCCCTGTGACTGCTCTGAACCGCTGAGCTACCGAAATCGCAGAAGGACGAACGAATGATAGTTATCGTAGCGTAACTCTTCTACCGGTTCGGAACATAACCTAGTTCTTCACAAAAAAAAAAGACAAGTTAGTCAAAACAAAAAAAACGTTTTCAAGCAATAATGGCAGCAACCACATTTTAATGTTTTACTCCCATCTAGCGGTGAGTAGACGAACTAAATGTTTATTGATGAACATCATAGATGGCAGCACGCGCCTCTGCGGCAACTTTAAAACTATTAAAATTATATTTTTTTATTAATCCTTCAACAAACAAATAATTATCGCAAAGCAAGCAATCATCGGAAAGTAATCTTTGGTTGGTATCACTAAGGCGATTTTATCTTCGGTGAATATATTTTAGTTATTTCGTATCTTAAAACACTAAGGAAAATATTTTTATAAGGCAATAATTCCACATTTTGTTCAATAACGAAATTCTTCTACGCAATTATTTTTCTTCTGATTACAAGTACCAGTTTTCGTACCTAGGTCGATGGAATAGACTCATCTTTATCACACAATTGTATATATACTTATATACTTCGCGTGCTAAAATTGAATGCAATGCTCTTCTTTTGACGCTATTTTATTTAGTTCTCTCTATCGTTATGGCGACGAATATGTCAAACACAAGCAGTTTTGCATTCATTGAAACTCCTCTCCCACCCCTCCCCATCAACTCCATTGAAATCTAACGAGTAAGGAGTATGGTTTTTCATTCGGATTGAGGGTCCTGCGTTACTTGAACAAAGGTTTTTCAAGTTTTCTTTTTTTATACTATACCTACGACGTCGGTGACAAAAAAGCACGCGTGAGGATTTCTGTGGCGAGCGGCACGGTAGAAAGTAGCTGTGGGCATCATTAGGCCTCTCTCACTCCATGTACTTGCGCGATAATCACCTACCAGCCGCTGGGTCTTGCAAGGACCATTTGGCAGTTAGTTGTCAACAGGCGCGTAGAGCATTTCTACGCGAATCTTGCGGTTGAACTGACGCGATGAGAAACTGTAAGTACTGACAACTGACATCTACATCGAAAGAGGTATCTTAAGACGGCACACATTTACAAATGATATAATTGTCAATTTTCTATGAAATGATTTATCTGTTACGTAGTAACTATTAAGTAATCCGTTTTTTAAGTGGCCATTGACAGCTGTTCTTCATTTCAGTTATTGAGTTGTGACCTTCAATGGGTGGTCTCCACCTTACGGGTATTAATAGAAATATTTTACCCACTGCTGGGGTCAGTAACACGAAAGTGTGTTTACAATTTTTTTTTAATCGTCTAATTAAAAATGCGGCTAAGCAGAAAATTAAAAAAAGCGATATTTTCCTTGAGTTAGTAATAATTTATATCGTACTGTCCCAAAATAAATGTATAATACATTTCTTGCGTCAGCAATGTTCAATGCTTGTCCATTTTCTTTTGTTCTTGCTTTTTTGTTTCGTTCTCGTGTTCGTTCGTGTCTTAGTGTGTCTGTGAGTACTATTCTGCTATCACATACACTACCACAACACATAAAAGTACAAGGTTTCTTACAAGTGCGCCTGTTGCCACACGCGTTAACTCGTACGAGGTTTGACGCACTTATAAGCTCGTATAATCCATATAGATACTAACTCACCACTGCCGGTTTAAGCGAACACGCCGCAATAAGCCCGCGCGCGCTTGTTTTTGAAGCGTGAAATGCGCGCGTGCATGCGCGTATGCTAAAGAGAGCGTATACGCGTGAAGAAAAACGCCAGTCTAAAACCACTGGAAATCATTTTCGCGTGTTCACCACTAGGCCCAAATCTAGAGTACCTACATACATAAATAATGAAATGAATATGCACCAGACAACACACCTCTTGTAATGGTCTCGAAGTAGGGATTAATATCCCTGTGTTACGACGTACCACAGAAGGAAATCAGCCAGGAGCGTCTCCCAGCACACCCAGACCAGAGTCAATTCACGAAAGATCGTTTCCTGAATTGAACCGACCGGGAATCGAACCCGGGACACTACGGAAATCGAGACGAGAAGCCGTGCTACAGCGCACTACGCCAATCGTGTCGTCTATACATACATACCATCACGCCTTTTTCCCAATGGGGTAGGCAGAGAACAGATCTTTCCACTTGCCTGATTCCACGTACCTGATTGCACTATATTTAAAAAAAACTCAATTATGTAGGTAACCCAATTTTTCACTTGCTGGTTCATATTTATAATTTATTCACAAACAAAAAAGTAACTGTAAAATGGATGAATAAGTTTAAAAAACATGACTTGCAATAAAGGTATCCAGCCAAGAAGATAAACTAGTGACGGATGACCTACTGCGTGGAATTGAAAGATCCCAATACGAAATCGCAAGGCAATTTGTTTAGTTTACTCAAGGCCGACTTTTCAATCCTCAGATAATGAAATTTATCTGTAGAATAAAGTTTATTCGAAGGTTAACAAGATTTTTAATTTATCAATAGTCAGATAGATGTTATCAGTTGAATAAATCCGCTAACTGAGGAATAAAGTTATCTGCTTCTTGAGGGGCTGGATAAGATTTATCTATGCGTTTTCTTTGACATTTTGAGGTTATGTGGTGTGTCATTTGTGATTATTTTCAGATTGTCAAGGAGTTTTGGAGTGTTATTTTAATCACAAACTTTTTACCACAACATTAGACAGCAAAAAAAGAATAATAACAACAACATATAAGTGCATCTCGCTTGTGGATAATCAGTATGAAGGTAGCGATATAATATGTACATAGACAAACGATAGATAGTTATTCTTTGGATAAAAGACGATTGAAAAATATAAAATATCTATTCGCTTGATAAACAGCCAGTTGATTCTATACTCCAGTTAGCTATCTAGGTAATAAACTAAGAATTGAAAAATCGGGCCTACTATACTATATTTCACCGGTATACAATGACGGCGCAACAGTCACCGCTACCAAGAGAATGTATACAGCTCTATATAGAGTTACTCACCGGGTATCCATTTGGTTGCGTACTAATTTGGTGACGCTACCAGCTCAAACGCCTGCACAGCACGTTACTGGTCGCGCTACCACTAATAACTATAGCGCTGTCTCACTCACACGTCCGCCAGTATGGCCGCCAATGATGCCCCCAATTTCACACAAAGTCACATACTAGCTAACAAACTTATATCTTCTTAGATCGTCGTATATGTTGATAAATTGTCCTTTCTTACAGCGATCGACTAAATGGGGATGAACCCATTACTGTTTCTTTTTGTTTCTTGAACTCTCTTCTCCTCCTTACATACAGCAGTAGTGCTTTCTCTTCGAGCTCTATTTTGATACTGTGACCGCAGTGTGGTGTGGCGACTTTGTACGTCTACCACGAATTGCTACTTTAAATTCACGTTATCGTCCGCGTAAAAAAATGTATTGGGATTTGACATTGTCACGTCATGTCATGTCAAATCCCAATAAACGAAATTACGCGAACGAGAACGTAAATTTAAAGTGGCAACTCGTGGTAGACGTACTGGTGTCTGTATTATGGTGTTTAGTTTGGTAGCTTACGGTCACCTCGGTGGCGCGACTGGTTGGGCCGCCATGGTGTCCTGATGAAATATAGCCCTAAACATAGTTTTATTTCAGTTATTTTTACCATACCCATTTCTCAGTGGTATAAGCATTTGAAGATAAGTTCCCGTGATTATAATTATCATCACTCTTATCTTAGTCGACACTATTTAGGGGAATAATTCCTGCAGTGCAAGTGGCATTGGGAATGGAATAATGTTACCCAGGAGAAAGTGAGGATTTCCCGAAATTCCTACTGGAGCAGGTAAAAACGTAAAAAAACTGACCCGTTCTTTCTTTCACAAGCTGTATGTGGATGGATTGAGTTAAAAGCAGCCGGACACTAGGAACCAAAACAACTCCCACGCGGTGGTAGAGTCGAGTATTGTCTGTGATTTTTTTATAATTTTCTTTTGGTTAACTTTTGTACTATTTGATAATTTGGAAGGCAATTTTCACAAAACCTGAACCAATTTATTTAAAAACCACACTCATTTCCTTTCCAGCATTCTTTTGCAATCAAAACTATCTAGAGCTAATTTCTTATCAGTGAGAGACGAAAATGGTGTTATCTCGTCTGTCGTCTTTGATTTCACGCCTTCTTATACTCGTCAGGTAACAGACATAAACTGAAATGAAGGACGTACCTACATTGTACAATGCACTTATGTTGATGATGTTGTATTAACTCAAGGACTTAAGCGGGATCCTGCTTTAGTCCCTAGGATCAGGTCGAATTTTTCTAGTTTCGATCTTTGTGTAGAAATAGTGCATTTTTACAATGCACTATTTTTGCTAAAAATATAAATTCACTTATCACTCCACCTGTCATGGTCTCGAAGTGGGGCTAAATATCCCTATAATACAAGACAGGCACACCCAGACCCGGGACACTACGGAAATCGAGGCTAGAAACCGTGATACAGCGCACGACGCCGATGGTGTCGTCAAATAATTACGACTCCATTTTAATTTAACAGCAGAATGTAGGCCCAAAAACGCCTTGCGTTATTCATTTAGGCTTATTTCTGTGTTCAAAAGGCAGTATCAGCGAGATAGTGCTGACATACTAAGCAACCGGTAATTGTTTATACAACCAGTCTTAGCGAAGCCTTCCGTACTGCGGCGCGTAGGCACGGTTAACCAGGTTGAAAACTGTGAAATAAATTAAAAAATACAAAAAACTTTTGTAATAATCAACAATTACTAATAATTTTAAATCTCATTATAAAACGATTAGATATTAATAAAACTTTAGAACGAATAAAAGTTGAATAGTTTTGTGATATAGGAAGTGTTTTAAATCAAAAGAAACTTATACAAGGTGAATTCAAAGTTTGAAAAATCATATCACTTTCTTTGATTGTGAAAAATATTTTTTAATCGTAATATTAAATGGAAAAAAGCGTGGTAAACTTACACCATATTATAAACTGTCATTCATTGTTTGTATTTGTAAGGGAACTGTAAATTAAAACAAAATGGACAGTGACAAGGTGACACAAGACAGTCAGGGTGACAGCATGGGTGTTACAAAGATTTTGGGACTTATTCCAATGTTTTTGTTATTTATAGTCATTATTTTAAGAGTTTCGTGGGTGCTGTACAGATCTACCACAAGTAAGTATTTTTTTACTCATTTAAAAACTGATTTTATGAACATGACCTGTTTTTAAAAGAATTTAGGACCAGATCTTTATGTTTTTTTTTAAATCAAAACAATCAATGAAAATGATTAATGTTTGGGTCACTATTAACAAACATCAAATTAATTTTTTATTTTTTTGCTCCATCTTTTGGCCAAAAAGCATAAATATACTTTATTGTACAAAAACAGTTACAATAATACTTCATTCACTTCACTTCACGTATCGCTAGAAAGCAATTTGTGTGTGTGATCTGATGTATGTAGGTATGTATCTATCATCTGACCCAACAGTAGGTAATTTTCAGAACTGCCTACTGATATGTTAATACAAAGTTCTTGAAAATACCGACAAACACGCACGAATCCTACAACGACCGCGAAAGCAGTCACCAGGATTATTAACCATCTCACCATGAGCCCTCAAATTATAATTACATCACATGTTCTATTTGCCAACACTCCTAATAGTTTAAATGTGAAATATATATTTAATGACCTCTTACGTTGCATATAAATACTATTCAAGGTGGCTCATACTATGTATACTTACCTTTCGAATCGTTTTATAAATTAAACAGAAAGATAAAAAGCAACTAAACTTAGAAACCTGATAAACAGGTTCAGACACCAGGGCCTCCTGACAATACTTAAACAACTTTGAAATAACACAATGCGTCGGAAAAACACCGTCAACATTTTAAGACTCAAAACAAATAATCTATTTAGGCTCGATCTTTCAATTCTTAGTTTATTCCTTAGATAGCTAACTGAAGTATAAAATTAACTGGCTGTTTATCTATCGAATAGCTGTTTTAAATTTTTCTATCTTCTTTTACTCAAAGAATAGCTATCTATCGTTTGTCTATGTACTTATATCGCTAACTTCACACTGATTATCCACAAGTGAGATGCACTTAAACAATCATTGCAATGTTAGAATAAAACCAGACAAAAGTTGATGTTGGACAAATTGACAATGACGTCTATATGAAAAACAACCTCAGCTTTTTTTGCTGTCTAAAGTTGTGGTAAAAAGTTTGTGATTTAAATAACACTCAAAACTTCTTCTCAATCTGAAAATAATCACAAATGACACACCACATAACCTTAAAATGTCAAAGAAAACGCGTAGATAATCTTAACCAGCCCCTCAAGAAGCAGATAACTTTATTCCTCAGTTAGCGGCTTTATTCAACTGATAACATCTATCTGACCATTGATAAATTAAAAATCTTGTTAACCTTCGAATAAACTTTATTCTATAGATAAATTTCATTATCTGTGGATTGAAAAATCGGCCCTTAAAAAAAATATTGCTGTTCGTTTGTTTCGCTAAAACTCAAGAGTGGCTGGACTGATTTGGCTAATTTTGATCTTTATAATACATAAGTGTAGGATAGTTCATAATTTATTTCACATTCATTTATATATGCTCGAGGATGGATACACATAACAATTATTTAATAATAAAACGTTGTTTATTACACGCCAATATACTCAGGCATTGTTTCTTCGAAAAAAAACCCAGCAATAAATTTAAGAATTAGGTAAGTACTTGTAAGATTAACAACAGTAAAAAGCATATAATATGCTTACTTACTAGATAATAACGTGAAAGACTTACAAAAGACAAATAAACCAATTGTTTATTGCATCTATACTCATGGATCCATAAACTATACAGTAAATTGACTTGCTTACATAAGACAACTTGACTTCATGTCATATAATACCGGGTGATCATTCGAAGACTACAGAAACAATTGTCATACTCAGTGTGACGAAGTAAAATATTATTTTTCACTTCCCATGCTCTAAAAGTACTCCAATATGGCCCTACGAAGCGGGACCAAAGTAATTGGTTTTTTAATTTCCTTCATTTGACAAAGACAAACTCAAACAGCCAGTAAATATACTATAATCTGTGGATTGTGGACCATCTTCATTGCAAAAATGTTGAGAGTTTTAGTTCCATGATTTGTCCGCAAAGAAGGTGGCGCCATGTGTTTTAAATTATTTATCTGTGACTGGTTCAGAAGAAAAAACTGACAGCGAAAATTTCAAAACTTTTGTCGAGTAAATTTGTTCGGTTGTAAAGGTTTTTTTACTAAATTGACTATTTGTCTTGCACTCAAAGTGAAAAGTACAGTTTGCACCTCGAGGTCGAGACTAAACGCCAACTTATTATACCCTCGGTTTCATTGACTCATTTTTACTATTCGGTTTTATTCAAAAAATACTGACTGTTTGACTGATTTGTATGGTAACCTTGAAAAAGGTTAATAAAATTAATTTAATTTTAACTTAGATAGTTTTTAAATCATTTACTGAGTATACCATATCATTTTTGTAAGTCTTTTGATAATCACCCGGTATAAATAGTTAGTTGACTTTGTTTGATACCTATTCAATTTCACACAGTTCAAAAACTACTGCGATATTATTAAACCATTATAAGCTAAATTTTATTTATTTTGAAAGTGTTTACGTAGGGTGTATAACTAGGGAATTTTAAAAAATGAAATTACCTTTTTTTAATTTAGGCTACATTTTAACTGGAGAAAAGTCAACGCTGGTGAAACGACCGGTTATCAATACATATATATATACATACACACCATCATCTTGATTCATAGGTACGAGTATGTTCAACTTTCCCAAAGGACAACTTTTTATAAGATTATTTAATTTCGTTCTGAGGTTATTGATATAACCTCAGATCATATATATACTCGTATTAATTTAAGGCCTCCTACAATTTAATTTAAAACGTAATCCTTCAGATAAAAGCCTTTACATTATTTTTAAATTAAATTGTAATGTAAAAAATAATATTTAAAAAAAATACCTTTTGGGAGGTTGACCAAATGAACCTAACCACACCATCACGCCTTTTTCCCAAGGGGCACAGACCATACCTTTCCACTTGCTACGGTCAGTCTTAATACTAATCAGTGGGTGCTATATAACACTGTGGTCCAGGCCTTCCTCTTGCAACATATCCATCTACCCTCGCCTTGGAAGTTTCGTTACTTGCCTCTCATCCATTTATACCATATGACCAACTCATCCCCATCTTGACGACACGATAGGCGCAGTGTGCAGCATGCACGATTGTACCACGATTTCTCGCCTCGGCTTGCGTGGGGTCCCGAGTTCGATTCCCGGTTGGGTTAATTCAGGAAGCGGTCTTTTTAAGATTGGCTCGGGTCTGAGTGTGTTGGGAAACGCCCCTGACTTATTCCTCTGCCTGGTACCTCGTAACACAAGGATATTTTATCCTTACCTCGAGACCATGACAAGTGGTGTGTTATGTGGCGCAATTATGTTTAAATTTATATTTAAATTTATATATATATCTCTATTTTAGTGACAACATTCTCTTTCACATCACGACGCTCTCTAATTATGTTAATATTTCTGATTCCAAATAAAATATTAAAAATGACAAAGGCTTGTTATTCTGTGTCAATAGTTTCCCTAGACTATTGCCACAGATCAACACGCCACGCCTATAAGTTTTAGTACTTGAATAGTAGTTGAAACCAAAGTAATTATCATAAACACTCAGACCGACACGGATATCTGTTTCATCATAGATTAAGGATGGCTTTTGCATAATTTAATAAATATTTTCTTATTGTGATTGCTTTGCTAACGCTTGACCTCTATCTTGTCTATTGTTAGGTATGATAAGGTCAAATGCCATAATGCAACAGGTACAGTCGACCACAGATAAAGCTAAACACTGTGGCCACGAATAACGCATGCGGCACGGCGCACTGGACAGATAGTCCGCTTAGAACAAACCGCCATTTTGATCACGCACACAGACACAGTGAACTTACAGGCAACACCGGTGAGAATCGCTGCCAGTCGCACTGTCGCGAGTGTTTATGTTTTTGTAGAGCCTTGTGCAATTTTTCACATGATGTATTTTGTTTTTGATGGGTTCTGCCCCTCGATTCAGAAGAAAGTTATCGACCGAGACGGTAATTTTATTCTATTTTTAATTCATTATTTAAGTATGAGTAGTTTTATTTAATTTAGTTTTTGTAAACTAAAGACCTTCGGCTTTAACATATAAAAAAAATTATGGCTTCAGTTTAAGCGGGTAATTTACTATAATAACAACAAACTTACCGAATCGGTCGATAACTTCGTTGTGAATCGGGGGGCAGTTCTGTCAAATAGGGCTTATACCTACCTACTTCATTTTATAAATTCTAAGCTTATATAGCATATAGTAGGATCAGGAGAGATCGAACGTACAGCCTACAATTTGAGCTCTTACTTAACAAACAGACCTGTCAAATTCCCGAGAATATTACCTATCCATTTACTATGGTATTACGCTGCAAGCTAGCGTTATTCCATCAAATACTATATGTTAAAGATATGTAGTACAGTTACATTCGTTATGTTACCATCTTAATTGGGTAGATCTAGTTCTTATGATCCAGTTTAATTATGTTGAAACTAATTACGACGTCAGTTTGCGAATTGATGAAATAATTTAAGTAATGTATTTAACAATAACCTTCACAAAATGCTCTCTACACATGCAACTTTGAATGCAGGGTCTCTTAAGGTTTGAAGGCACATAAGAATCATCATCATCATCATCCGTGCGGTCTATCCCGGTTGTGAACCCACACTGGTGTGTGGGGTCCCAGGGTCCGCCTTTCTTATTTTCTTGGCCCACTTCGCGCGGTCTTGTGCATCCTCAGTGGTGAGTCTGTTGGCACGCATGTCACCCTTAACGACGTCGAGCCACCGCTTCTTGGGTCGACCTGAAGGCACATAAGAATACTCGTGTATTAAATGTTGGTACTTGGTTTGTTGAATCCAACCAAACACCTCTTAACATAATTTAGTGACCGGTTTATGCACCAAAATCCGGCGACCTTAATTCGTCTGTCTAGTGAGTAGCCTGGCTACTTTAGATTCCGTAGTGTTCTAGGTTAGATTCCCGGTAGAGTCAATTCAGGAAACGATATTTTCTTGCTCGGGTCTGGTTGTGTGGCGCATATCTATATATATTTATCACGTAGCGAAATACCGATAATTATTGTATTCAAAACGACACACAGTAATAAGAATCAATTAATTATTATAACGTTTGTACAATCCACACTAATTAATGTTATAAGTACCTACGATGGCTTATTTTTACTTATTCAAGATTAAATGACTTAAAAATACGTCTGTTTTCGTTCAATATTTAACTTGACGCACGTCTGCCTGAAATTTACATAGCTTAATATAGATTAGAAATTCCAGGAAACGGTTTTACCACTTTATACTTGTCGTTTACAGTTACAATACATTTTGCTTTAGTTAACTTGCATTGTTTACGTGACGTTAACACGACATAGTCAGCTGTGGCACCTTACGTCTCCTTAATAACTAATGCCAAGTGCTAACTCGTAGCTCTTAAACCCAGAGGCATTTAAGACCCTTGAGACTATGCCACTGCGTAGAGATATTGCCAGGCTAAATGTTCTCTATCGCTTTTCAAAATGGGGAATGCTTTAACGAGTTATTCCAACTTATTCCATCGTCACCTTTCCACTACTGTACAACGCGTGCTGGACTACGGCGTCATCCACACACAATTCAGCATTTGTTGGCGCGAAATAAAAGGTTCGGTGACTCGTTTCTTTGTCGTACCATCCAGACGGGGAACGCTCTTCCAGCGCAACTATCCCTTGCAAAAACCGTATAATAAAACCTTGGATTACATTGGGTGTTCTTCGCTGTATCAGAAACAGAAATGCAATGCAGATGAAACTAAAATCTGATCCTAAAAATGATATTCTAAAAATAACATATAGACGCTATCGTAATCATTGTAATGCTCTGATTAAAAAGTTAAAAAGGGATTACGACAGAGATCAACTTAATAAAAATAAAAAGAATCCTAGGTCACTCTGGAAATGTATTGATAACATCACTCACCGTAAAATAAATAAATCAGATAATTTAGAACTGCTAACCTGTAAACCAACCCCTAAAGAGTCTGTAGATTATGTAAATACCTATTTCTCAAATATTGGCAGATCCTTAGCTGATAAAATATTCGCGCGTCAATCGACTCAAGGTACACTTATTAAAAACTCTTCCCCTTCACATGTGGCCTCTTCTCTTGTCTTACTGGAATCTGACCCAGATGAGGTCTACGGAATCCTAATGGGGTTAAAATCCAATAGTGCTTCTGGCTGGGATGGTATCCCAACCACATTTTTGAAGCTGGTTACAAGAGAGATAGCTCCTGTTATAGCCCACTTAGCTAACCTCTGCATTACCCAGGGCACCTTTCCTACTGCGCTCAAACATGCAATAGTAACTCCCATACACAAGAGTGGAGACAGAGATGAGGCTAGTAACTATAGACCTATCTCAGTTCTCCCAGTTCTTTCAAAGATTTTAGAAAAAATTATAAATAATAGATTAGTAAACTTTTTGAACAGATACACATTAATATCCGAGTCTCAATTTGGTTTTAGGCGAGGGATCTCAACAGAGGATGCTGTGATCGCTTTAACATCTTACATAACCGATAACGTTGATGGGAATAGGAGATGCCTGACAGTTTTTCTAGACCTCCAAAAGGCCTTCGATACCGTCTCTGTCCCCACTCTTATGCATAGACTAGAATCTTTGGGTGTTAGGGGTACTCCCCTGGCTCTGCTGTGTGATTATCTTCGAAATCGTAAACAAAGTACGAGGATTGGTGACTGTGTCAGCGAACTAGCTAATATAACATATGGCGTGCCCCAGGGAAGTGTGCTGGGACCCACGCTTTTCTTAATCTATATTAACAACCTTTGCAACCTAAATATCAGCAATGGTAGGGTTTTCTCATATGCGGATGACACCGCAGTGGTTTTTACTGGTACAACATGGGTCGACGTTCATAAATATGCTCAAAAAGGCCTAGCTCAAATAGCTGGTTGGTTGGATGACAGTTTGTTGACTCTAAATGCGTCCAAAACTAATTACGTATGTTTTACAAATTACAACAATACTCAACCTGACTCAGACTACCAAATAAAGATCCACTCGTGTAACAATTTTAATAACAATGATTGCTCTTGTACCATTATAAATAAAATAGCTAAAACAAGGTATCTTGGAGTAATTCTTGACCAGCGCCTGTCTTGGCACGCTCACATTGACCTGCTATCTGGCCGAATGCGTAAACTTTCTTGGGTTTTTAAAACTCTCAGACACGTAGCCGACATGTTTTTAATGAAACAAATATATATATCACTGGCGCAATCAGTACTTAATTATTGTATAACAGTCTGGGGTGGGGCAACTAAGGTACATTTCCTGACACTGGAACGATCACAAAGGTCCTTGCTCAAAGTTCTTTATTTTAAACCTTACAGGTATCCCACGGATAGCCTCTACTCAGAATGTGGTATTTTATCTGTGAGGAAACTTTACATCCTACATGCAATTTTAAAGCTTCCTATAAAACTGTCACTCCACCCCACTAAACAGACTAAAAGAAGAATTTTAAATGTTGCACCTGTGCACCGCGTTAAAACCGCCTTTGCAAAGAGACAATTTATAGGACAATCGACGCACTTATACAACAAAATAAATAAAATGCTAAATTTTTACCCCTTAACCATACATCAATGCAAAAGTATACTAGAGAATTGGCTTCAAAATAAAAATTATAACGAAATAGAAAACCTCACCATACATTAGCAAATAAACCAAAAAGTCATAACTTAGTATGCATATAGACATAATATTATCAGTATTATATTATTATTTTTACACACGCACACACACACACATCCACACACACACCCAAACACACACACACGCATCCACACATACACCAATAAACTGTACCAGTAACTTTGTTTGTCGTTTTACACAGTCCAAACAAATTCTGTAAACCTCTTCTCGTGCTTTTTAACCTTTCTATCTTAAATTAAGTTATTTACCCAAGATTCGTTTGTTGATTTTTATAAGAACCCAATTATAAATTGTTTGGAAGAAATCTCTTTATAGTGATAAGACCTATCTAATATAAGTAACGAATTGTATGTTAGTTTTCTTCAAGTAAATACTACTGTAATACTTCATAGCAAATGCAAAACCAAATGTACAATAAATAGATTAAACGAATATACTCGTAACTTTAAGGTATCATTTTTATAGTAAGCTTGAGAAGGAGCGGGGTCTCCTCACACAGGTACATGTACTTAAAAGGAGGCCCCTTCCACTAGTTATGTAACATTTTACAGATACCGAATAAATATATTTTCATATTTTTCATATATTTTCATATTTGTTAACCTGTACTAAGAAGTTCGGTGACTCGTTTTCGCTGTCGTACTTATCATCCAGACATGGAACGCTCTTCCAGCACATATGTTTCCTTCCACATAAAGTCCCGGGGTCATCAAGCGTGGCGTGAAAAGGCATTTTTGCAGGCCTTCAAGATGAGGCGGTTTGCTTTGCATTACTGAGGCTTGTCGGCTTCATATTTGGACCTTACGGCCGCTTTTTATCAAGAAGAGTGAGGTCATCTTGACTGACAAAAAAGTAGAAGCATGTAGTATAAATTGCCCTGGAGGAAGAAAAGTGTGCATAAACATGTGCGTGCAATGACAAGTGAAAGTGCCACTGACGACCTGATCAACTATAAATAAAACACTTTTGTTCTCAGAAGAATCTGATACAGATAACAAAAACACAGATTTGTTTAGTGATTTCATCGGCATGATTTGTCTTGAGAATGATTTTACTTTTTTGAAGTAGGTATTACTAGTATAGACCAGATATTGTCTTGACTTTTTGCAATTTTGATGAATTGATATTGATATTGTAGTTATTTATATGTTTTTTTCTTGTATGACTAATAGATGAGTCGAATAACAAAGATTTTGATTGTTACATTTTGAAAATTATTATAAAAAAATAATATAAAAGACGTTTCAATATCATATTTTGTACTACCTTTTTAACAAAAAATAGATATAACCTTACTACCTCTCACGTGAATTTGGTTTTAGAAAGCGCAAAATGTAAGCAAGAATGCTAAAGCGACCGTATACGAGCAAAAAAAAACGCAAACCTGAAAAATAGAAAAAAACAACATACCTACTTCAAACTAATGTATCTGTCACCAATAAGTAACGTTTAAAAGAAAGCTATTTTTAGAACTATAATTTATGAGTAGTTACAAATGTAAATAGGACGGCATATTTTTAACATTGTGCATGTTGTCGCTGATGGATGACCAACAGTTAGGCATATTGAAGATGGATGACCCTTCAAGAAAACGTCACATCGAAGTATTTTAGTGTTGACCCGTTAAGAATAAGAATATTAATTACCAGTTAGAAAATTTCAACTTTTAAAATTCAAAATTCGAACCTGCAACGAAAAAATCTAATAACAGAAACTACAACGATGGCGCAAAATACAATACGAGAATTCGCTGAGATTTAACGGCCTCTGTACCATAGTAATATTCAAGATGTGTCTGCTACCAAAAACAATTTGAATTTGACTTTAGATGGAAAACTGAGCATTTTGAAATGTTAATTAACGCAATTAGAAAATCATAGCTTCATAAACTATACCACAGCCTAGGTAACTATTTGATATCTTATTCATTTCACGATCTTATGTTCATTACAGTGATGAATTGGGCTTGTCAACCTCATATCTGGACCTCACGACCGCTTTCCATCAGGTGGAGTGAGGTCATCTTGACGGGCAATATAAAAAAAAAAGAATTGATTTTATTTTAATAGTTCCGTACCATTCAATTAAAAGAAAAAAAGGTTACTTTTGTTATCACAAAAACGGAAATCAATGAAACCTGTGAATTTGTAGTTATCATATTATTATGAAGCTTCCATGGAAAATTGATTCGCGAGATCACCTAGCACTTGGCCATTTTTTTCATAAGAAATACAGAAAAATCGGTTATTACTTAATTCATAATTTACTTAGACTAAAGGTTATAAAAAAAGGAAATAAAATAAAACAATAAAAGAATGCAGGCTGATGAACTTTATATTTCATTCTTAAAGACCAGGCTTTAAGAAACTTTCCAAGGGAACTTCGCTGCGCCCCCAGAGTACGGGTTTTACCAGAGTATCTGTTGCGAGTTGCACAAAGAGATTGGAATGAAATGTTGCCTGATTTTGCCACTAAATGGTGCTTTTTTTATATTGCCCGTCAAGATGACCTCACTCCACCTGATGGAAAGCGGTCGTGAGGTCCATATATGAGGTTGACAAGCCCAGTCATTCAAACGAATCACTGGGCTGGCCATCCTCACCTTGAAGGCCTGCAGAAATGCCTTTTCACGCCCCGCTTGAAGAACCCGGGACTATACGAGGAAGGAAACACATCTGCTTTAAGAGCGTTCTACGTCTGGATGGTACGACAAAGAAACGAGTCACCGAACCTTTTAGTTCGGGCCAACAAATGTTGAATTGTGTGTGGGTGACGCCGTAGTCCAGCACGCGTGGTACGGGAGTGGAAAGGTGAGGGTGGGATAAGCTGGAATAACTCGTCAGAGCATTCCTCATTGTAGAAGCGATAGAGAACACTTAGCCTGGCAATGTCTCTACGCAATTGGAGAGGCTCAAGGGTCAAAGTTGCCTCTGGGTTTCCAATAATACGGATAGCACGCCGCTGCAACCTGTCAAGAGCTTCGAGTAGGTACTTAGCGGAACCGTCCCAGAGATGAGAGCAGTATTCCACACACGACCGAACTTGTGTCTTATACAAGAGACAGAGCTACTCAGGCGTGAAGAATCGTCTCACTCTGTTCAGGACTCCCGAGTTTACGGGATGCAGTTCTAATGACGCTTTCAATGTAGTCCCGCTGGTTTAGGTTGCTACGAACATCCATTCCAAGGATATTTAGGCTATCCTTAATCGGTAGCGGGGTGCTCTGAAGAGTGAGATGGGAAAGGAACGGCGACGCCTTTGCTGTGAATGCACACATCTGCGTTTTATTGGCATTGAACTCGACAAGATTGCATGCACCCCATTCTGAAATGCGGTCCAACACTACGTCAAGCTCAACAACAAGACTTCGCCTCTTCTCCTCGATGTCAGTCTGCTTTGCCCCAGGGCGCTCGAAATATCGCGCGTGGACCGTGCTATCATCCGCATAGCAATGAATGTTACCAAGAGATAACATGTCATTGATATGCAGAAGAAACAACGTCGGCGACAAGACGGAGCCCTGCGGCACTCCGTCATTAATCTGGAGAAAGCGTGATTTTCGACCATCGCAAAGGACACGAATTCTACGTCCCTCCAGAAATCCGGCGACCCAGTCGCATAGGCGAGGTGGCAGACTATATGCCGGAAGCTTGGAAAGAAGCGAACGATGCCATACACGGTCGAAAGCTTTGGCAATGTTAAGGCTGACGGCCAAAGATTCCCCATGCTTGTCCATAGTTTCCCCCCAGATGTGTGTTACGTACGCTAGAAGATCACCCGTAGACCGTTTTGGTCGGAAGCCGTACTGACGGTCGTGAATGAGAGAGAGATCCTCTAGGTAGCGGATGAGCTGCGTGTTTATGATCCGCTCAAACACTTTAGCTGAAACTGAGGTTACGGCTATTGGACGGTAATTGGCAGGGTCAGACCGGTCCCCTTTTTTGGGAACTGGTTGAACGTTCGCCTCCCTCCAAGACAGCGGCACAAGACCCAAATTGTAGGAGAGGCGATACAGGCTAGTGAACACTGGAGACAACTCCGCTGCACATTTCTTCAGCACCACAGCTGGAATTCCATTAGGGCCACTGGCTTTCCCGACATCGAGTGACCGCAGTTCGGCCTGAACATCACACTGCCTGATACGAATATCCGGCATTGTGGAGCCGCAATGTGGTATTTCAGGCGGCGCAGCACCGCAGTCATCGATGCAAGAGTTTGCGGCAAAGAGCTTAGCCAGTAAATCGGCTTTCTCTTACGGCTGATGAGCCAACGATCCATCAGGGAATCTCAGTGGGGGCAGCGAAGGCACGCAGAAGTTAGATTGCACGTGTTTAGCCAGTCGCTAGTAGGAGCGGCTACCCGTAGGGTGCGTGATGAGTTCTTGGCCAACACGTGCAATTCGCTGGGCGTCTGCTCAAATGTAAGAAAGAAGAAAGAAAGAAAAACCATTTATTGACTCAAAACACAATTTTAGCTTAGACTAGAGGGTACATTATGCAAAGAAACAATACAGGGAATAAAAATCAACAATGAAGTAGTGGGCCAATCAGGACCCTGCCTCAGCATGTGCCACTGCAGTGCAAGCACGGCAGAGACGCTGGTATTCTGGCAGGGCCTGCTGATGTAAGCCCTCTTCGTGGCCTTGGTGGCTTTATTAAAGGGTGCTGACTCGACACTATACAAACTCGCGTTTACGTGCTCGCAAAACGCGATGGTGAAGTCATTTCATTCCTCACATTAGTAAAAATACTTGTTCGAAACATGTTACAAGGAAACTTAGATGACCGACTCATAGATAAGACGCCCTCATAATTGAGTAAATGCTTTGTCTCTTATATCAACTTGATAAAATCGTCATTTAGTACAAAGGCTGATAGGTGATTGATTAGGATATTGAAATCGGGCAATGACTGTGTTTTGTACGAAAATTACTAAGAGATTTAGGTAGATTTGGTTAAGTAGGGAATAGGATTGTCGGTATCAATTCGGTTCAATTGATAAATGTAACGAATACTTAAGGCAAAAAAGTTGGTCAGTCTCCAGAATAACATGTAAAACTGGTTACTTTTATCTTATGAGAACATAAAGATAAGAATCATAAAAGATTGATAGATACTCGTAGATAGGTAGATCTTCGAATGTTCTCAATTTATAGTAGAGTATAAGTGGACTTCTATTTATAGATTTATAACTTTTAGTGCTGGACCAGTAGCTTAGGGTTACCGTTACTGGGTAAATTAATTTACTTTCGGACATTCGTTCACATTTTTCAAATACTGTCCTGTCACTGTGGTCCTCTTAGAATCTGACTATACATAGCATGTAACTGGTTTTAAACATTGTTACTACAAAGGATAAGCTACCTTGTTAATAGAAACTTAACCGGCATTATAACTTTAGCTGTAGACATTTTGATGTTAACTCGCATGTTGACGCGGCGCTAAGAATAAAAGATATAAAACATTGCATTAGTAATTGATTGCGTTTTTTATAAGACGGTGAAACCATGTTACTCGAAATTCAGAGCAAGAATAAATTAAACAAGATTGTTTGAAAACTATGTTGTATGTACCTAAATAACGCCAATTCTCCAATAACAGCTGCACTTATAGGGGTTATCTAACCTTCAAGTGCTGTTTTAAAATTAGGTGACACTTCAGAATCAGAATAAGTTTTCAAGAGGTATCAACTATTAATGTATCATGTGACTAGCTTTTCAGGCTTATCAATCCTACTAAACGCTAACATAGTTAAAATGAGAATACCAAAATCCCCGATAAACCACATCTGTGATAAAGACCAGACCAGATTGAACCAGCTGCTTTCACACTTTGATGTAAATAACTTACTACATGAGAAACAATTTGGTTTCACTAAACACAAGAGCACAACTGATGCAGGTGTAGCACTTATCAAACACATATTTGATGCTTGGGAAAACAAGCAAGATGCAGTAGGAATATTTTGTGATATTTCAAAAGCATTTGATTGCGTGGATTATGAAATATTACTGATTAAGCTAAGACATTACGGTGTTTCAGGTATCTCATCTCAATTAATACAATCCTATCTTACAGATAGAACTCAAAAAGTTAGTATATCAACGGAACTGCATCTTCCGGTGCCACCATACGTATGGGAGTGCCCCAGGGATCTATATTAGGACCTTTGCTTTTTCTTATTTATATAAATGATCTTCCTACCTATGTCAAAGATATTTGTGAGATAGTATTATTTGCTGACGATACCTCGTTGATTTTTAAAGTCGACAGAGGTAAGCAAGCATTTGACGATGTAAATAATACTCTCTCAAAAGTACTATGTTGGTTCACTAGTAATAATTTATTACTTAATGCAAAAAAAACAAAGTGCATCAAATTCTCTATGCCCAATGTGAGACAGGTTGATACTATTGTAACTATGAATGACGAGCCATTAGAAATAACAAATTCTACTGTATTTTTAGGAATAACTTTAGATTCTAAGTTACAATGGGGTCCGCATATCACGGCCCTGGCAGGGAGACTCAGTTCCGCTGCTTGTGCTGTTAGAAAAATACAACTCTTGACTGATATTGAAACAGCAAGACTAGTATATTTTAGCTACTTTCATAGTGTTATGTCGTATGGTCTACTGTTGTGGGGTTCAGCTGCAGACTTGAACACCATTTTTGTACTTCAAAAAAGAGCCATCCGCTCCATTTACAAACTTAGACCACGCGACTCGCTTAGGGAAGTATTTAAGAAGATCGATATTTTAACTGTGCATGCTCAGTATATTTTAGATAACATAATGTATGTGCGCAAAAACTTGCATCTGTTCAAAAAAAACAGTGACACTCATAAACATAATACCAGAAATAAAAACAAATTGAAAACTCCCAGTCTTAGGCTACACAAGGTGGGAAACTCATTTGTGGGTCAATCTGTAAAATACTTTAACAAAATACCTCAAAGTCTTGTTGATCTACCTCTTCACAAGTTTAAGTCTGCAATTAAAGCAAAGTTAATGAAACAAGGTTATTATAATGTAGAGGATTACTTGAACGACAAAAGTTTGTGGTCATAGTAGGAATAATCTGCTCCTCTGCTCAATATTGTGTTCTTTTTTCTACTCGCATTGACTGTACTCTGAATTTATTTTTTGTAAAACAAACAAAGTTGAAAAGAGTAACTATCGAGTTTCTTGCCGGAGTCTTCTCGATAAGAAGCAACGTCCGAACCGGTGGTAGATTCACATTATGTATATTCACGATGTGTACTAATATTGTACTATTTTATTTACGTTTATTATTATTATTTCTGTATACTTTTTTTGACATGTCATAAGTGCTTTATACAAGCTTAAATGAATAAATGATTTTTTACTTTACTTACTTTACTTTACATAACTAAACCAACGAGGTAGGTAAGCCCAAAGACACTTTGACTCTAGATATACTCGTATCTCTCGCGCAAGAAAGAAACACAAGATACATTTGAAAGTTTTTTGGTATGAAATAACCCAATGTTAGCCCGTGGGTAAACCTCCGGGAAGAAACTCATCCGACGCCTTAAGCTTCCAAGAAAGGTTAAACTTTAAAACAATCCTATTCTGTCAGAAGTGATAGCTAACTCCTAACCATGGCACGCAGTGTTTTCTTGGTAAAAATAACGCCAATTTCAAATCATACTCATTATTAGTCTATCTACTTAACTCCATTAATGGCAAAAACCTTCACACCTCCGAGCCATTAAATTCACAAAAATACCATGACTTTGAGTTTAGCTATCATTTTGCTACAATTCTAAAAATATTTATAAAAACTGCATTGATTTCATGATTCAACATAAAACCCGTCTTAATCATGACCATGACAAATATATTTGAACTTTTATATTTATAGAATCTTATCCGATAATCCTTTGCTGAAACGAGCTAATAATATTGACAGTAAGTCAAATCATATGACCACTTGAGATGGGCGCATGCGTCAATAGAATCTACTTATCAATAATCAACTTCAGATGTGATCTATCTTTGCGTTTGATATAAACCGCCTTTGATGACAGATTGAAAAAGTGTGTGTGAAAATCCTGTCTGCTTGGATTTGCTGAAATGCATTGTTTTTAATATCTAAAGATAGATTGTTTTGTATTTAGTTGCATAACGAATTTCAAACCAATAATGATTTGAAGTCTGTGTTTGTTTTGGAGGTTTAAAAAGGTTCTAGAGTAATTACACGTCTACATAGATTGATTGGCGTAGTGCGCTGTAGCACGGTTTCTCGCCTTGCCTTACGTAATGTCCCGGGTTTGATTTCCGGTCGATTCAATTCAGTAAAATATCTTTTCTATATTGGCTCGGATCTCCCAGCTGGCTTAATTCCTTGTCTAGTAGTATCCTCGTGACACTTGGTTATTTGTCCCAGACCATGACAAGTGGTGTGTTGTTTGGCGCATATTTATTTATTTACTAGCTGCCCATCCATAGCAGGCTCAAATTTATTTATTTATTTTATATAGGAAACAAACAATTTTTATTCAACCTTAAGATTACTTAAAATAAATAACACTAATATCAGATAAGTTTCCACTGATGTTTGACACAAATCATCGAACAATCAACGTTATCAACGCTAAGACTCTGAATTACAAACAGAAAATGAAAAATAATAGTAGGAACTTAAATACTCACAAATAAACGGTTCATCCTAAATTGTTACTCCTTAAGATTTTACATACATCGTTTCTAATCTCAGGGGTTCTACTACTATAGATATCTAAATTACAAAATTTCTTATTAAAGTTACCAGTCGATCTGAACAAAAAGGCGTTGCTGGCATAATTTGTTTTAGTGGATGGCATCCCGAATGCGTAACTGCAGCGAGAACCTGTCCGAGGGCATCTGAATCGTATATTTTCCAACAGAAATGCTATACCTACTAGGTTTTTGATAATCTTATACAGAAAAAAAAAAATTGGTGTTACTCCGTACGGCGTTCTAATAAAGAAGGCACGGAAGGAACTGCTTGCATTGTGCAGCTTTAAAATTCAGATGTCTTGCCATTTTTTGATTAATTCTCTCGATGCTGTCTATAGTAGGTATATTATTAAGTTTATTTTATTTATGTTATTGAGTTTACGCTTTATGCACGTACTTGCCATTTTATATTATAATTCCTCTACCTGTAGGTTGCCTGGTAGGGATCGCTATCAGCGATAAGGCCGCCTAAATTGTGCATTGTTTTAATGTAATACTTATAGCATTAAGTAAAATGTACAATACAGAATATTATCTATTTATCTATCTGTCGACATAAATGTTATATTGCGGGTTCCAAACTGTAGCAGCGTACTCCAGAATAGATCTAACATAGGCATTATACAAATAAAATCTAAGAGCTCTTTAAAGAAAATGACTAATTATAAAACGCGCAATTGTATTTTACTATCATAGAAATTTCATACAAAATTAATATCAAAATTTTATCATAATTTAAGGTCACATTTCGACAAAAAATTGTGAATCCATTCAGGTCATAAAAGCAGTTCTCAACCAACATATTTACATACCATCACGACTTTTTCCCAAGCGGGGTAGTCAGAGGCAAGTGACTTTGCCGTCATGGTGAACGAAACACTCAGAAGCCCACTTTTCACCAAAAACCAACAACACTCTAAACATTATCCTTTTTAAAACGTATGATTTTTTGTAGATTCTGAATAAGGCTTGGGAGTAAATTAAACTCAAACTCAAATATCTTTAGTGAAATAAACTTAGTCAGTACTTTTAAATAGTCAAAAAATATACTAAATAATAGACATACCTAAATACTATAATAATATGAATAAATAAACAGTATACAAACATAATGCAACTCTACCACGACTGACGACCGACTTGGTGTAATGGTTATGAAGTTGGCTACTACACCAGAGGTCGCGGGTTCGATCCCCGCACAGTACAAACATTTTGTGTGCATGAACATGTCTGTTTGTACTGGTCTGGGTGTCTCCTATGTATAATAAGTATGTATTTACAAAAGAAAATGTATTTAAGTATGTTTATCCGTTGTCTAGTATCCCATAACACAAGCTTTAATTAGCTTACTTTGGGGCTAGATGGCGCTGTGTGGAATAATGTCCAGGGATATTTATTATTTATTTATCACCACCGCGTCGGAGAAGTTGATTCTTACTGAGAAGACCCGGCGAGAAACTCAAACTTGTTGTGGTTTTACAATGCGAGTAGTAGAGTACAAATTTGTTTTTTGATAAAAAAAAATGCTTAAATTCTAACATTAAAAACTAAACAGAACAACCTAACAAGTAGGCAGCAAAGCTACACAATTATATTGATACTATTTCTACTAAAACAGTCTGTAGTTGAAGGTGGTATGATATACATAACCTGTTTGGATATCTTGTGCGGAAATTGCACTTCTCGTGTTTCTTACTAAAAAGATGTGAGTTTTTTTTGACAAATATTAATATCTCATATGTATAGCGAACGCAATGCAAGTATACCTATTTAACTTCCTAAAAATAGGTCAGAGGGAGGGCCCGTGGCCTAGTGGTTAAGCACTCCAACTCGGATCGCAGATCGTGTGGTCCCGAGTTCAAATCTGGCCAGAACCAAAATCTTTATGTTCATTTTTTAATTTCCGAATAACTCTCCGGTGATAGAAAACATCGATAAAACACCAAACCAACCCGGATAGCGGCGGAAGGATCGCCACCTACCACGTTGGGTTCTAATACCATTGGTGAAAAGTGGGCTTCTCAGTGTTCCGTTCACCATGACGGCAACAGTCACTTGCCTCTGACTACCCCGTTTGGGATAAAGTCGTGATGGTATGTATGAAAAAATAGGTCGTGCGTGATTCAAGTTGTCCTAATCCGCAAATACTTCTGATACATTTTTTCAATAATAGATATAAAAGCACGGTTTGTGTTCGTTGCAATTCCCCACAAGATCAGCCCATACCTGAATATAGAACCCACATGTGCGTGATAGCCATCTAAGCTGTCCGTTGATTAGCTAATTACGATATAGAGCGTAGTTAATGAATCTGTTCATCCTCTGACACACCATATCAACATGATGAACATCAACATTGTTAATACTAGAAAATACGATTTCGCTAAAAATCTCATGAGAGGCTGAAGGGTATACTTCTTCATCAGTTATGATAATGAAGACATGTACGGAAGTGATTAAAAGCACTCTTAAAAATTGAGGATCCTTAAGATAGCAACACGTAATATTAATATCAATCTATAGTAGATTACTAAATCCAACAATGAGGAAAAGTTCCGACCAACAGTTACGTCAGCAATCCAATACCTCATAATATGATTAATAAATCAATTGCAAGACGTGATAACTATTATAAAAATAATACTCGTAACATTATTACAAAGAAATAATTAAATCTATGGCGAGGTCTCTACTATACTATGGCTGCAAATAGAGATGACAAATGTATTTTTAATACATAAATAAAAGAATATTAATAAATATGCGCCAGAAAACACACCTCTTGCAATGGTCTCGAAGTAGGGATATCCCTGTGTTACGAGGTACCACACAAGAAAATAAGCTGGGCGTCTCCCAGCACACCCAGACCCGAGTCAATTCAGAAAAGATCGTTTACTGAATTGACCCGTCCGGGAATCGAACCCGGGACACTACGGAAACCGAGGCGAGAAACCGTGCTACAGCGCACTGCGCCAATCGTGTCGTCAAATGTAGATATGTTCATATTACTGTATGTATATTTATATTAACAGCTAGTTAATTAGATCAGACTATTTGAAAGTAACTACTAATTTTATTTGATCTATTTGAATATAAATATTTTAGACTTTGACTTCGTAAATGTTTTACAGTTTAATCTATCGACGTAAATGAAATCTAATGGTCAAAAGATTTTATGAATTTGAATTACAAAACATTGTTATTTATCTGACTTATTACCTACTTTAAGGTCCATTCAAAGCAGGAGTAATATCACGCAATTAACTGAAGTTTTTGTTTTAACTAACAAATGTTGTAATAACCGCTTCATTGTTTGTTTACAATGTTAATGAACTAAATTGTATTATTTACTGTGTAAACGTGTTGGTTACATGTTAAGTGTTTTGCTACTTTTACGATTAGCTATACAAATTCGGATGTGCTGAAGAGCATGCTTGAAATGGTATTGTTAGATATAACTTTATAGTTTTGTAGACTTTTAACACTATGTACTTGTAGATAGCAAATGTCCCTGTGACTAATCCTGCGCAATCTCTGGCTAGTAACTGAGTCGGAGTTCAGCCAGTTCGTCCCTTGGCATTCTTTCACAGCTTCAGTGAGTTAGTCCAAAGCAAGTTGAATTCGATTCGAGCAAGACGACACGATTGGCGTTGTGCGCTGTCGCACGGTTTCTCGCCTCGATTTCCTTAGTGTCCCGGGTTCGATTCCCGGTCGGGTCAATTCAGGAAACGATCTTTTCTGAACTGACTCGGGTCTGCGTGTGCTGGGAGACGCCCCTGGCTGATATCCTTGTGTGGTACCTCGTAACACAGGGATATTAATCCCTACTTCGAGACCATTACAAGAGGTGTGTTGTCTGGCGCATATTTATTTATATTTATTTAATGCTGCCGTCCTGGTAAACAGATCACTGAGAAGCCCACTTCTCGCCAAGCGTATTAGAACTCAACGTGCTAGGTGGTCAGATTTCACATTAGATCCAGTTTGCTTTGCTTTTTTATCGGTGTTTTCCATGACTGGAGACTGAGTCGCAAATACAACAAAAACACAAAAATGTTTTTAGCCAGATTTAAACTAAGACCTGCTTCCCGATTCAGAACAAAGTTATCGACCGATTCGGTTATTTTCTTTTATTTCTTATTCATTTATTTAGTATGGAGCACGTCTGGTTTATTTGTTTCACGCAAATTGAAGGCCTTTAGCTTTAACATATAAAAATATTGTACATTACCGTTAAGCAGGTAATTTACTATAATTAAAACAAATTTACCGAATCGGTCGATAACTTCGTTCTGAATCGGGGGGCTGAGTCCCAATTGCTTAACCCTTGCACCTGGGGCCCAGGTTGATTTTTTTACAAGTTAATTTCTTCATAGCATTTTTTTTGTTTAACTTTAAATTTTAGTCGGTATACCTGAAACTTTATCTCCAAAAATGTTGTGTATGCTTTAAAAGGCTCACATGTATGTCCTCGATATTAAATGGATCTTTATAAATGCTGTACATGCTTACCTATAAGCAAACCTAAATAAATAACTTGATCCTTGCGTTGTCAGGATGAAACCATCTCACACGGAATCTGTCTTGTCTTATCTTGCCATTTCAAGCATTTTACCAAGCAAATTTTTCTAAAACACTTTCCGCTGACGACTTATGTCAATCATTCCCAAATGCTAAACATGATGATACGTACCTTAAAAAAATGTTTTCTATGATAGAATAGGCAAGTAAAACCAAAGCTAAGTAAACCCGAAAATAATAAATATCAATTTATTTTAGACCGGAAATATCTAGAAAACTGCAAATCACATGAATATAGAGAACAAGTCCCTACAGGAAGTGAAATGAATCATCATTACAGTGACAAGGTAACATCGAAAAGCACTTTCAGATTAATCAGACTTTTCTATGATTATCATATCGATGAACACTGTAGTGCCTTGACTAGCTTTTGCCAACTGGCTCACTTATGTGAATGTTATTAAACGCACGTTGGAGTTACTGATGGTGTAGTAGTTTATTCCGAAATCTTTCTGCTTGTGCAATAAGGACCATCACAAAACGGTCATAATTATAGTGAGCATCATCTTCTGTTGTCTTTTTGCAATATTTGCATCCATGCTGACTCTGTATCATCATGGACTGAAGAAGCAAGCTTATTTCGACAGTATTCATCAGGAAATGTCACTGTTGATACATTCAAGTGTGTCAGTCGGTAAAATCTATCACAGATATGATGCATCATGCAGTCTTTAACAAGTGGGCGACTTTGCACAAAAAATGAATGGATTGTACATGCATACATACATTTATATAGCATCACGCCTTTTCCCCAAAGAGCTAGGCCGAGACCACATCTTTCCACTTGCTACGGTCCTGATATACATCTTGCGCTTCCTCCACTCTCATTAATCCTTTCATACATGCTGGTCGATTATGGGTACTCTTAACCTGACCTTTTCTAAGGACGTCTATGACTTGTCCTAAGGATGTCTGTTAAGGCCTTCCTCTTCAACAGCTCTATCATCCACCCACATTGTCCGGAGTAATTTAATATAAAGCTTATATTTTGGTAAAAAAAGGACAATATAATATAATTCTGCTGTTGTTTGTGCCAAACCATTCATTATCAATAGGTACTGAGAATTAGGCATCATGAATCATGAATCTGTTATAGATAGGTAATCCGATCCCATTATCAGGGTCATTTCGTAGTGAGACTATCAGACTATTAGACATGTTGTCACTTCATTCTTAATCCTTCATTTTGGTTTGTGTTTCTGTATTATTATTATCTGTTGAATTTGATCGAAGATATAGTATTAGAAATTGTAATTCTTGAGTGAAGGAAATATTTTTGTTTAAAAATGAGTGACGAAGAGGAGAAAGCAGATGTGGCCTTCTCAGTGCGCTTCAGACTGGTGATCATGCCTTGCTTGATTGCTATAGTCCTGCTCCTTTGCTTGATCTGGAAGTGCTACAAGACTAATCAGAAAATGTAAGTTTTATGTCAGTATATTCCAAACTCTTATTATTAATCGTCCCGGAATTTGCTAGAGACTTTAGCATTTTATTCCATAAGATTGCATCATCTAATTTTTAGTGTAAATATTTTTAACTAGTTTTTTTTATTTGTGTTGCATTTAGTGACTGTCAGAGTTAACGTCATTCATGTTGCTGAACAGCAAAGAATCGAATATTTACGATGAAAAAGAAAGAAACTGTTAAATGTTGGAAGAGGCCTCATCATGTTGTATTTTCTCGTAACTGAGGGTCCTAATTTCCCCGCTGTAATTTTGTTTGACGATTTTTGTCATCTGTGTCTATGCTAGGCATTGTGAAACGCACCGTGAAGGTCAGACCACCTAAATGAAGCAACTGGACTTAATGTGTGTACTGGCAAATAAAGGCAATAATATGTGGTGCATTTCTTTTGAATGGTAAATTAAATAGAATTATGACGTAGATATGAATAAATGATTGAGTATTAAATAAGAAGTTGTATTATGCAGTATTTTAACATTATTTGAAAATTAGAATTACCATCAACTGGAATAACAAAAAAGAAAGCAATAACATATTTTTCTACTTACCCAAAAGATGGCGCTAGTGCTAATTTAAACGTAAGTGACATTGCCTAAGCATGCGCTTTCGGCTTAGAGGCGCTGATTGACTGTTTGTATATCAGATAACACACGAAACTGTGCAAAAACAATACTTCATATTAAAGACATATTATATGCTTCGATATTTGGATATTTTTACTACATAGTTTACTATACCGAAATTTGAAAAATGTATGTAGATGAAGAACACCCTGATGCACTAAAACACTTAATTCGGATACCAATACTAAATACAAGTAAAAGTCACTATCACTCGAACGTTCCATTAAAAACAGTTCTATATTATTATTTTCGACGACCGACTTGGTGTAATGGTTAAGAAGTTGGCTACTACACCAGAGGTCGCGGGTTCGATCCCCGCACAGTACAAACATTTGTGTGCATGAACATGTCTGTTTGTACTGGTCTGGGTGTCTCCTATGTATAATAAGTATGTATTTACAAAAGAAAATGTATTTAAGTATGTTTATCCGTTGTCTAGTATCCCATAACACAAGCTTTAATTAGCTTACTTTGGGGCTAGATGGCGCTGTGTGGAATAATGTCCAGGGATTATTTATTTATTTATTTTACAGTCATTATATTCGAATTTAACTACAGACATTGTAGGTAAATGACATATGGCAACAAAACTTTTCAAAATAATGATAATTAAGAACAGTTTTGTTTCCCTAAGCAAGAATGTGTTAAGAATAATTGAAGATTAATGAATCTCTATGCACAGATAATATAAAAAGCCACATTAGCAGCGAGTGACGTATGATATGTTTTTTTTACTTAATACTTATTTTAACGGGAAGAAACAGTCTACGATGGCGCTGACGAACAGCTAGTAGATACATAATAAAACTTAATCTTGCATCATTCTATTCTATCTTGTTTGAAAGATCTATGCGCAAAGTAGACGGCGGGAACCGACTGTGTACCTGTTCAATACTATGGAGAGATTTGATCGAATTGCTTGAAACATGTTGCAGATATTTCTTTAATTCGGCTTGAACTCACAGAGAGCCATACAAAAATATAGACAATAATCGCCACCTGGCAAATATGATCCACGTCTGAAAAATTTCATTTCTGTCATATTACATAGAAGCAACCTCTTCCTAGATAATCTTGGTACTTTCTTCAAACATCAACCTATTCAGGACTTTCAAAACGCTTTTCATCTCTCCATTGAGAATTTCCACTATTTACTGTTACTAAACGATCTTTCATTTTCTACACAAAGATAGATGATCATCTCTTCGACACGAACGTTAGGCATGATGAGAACTTTTAAGATAACGAGTACATTCGAGATAAAAGAACACTATAGATAGATTATGGGTACATTACCGATAATCCAAACTCCAATCTCACTATCGTGGTTATTATGTTTTCAAACTTGATTACTGTAGCATCCCTTTTAGAATCTACTCGTAGTCTACTACTACTGTTGAGGTCAGTTCGGAATAAAATGATCAATAAGTGTTCTCTTACAGAATTGTTATTTTTCTAGAAGTATTCAAGATAGCTTTTTCAATTAATACTAAAAATCGTATAGTCTTTTTGAGTAAATTTCCGTTTAACTGTTTTGCCAAAAAGCTTTGTAACAGCTCGAAATTTTTTGGTTCGCAAGCCATAAAAGTTATTTCAATAATGGAGCAATATAGTTTTCAATTTTGTTTTTCAGTAATATACCTTGTTGTTGAGTTCTGTTTTATTTGTTTGCTAACTGATTCAAAATACCAAATCTGAGCTGCAAGTACATTTGCCACAATGCGTGAAGTTTCATCAGATACTTACATTTAGGATTAGTATAATGTTATTTTTACTTAAACTAGCTATCTTGATAAGTTTAGAAAATATAGTTATTTGATACAACTGTTTTTCTTGTCTCCAAGCAAATTAAAGCAGTCTTCCAGAATAACTTAACACACATTTTTTTAATTATACAGAATTTAACTTTATTTTGTGTAAACGGCTAAGAGTCTGAATATTCAGTCAAGAAAAGGAAATACACCGAGTATTACCAAAAAAACTCAATGCAAATTTAGCTTGGAACAGAACCAGCTCGAAAAGTGATGACTCATTTTTGCTTTTCTTTGTATATGACCATTGTACTATAATTTTAGTGCCTTTATTCGTTGATAATGGGTTCTATACTACTTCGCGGAATTGAAGAAGAAGAGAAATACAATTCTGTTGCAAGAGTACGTCTGATGCTGGTGTTGATGCCGTGTGTGGTCGCCATAATTCTTCTCATTTGTTTGGTTTGGAAGTGTTACAAGACGAATCAGAAAATGTAAGTTTTATTTTGCTAAATAACGTTTTAAACTTTCTTGTTGCATTTTAACTAATTCTAATAAAAATAGGTTTTTGCAACGATACAAAACTATCTACGGTTGTTTTACCTATTTTCTCGAAGTTTCGGCGACAATTATTGCATCTTGGTCACCGTGGTCACGAGTGGACTGCACGGTGACATGCAATTGTCGCCGAAACGTCGAGAAAACAGGTAAAACAATTTGCCGTAGTTTTGTTTCGTTTCAAAAACCCGTTTTTATTAGAATTTATTTTGCTATCCTAGTTTTTGTATTCCCCATATTTGTCGTAATTATTAAGAGCGGTGGAGTTACAGTGGATTTTTTGGCTCATATTCAAGATTTACTTTGGGATGCAACAACCACAGCTTATTAACATTAGTTATTATAAGATTAATTAGAACTTGGTTACGTATCTGGGAAATGGTGTTTAGTCAGCTGATGAAACTTTTTTCTTCTTGCTGATCATAAAAAAGTAGAAAACGAACGCAAACTCTTTTCAGATTTAAAAAAGTCTTTGACCTAGGAAGGTTGTCATCATTATATGGGTACCCGCATTATCTGTAAGCAATTAATGCAAATGATTGCTAATTCCTGAATTATTAGAGTCTTTTGTCGTCTCAAAACAAATATCTCTGACTTCTTCACACAGCATCTGACTCTTAGGAGAGGCAACCCATGAGATAATAAAAAATGATGTTATTGTTTTTGAATTAAATAAGAAATTAATAAAAATAAAAAAAATCCAGCTGTCAAACTAGAAAGCATTTATTGTTTGTCTAATATTTCAAATATGATTGAGTTATTTTTACACAAATATTTCATAATTACTTTGTTATTAAGCTGCAAAAATTATTACTGTGTGGACTTAAATATATAATTTATTTCAAAGAAAATGTAGGAGATAACTACTCAGACGTACTAATGTCAAATTCATTGCACTTTATGTATTTCTTGAAAAGTATATTTTAAGCTTTTTGCAAATGCAAATTTTATTAGAAAATAAATATTACTTAGTGTAATAACAATTTAATGCCATGTTGAACCTCCTTCCCCAAAATCTCATTATTCAAGTAAGACTGGTGATTTAAGAACCTCATTTTCTTCAGTATATGTTGTGGTGAACAATATGTCAGTAATGGTGATCATTATGAGTTTGAACAAAAACGCCATTGTGCTGAAACAAGGGATAACGAATTATACTAATTATTTAGTCAGAAACCTTTTTGTTCTTACATAAACAAATTGACGTGATCAGAAATCGAAAAAGCATTTTCAAAGTTATTTGGGTACTGACATCATGTGACTATCACCGTCATCATTTTATTGTATTTTATTTCTTAATTATTTTATGTTCCTATTTATTCTAATTTTAATTTCAATTGTATGTCACAATATGGGTTTTTTATCACCTGAAATAAATGATTTAATTAATTAATTAATTTTCCACAGTCATGAGACGTGAAATGAACCATATTATTTAAATACATTGTTTTCCATTGAATTATTGCGACTTTTAGATTCAGATTCAAATTTATCAGGACGGTTGTCCACTTTGGGACACAATGCATTTGGCTTCAAAAGGTCTACATGCCAAAACTGGTATACCTTGAACAGTCTTTCACTTTCATAATGTCCTCCTCCCACTGCCACTTTAACTTCTATTCCACACCTGCCGGATTCTCCTCGATGAAAGTGGTGGTACACAACTTCCGAACCGGTGGTCACATTATGTTTATGCATATATTTATTGTTATAGTATTAATATATTTAATATTATTATAACTTTTTGTTTTGTGGTACCTTTTATGAGTGCTTGTAAAAGCTTACATAGCATAAATATTACTTCATTTAATTCAATTTCACTGATCTGCATCTGAGACTTACGTTCATCTACAAATTTGCTCATTCCAATTTGGGTCCCTTAATAATTAACTGCTCATAGCCATCTCTTTAGTTAATTTAAGTACCTAGAGCTTTTTATTGGACGTTTGGGTTTCTAAGATTCTTATTATCAGTGATTTTGACGTTCATCTGAGGTAATAAAACTCAATTCGAAGATTTCGCTCAAGCCAGAATTTTTTTCTGTTTATGGAGAGTTAATTCATGACATAAAACGCATTACACAATCCTGTTCATTTTCTTTATGGGCCTAATTGTAGTCTCTGTCATTTCTGGTATTCTGAAGGTCTTCCCTATGATTAACAATTGTGATAATATGTTCTACATACGTGAATACGAGCAATAATTACATTTTGAACTTTCATGTTAAGTGCCAGTAAGTTTTTCCTTGCCTATACTTATTGTAAACCTACGTTTAATTTTGGTACGTATTTGATTTGTTAAACCGCTAATATCATTGAAAAAATCTTTGACAAATGAGATGACTTCGAAAGTTGAGGTGGAGAACATTCCTTAGTTAAATTGTAATCACGTAGCTTCGTGACTAAAGATCTGAGATTTGTTGTTGCCACATCTCATGTTTAAAATTTCTTATAATCTGGAATACGGGCCTAAATAAAGTATTGATTATAGTGAACTTAATTGATATGCTTCTAAAGATTTTTGTTACCAATACCTACTATGTCCGGAAATTACAAAAGTCGTGTTTTTCTAAGATGCCATCGAACAGCAAGTAGATCTTTCATCTAACATTTCTAATAGTTGCTGTTATCAAAGCTATCATAGTCACTCTGAGCCCCAAGCTATCGCGATGAGTCTTAAGATCAGTAAAGTGTTATCTGCTCTAGCAAACGCTACGTCAACAGCAACCTTTATTTTGTGTACCACTAATTACTGATAACAGTTTTATTTTCCCATTTTCTGTAACTTCTAGTCACGTTCAGTCGGTTTCTCGTTAAAATTGTAATTTAAAATAGTGAAGCACTCATTATAAATAGTTAATATCGTTATTAGTATAGTTAACTATGGCTGTGGAGTTAATAGAGCTCATGTGCGTCATTCTAGTGCCAATTATAACGTACTTGCTGTACTTGTTGATGTTCGTGCTGTTTTACTGGGTGAGGGTGTTGAGAACAAGTAAGTTGAATATTATTTTATTGCCTTAGATTCATTACTGTTTGTTTTGAGGCAGTAGCCTTTTTGCCTAACAATTAGTAGCTCCTTTAGGCATTAAAACATCTTCATTGGTATCTTAAGCATCTATGTGATTGTCGAAAATATGCAAAAGGCATTAGATAACACTAGTGCCTGTATAAGTATTTAATGGCTTTCAAAAGTTACCAGATTGGCATAAATTGTGTTGTAGTTCTCAAAATAAGAGGTCTTAAATAACATAACCTCAATGGACACCGTTTCACCATTTATTCCAATATCTAGCAGCCAGGATTGCGTGTCTGACCTCACTGTCAAAGGCCAGAAGTATTTGAGGTTGTAACCTTTAAATTCAATTTCGGTGAATTAACATTGATTTAACGTCATTTGTTTTTTTAACCTTATTACGTTGTAGTAAGGTTCTTACATTTTGTGTATGATATTCTTCAGGGCTCATAAAAATGCGAATGTGTTCAAAAGTAATACCTCTTTTTAGCCTAATTCACTGTTCACATTATTCCAGTCCAGCATTCCAGTCCAGCGGTCAATCAATGTGACCATATCAGTGTGGACATTCCAGTGCCGGTTCACATTATTCCAGTGGTATTCCAGCGCTGGAGTGGAATGCTGCTACTGGAATAATGTGAACCGTGCTTCACGGATAAGACTCCGTTCCTTCCGATTCTGTATTGTCAGTAATAGGAAGTTTAATTTCTTTATTCGTTGGATTACCGACGTAAGAAAAAGCATTTAATACTGATAAAAAATTTGGACTGCTTATGGCTCATGTAAATCACTTGTGAACAGAGGTGTCAGAGTGTCATGTTGCATTTTAACAAAGTGTCCGAAAAATTCCAGTATTCGGTGTAAGTAGACCTGAAGTGTCTGGCACATGCAATTTGGAGCATATTTCCCATATCCCATTATGTACCATAATTCACTGGAATTTCATTTATAATCGATATGGACAATTGAAAGATAGTGACGAAGGTCAACACTTATTTTTCCCGAATTTTACATCAAGCTTCATGAAACCAACATTACGTACGAGTATTTCGTAGAGCCTCGTGGCCTGGAGGTTAAGCACCCCAACTTGGATCGTGGATCATATGGTCCCGAGTTCAAATCTGGCCACAAACAGAATCTTTCTGTTCATTGTTAAATTTCATACTAACTCTCCGGTGATGGGAAACATTATTAATAAAAACCTAATCAACCCAGATCATGGCACAAAGCTCACCACCTACCACGTTGGTTTCTCACTATTGGTGAAAGGTAGGCTTCTGAGTGATCCGTTTACTATGCCGGCAAAAGTCACTTGCCTCTGACTACCCCGTTTGGGATATAGTCGTGATGGTATGTTATGTTATTTCCTACAGATCGTAACACAGATTTGATGACGATCACGAATGCTAACTAGTAAAAACATCGCGTTATAAAAGTGAAGTTTTAAGTAGAATCATCATCATCATCAAGATCACTCGGATTCCTACATTTTAGCCAAGAGGCTGTGGATACAGAAGTAGAAATACATTTATTTTCACACAGGTTATAATCATAGGCAACAAAATACAATACGTGTTAAATACATAGGTTAAACTTAAGTTGAGCCGGATAAAGGTAGAAAAACCCGGCCAAGTACGAGTCGTACTCGTGCACCGAGGGTTCCGTACAAACCTGTAGGAATATATTTATATTTTTTATTATTTGATGTAACCAAAAATTTCGCAAGGTTTTCGCATTTTTTCCGTTAACTGTGCTATAGACTTTAGACGTTGCTTCGTACCAAATTTCAAGATTCTGAGTTCGAAGGAACCCTGTAGGTATTGATTCCCTTGCGAGTGTCGAAAATTTGCGGAAATTTGCGGCTGTATCTTTTGATTTCGTTGGCTTAGAAGTTTGATTTTTTCACACCTCCAAAGGACAGTAGACTTGAGTATTTGGTATTAATTACAGCTTGATACCTCTAAGCGTTCCCGAGAAAAAGGGTCTTGACCGACAGACAGACGGACGGACGGACAAGAAAGTGATCCTTTAAGGGTTCCGTTTTTTTCATTCGAGGTACGGAACCCTAAAAACGAACTTATGCCTCTCTTCAAAATTAAAGTTAGTTAAGTTTAGTCGGCTTATCTTAAGTTTATGTTCACACCCATCTTTAGCCGTAACATGTACACAAACATACCTAATCTGTACGTCTACCACGAGTTGCCACTTAAAATTTACATTATAGTTCGCGTAAATATTTTTTCAATTTTTAAAATTTATATTGTAATTTGACATGACATGACAATGTCAAATCCCAATAAAAATTTCACGCGAACGATAATGTAAATTTAAAGTGGCAACTTGTGGTAGATTTTTGTTATCGTAATCATTCAAAATATCCACATGCACATCATTACTTGATCAGTTATGATTTTGATATCTGGTCAGCGTTTTTTTTAACCTATAATGTCCCACTGCTGGGCAAAAGTCTCCCCCATATTTCTCCACATGTCCCTGTCGTTAGCCAAAGTCTGCCACTCGCTGGAATAGTTCGATAGGTCATCACACCATCGTTTCCGAGGTCTTCCTCTTCAGCGATGACCACTGTGGAATGCTATGCCTCTGGGTAGACATCTGGATCCATTTTTCCGGGTGCATTTGGCAGTGTCAGCAATTTAGATCTTTTAAAGTATTTAGTTTTAATTCTTCTAATACAAGGAGAAAAAGAGACCGTTATTCAATTATTTTTACTCTGAAGTCATAACCACTGGGGTTTCCTTTAATACCAATCCCTCTCACACATTTTCTTAGTGAATTAATTATTTCATTTTTGTCGTAAAGTCAACCTTTGTGCCGCGGCTTAGATTGATAGCTGTTCATACTAACATCGCATTGTTTTGGGCAAGGAGCAAATTTGTTTTTAATAATTGCAACATCATACGCACCAATCACGACTTAGGTATATTAAAATTAATCTAATCTCGGTTTTTTTTAATTTGCCTCTACCTCATACGATACTGATATCATTTAGTGGACATTCCCAGTTGAGTGTACAATATTAGTCTACATTGCAGGTCGCTAGATTTTCAGTAATTCATTTATAGGAAACTATTTATGCGAGTATTAAAGTGATTCGCTAAAAATCTTAAAGAAGTGACAAATAGTTAAAATGAGTATAATTGCAATTTTGGTGGTGACGACGATCGTGGTTCTCATGCTCACTGCTATAGTCAAAGAAGTGATTAGAAGAAGTGAGTATTTTATTAATAAGTTGCGCAGTTTTTTTTTGTGTAGGGTTATTTATGTATTTCGGTTTGTCAATTTGTAAAAGAGATAAAGTTGTAGTCCCTCATGGCTGAAGCTAACATTGTTCAAAGATGAAATATTTTCATTCAAGGAGATTTGTTACAAGTACTTTCAAATCTCTAATTTAAATACGACGACACGATTGGCGCAGTGCGCTGTAGCACGGTTTCTCGCCCCGATTTCCGTAGTGTCCCGGGTTCGATTCCCGGTCGGGTCAATTCAGAAAACGATGTTTTCTGAATTGACTCGGGTCTGGGTGTGCTGGGAGACGCCCCTGGCTTATTTCCTTGTGTGGTACCTCGTAACACAGGGATATTAATCTCTACTTCGAGACCATTACAAGAGGTGTGTTGTCTGGCGCATATTTATTTTATTTATTTATTCATTTATTTAAATACCAAACTAAAACACATGCTTATGCATAAAAAAAACTGTAGAGCCTTACCTTAAGGATCCTGTACTTAAGGAATAAACTTAATATGTTTTTTTTACAATAACATTAAAAAGCAGAGTACGATACGGTGTCCCTGATATTATATGACGACACGATTGGCGTAGTGCGCTGTGGCACGGTTTCTCGCCTTTAATTCTGTAGTGTCCCGGGTTCGATCCCCGGTCAGGTCACTTCAGGAAACTATCTTTTCTGAATTGGCTTAGGTCTGGGATTGCTGGGAGATGCCCATGGCTTAATTCCTTGTCTGGTACCTCGTAACACAGGGATATTTATCCCTACTTCGAGACCATGACATGAGATGTGTTGTCTGACCCATGTTTATTTATTTATATGAATCTAAACAAGAAAATATTTATTTACTTAAATTGTATCTATACATCGTAGTAAAGACAGAAATCTAAAGAAACTTTTTAAGTTTGAATTATTATCGCACCTGTTAAATGCTTTAATTTGATAAAAATATTTGTTTAAAAAGTACTTACGTCAGATAATATTTGCACATTTATGTGAGATGTTTACCCAAAAATCAAAATGATATCTTTTATCAAACATAAAACTATTAAAATTGTTTAGTAAAGATAACGACGTATCAGGAAAGTATTTGTGCAGATACTCAAGTGATTTTAATCGAATTATCAATTTTATAGCTCTAAGCATTACCTACCTATCTGAAGCAATCTTGAATTGATGCCTAGTTACTATCAGTCATCATTAACATAAGAAACTGATACAACGAAAGTACTACCACAGGTACTATTACATTGTACTGAAAAATGTGATCTGGTCCTGCCATCTATTGCGGAAAAGCATAACCAATATTGGCAAAAAACGCCATCCAGTGAAAAGCAGCAGAACTTTTTGGTTGTATAAATAAAGTATAGATGGCGCTACCTGCACACAAAGTTTAGACTTAGGTACGATTCACACCAACCGTCCGGCCTCCTTATTCTCTAATTAGCAACGCGAATCAATTGCTACTCGCTTTGCTCGCATTTTACAGCTTGTTAGCAAAAGACGATGCAGAATTCGACTTCAAATACCAATAATCGCATTCAAAATCTCTATATTCTTGCGATATAAGTACCTAAGTGAATAGCTCTACCGGCTGAATGGGGCCGGACCGGATTGAACGACATCGGTACGAAATACGGATGCGTTCGCAATTCGCACACCATGCAACGTTGAGGTGGGTACTGACCGGCGTTACGTGGCGTAATGTAAACATTCGCAGCGAGCTTGTTACGCATCGAAAATGTACGCTCTGTCTTAAAATTGGCGTAACATGTTCGTTTCAACTCTGTGCTCCCTATATACGCCAGCCACAGATGATACGTGGGCGCGTGCGTGTCGAACAGCGTACTGACTTAACCGCGTAACACACAAAGGTTTCGCCAAAAAACCGAAATCCGGGCGAGCAACGAGCGGCTCGTTGCTCGCTGGTTTCCCCGTAACACTACGTACTGACTACACGATTGCTCGCTGTGTTATATTTCATCTTTAACCGTACACGTGTCGCGGCAGCCGAACGCATGCTGACGGAGCCATCTCACACTCGCAACGTTCGTACGGAGTCGTAGGAAGCCGTTCGGACGTCGTGGAATGTGAATAGAGACGACCGGGCATTAATGCATCAGTTCCATTTACATATGATCTGTAGTTGCTGTATACACATTTCAATTTCCTTTACCGTACTGTAAATCACCATCCGGGCCGGCCAGATGCGAGTCGGTCGGTGTTATTTCATAATAATAATAATTCTTTATTCGCTTATGAACACGGTTTAAAGTATTTAATCACAATTTCAAAGTGCACATGTCTTGCCAGGATTGTTAGCATGCAAATATACATACAAATGTTCACGTAGGGCGAGAAAAACAATATTAATTAAAAGTCAACAATAAATAAATTAATTCAAATCAAATAAAACATAGCAAAAAATCAATCAAATAAAAATAGTCAAAAATGAAAGTCAAATCTTTTAAATTAAAAAGTTCGTGCAAATAATTCCTTTTTTAACATACTTACATTCTTTGGTCATTAAGCCACTTAAATAATTAAGCCTTAAAAAATGGAATTTTATTGTATATTTTGACACACATGGAAACACAACTGTTTAGGTACTTTTGATATTTCGGGATAACACTAAGACCAGCCTATCTGGATAGGCTGGTCTTAGTGTTATCCCGAAATCTCAAAGCTTGGTGTTAGTATCGCTGGCTTTCATTAATAATTCCCCATATTTTTTTACAAAGCAGCCAATTTCAAAAATGTACAGTGCGGGTAGCGGTAGGAGGAGGCCAAGTTTTACAAAAACTGGTCGGCAAGACTCGCCAGGCGGGTCCACATATTACTATGTACAGTGCGGGTAGCGGTAGGAGGAGGCCAAGTTTTACAAAAACTGGTCGGCAAGACTCGCCAGGCGGGTCCACATATTACTATGTACAGTGCGGGTAGCGGTAAGAGGAGGCCAAGTTTTACAAAAACTGGTCGGCAAGACTCGCCAGGCGGGTCCACATATTATTATGTACAGTGCGGGTAGCGGTAGGAGGAGGCCAAGTTTTACAAAAACTGGTCGGCAAGACTCGCCAGGCGGGTCCACATATTATTATGGCTCTGGCACATTTTCACCCTGTTTCTTTCAGCACTGTTACCCCATATAATGAGTCCATATCGTAGCAGTGTAGCGACATGTGATAAGTTGTTAGAACGGTTTGTGTGTTAACTTGCTTAAGTTTATTGAGTGTGTAAACGAAACAATTGAGCCGAATATAATTATTTTCAATTTGTTACTTCCGACCTAAGTCTTGATCGATGATTACACCGAGAAACTTGGTGTGTGTGATCGCTTTTATTTTGACAATGTTAAGTTTAAAATATTGCGTATGTTTCGATTTATTAAATTGTATAAAATTTGATTTATTTAAATTAAATATAAATAATAAATAAATAAATATCCCTGGACATTATTCCACACAGCGCCATCTAGCCCCAAAGTAAGCTAATTAAAGCTTGTGTTATGGGATACTGGACAACGGATAAACATACTTAAATACATTTTCTTTTGTAAATACATACTTATTATACATAGGAGACACCCAGACCAGTACAAACAGACATGTTCATGCACACAAATGTTTGTACTGTGCGGGGATCGAACCCGCGACCTCTGGTGTAGTAGCCAACTTCTTAACAAATTTCAATTATATTATCAACAGTTTTATTATTTCCTATTTCATGTATATTTATAGAATGATCAGTTATTTTCTCCGATGTCTCAATTATAGATATATCGTTAGCGAATAGAACGCATTTTTCAAAAATTATTTCAAAATATTGTGGATTATTCAACATAGTTTGAAGATCATGGTGTAAGTAGTTTCAAATCAATCATTAATTTATCTTTTTATCCATTCACTTTTTGATAATGCTCCCTAACAAATCAAACAAGCACATTGATATAAATATTCAATAGATACTATGTAAGTAGTGCATTTCCGTGGTGTGTCTTAGCTAAATTACCTCCCCCTAATTTGAAACGTTATTCATATTGTAAACCATTTAAACTCATGCTTTCCAATACTTCTATCAGTAGACCAAATGGCAGTGCCAGATTTTTGTATGGGTTGCTTTTATTTGTGCTATTTTTAAGAATCCCTGCTCTCCCAGTTTAAGTGTACAAAGTTGTACAACAACAGCAAAAGTGAAAATGATGATTGAACAAACTTCCAATTTGTTTTTAAGAATGAAAAGTACCTACGTGAAAAATTGATCACATGCAGCATATTATATCCATAATAATGAATGAACTATCTCATTTATACTCTAGGTACTTTAATAAAGCTAATGGTGTTTGAAAAATCATCAATTGACTGTTGACTGTACCTACTTGTTACGTTGCCCATTTTTGTAGGTTACCATCGTTTGTTGTCTAATTTGCCCTTTCCATAGCTTGATATCGTTGAGGGGTATGATAAGGCAGCCGATAAACTATCTTGAATCAATATACCAGTTTTTCCCCCTTTACACAGAGGTTTTAGCTTTCCCTTTACAAATACAGTTCATTTTCACTGCGTCAGTAATGTCATAACTAAAATGTGACGCGGGAAACTTTTAACCTTAAAATAATATTCAAACCTTATTGCGGCTCTGTACTTATCCACGTTGTTTTTTAACCCACTGTTTTTTTTTGAATAGTATTTTATTAGTTTTTTTTTAATTTAAAAAAATCGAAGTAAAAAATATTATTGAATTCCTTTACTGATTCAAAAAATGGACTCAGTGTTGGTTCTTTTCTTTCCAAGTGTATTACTTGCGCTTTTATTTGTGTGTGTGTGCGTTCGTCATTGCCTTACAACATGTCACTGCGGTGAGTTTTGCAGAATCACTTAGCTTTTTCTGTAGTCCTACTTACATTAATTGAGTACTTACACATGTTGGCTTTCTTTGAGTTGTTTAGGAACGTTGATTGACTATTAATAACATTTTTTGAAGGGAACTTTATTTAGAAAATGTTTAAGTATGTTCATCAGTTGCTGACGCCCATATAGCTCTATTTTTTTCGGGTCAGTTGATCTTGGAATTCTTGGATCTATCCCAAATATATTATATTTATTTTCATGCAGGTAACAATTAGCACTGTAGTCTATTATGTGAGACATTCATAAGATGACATAACACTATCAGTTTCAACGCTACTTAAGAGGATACAGAAGCGCCTTTTTCCATACAAACGTAGTCCCTTGTTTCCTCCCTGGATTTTGCTGATAGAGGAATCAGTTATTTCCAAGTAATTTATTGCTACTATAAGCATGTCCCTATGTTTTTCTTTTTAATATTAATAATTATTAAAAGAGATATGAACCTTCAAACATTGAAAAAATTGGCCAGATTTTACGCTTTATTCAATATATAAAAAAAGGAAAACAGAAACATGGCCACAGTCCTTCTTTAATTTTTAATAAAAAAGTGACTAAATCGGTTAACTTTTCGAAAAGTAATCAGGGGACTACGAAAGTCGATTTTGTGTACTTTTGATAGGTAATTTCGGTCCGATTTGCATCTGTCTCTGTCGCACTCTGCGGGGGGCTCGAGGTTTGCAAAAGACAGCAATATATTTTACAAATACCTATATTGCAATTCTCTCGACCGTGCTGTCCTCTTAAGCGTGATGCAATATTGCGTATGAAGCCCCTTAGTGACGACAACCTACACCAACATTGCAACGAAAAGAAAATTTAAACTTACTCCTTATTCCATATTAGATAGAGTCTTTATTTACTTCACACTACAGTGCAAAAAATCTGTGGATTGTTATTTAGAGAACAGACTAAAATAAACGTTGCTGCTATAGGAATAAGAAGTGATGTAACTTTTAGCTGATCGCATGAGTTCAAATGTCAAGTGGATAATTATAATTGTATCCTGTCCTCAAGAGGGCAGTACCTACTGTAGTCAATTTAGTTGACATAACGTTAGTTTATAATGACCGTAGGATCCCTTGCATTTCATAAAAGTTATTGACCCCACTTGCATCGCTGGGGTTTAGATCCTATCCAGGACAAACATTAATGTTGACAACATTTTTGTTCGTTTTGTGTGATCATCAAAGAACACTTGCTACATCAGTGTTCATTTGAGCACTATTTAACTTGGTTATGTAGAGACCATTGCATTGAAGGCAAACTAATTATTTTAAAACCTTTTTAATTTTCTTGTTTGATAAAGTATTTAATTATGAATTTTGCAATTATGAAGATTTCATTATTTTATTAGTTTCAATTCACGATAGGTGTTACTATGTCATACTAATAGAGAACCCGATAATCATTTTTCACAGCGCACACCTATTTTTGTTCTTATCACGATCAATCAAGGCATTCTATTTTGCTTGAGCGGTTGTCCAATGATGTCGACATAAAAAACGCTATTTTTGTCAACCTAATAATGATCGGCAAAAATAAAATACTAAATATGAAAGTGTCTAGAATAGTCAGTGATACCATTTATCATTTTTAATTTAGAGAATTCACACAATTGATTTAAATTGCCAGAAATTTGACGATAATTAAAAGTTTTGCGTGCTGCCGTCACAAATTCCGAGTAATCTATTCATCGAAAGCTGCCTGAAAAATAAAGAAAATACAAACGAATAAAAACATATTCATTTGAATAGACATACTTCTGATTTCTTCAACGGTAGTAGTGACTTGATTTTGCTGAATAAAACATACACACTTTTTGCTTTGGACTTTATCGTCATTGTTTTAAATAAATGGTCGATTGACTGGCCTGGTTATGTGCAATGATAGAGATCCTGCTTTAAGCGCTGAAGTTCGTGGCTGACACACATTTTGACAAACATTTTTGTTCGTTCTGTGACTGGGTTTTATTATGGTTAAATAAACTTTATTTCTCATAAGAATAATTACAAAATACACTTACTGAGAATCATTTAAACATGAGCATTTACTTAGCATATTCAGAAATATCAAATTACATCTGGGACAATTTACACCAAGATCATCTGACACCAAACTAAGCAGAGCTTGTACTATGGGACATGGGTGTCAGAGAGATAAAATACTTAAATTTTTCCTTATACATACTTAAAAAGATAATAACACCCTGACACACAACAAACACAACTGTTCGTCACAAATGTTTGTCATGAGTGGGGATCGAACCCACGACCTCCAGCGCTAAAGGCAGGATCGCTGCCATTGCGCTAACAAGCCAGTCAATCAAATCAGTCTCTGTAACCCATATTACAAGCTCTGCTTTAAGTTTGCGGTCAAATGGTCTTAGTATAATGCAATGTAACATTAGTATAATGTAACAGTCACTGTCAAACGTATTTCTACAGGGTGACTGGGGATTCATTGGTCCCCTTTTTGGTATTCTTATAAACAATTGCTAAATATTAAACATGATGTTTACAAGGTTTAAAAATATGCAGTTTTGTATTATCTATATCTATTACATATGGTTATTTAATAGGTACACAATTTCATATTTTTAAGCCGCATAAATAATTGCCTAGTATTAAACATGATGTTTATAAGGTTAAAAATATGCAATTGAGTACCTATTAAATAGCCTTATACTTTAGTAAAGTACTGTATATCATGAGTAGGTTCTTATTTTAAAAGAATCCCAATTAATCCATAGTCACCCTGTATGAACAACTAGAACTTTGTTTGTATCTGAGATTTTATAATATTAAAAGAAAAATATGTAAATACAGATAACCAAGAGATAGCATAATTGATAACAGCTGATAGTCTATAATTTTCCAGTTTCGAATTACTATCGTAAAGGCTGTTAGCCATTATCGTGGTAGCACATAAATGTGTTTAAAATATAATTTGACTGTTATTGTTTATAATCATGTCGGGGAATCTGTCGATTATACTTGTGATGACTTTACCAGCACTTATGATGTTCCTTGGTTTTATGTGCGTGGTGGGAATAATTTCTTGCATCTTCAGGCTTGGTAAGTGCATAACCTAGTTTAACTAAGTAATCTATCTGTTCCATATAAAGTGTAGTGCATTCAATGTTACTAAATGTTAGTTAAAGACCTGGCTAGCCTAATAATGAATTAAATAGTAAATATCAAATCGTATCGTATATGAAGGCAAACATGTGCAGGTGATTTCAGATTTTAGCGAGTCTTCAAGTTCCTTGTTTTTAAATTTAAAGCATTTTATAGTTAAAGCAGTTTCCAATGTTACTGAATAATAAAAAGCGTTAAACATTAAGTCTAATACACTAAACATCATCACTCCAGCTGCAAATTAAATGGTTTTATTTCGTCTCGGTCAGTTGTCAAACTAAACCCCTATACTATAACTGAAGTTAGTATTATTAATGGTTCGTATACCAGCGTAGCCTAAATATGGATATCGGGATATTCGTTTTTTTTTTAATAATTTAAAGGTTAACCACTAACCTTTATCTCTACGTAACATCTTGCAACACAAACCAAGAATGCTTCAAAGGCGGATTTAAGAAGTCCTCGATGACATTTTTATAAGATATGGAGAGATAAATAATCTATGTTGCATAAACAAACACAACAGTCAAACAGAGCAAATGACCCTTCAAATGTGCTATTAGTGATGATATTGATTTAAATGGTCAAAAATGTAACATTTCAGATGACCGTCGTCCTAGTTTTGTGTGTATAAGATTTGACACCCTTAAGTTCTTTATATTGTAAAAAACCCATCATAGGCTTGCTTATAAAAACAGCATTTTAAACGACTATAAATGAATTGGTAACTGCATTAATTTTTATAGCTAAGCACGAGCAGTAAATTTTATGCTTGCTATCAGCTTTTGCTTACGCCTTTAATTTGATGCATTGCAATTTAATATCATTCAATTCTAAATTTATTTATTTGTGAAAAAGGTAATTTATATTTAAGTATTTCTAAGTTACTAAAACTAGGTAATTATGTAGGACTAACAATAATAATATGACCTGCAGTCGGCCGAAATACACGATTTTCATTTAATTTTTAGAAACCTTTATTTTCACTATAAATACATATGTTTTATCAAACTTTTATGCAACTAATTGCTTCAACCTGCTTTAGATCTGTTGCGCAGTGATTTGTAAGGTTTATCTAGTTAGAGAGACTTTTTAGGTTAATTAATAATTATCAGAAAGGTACTCATTCAATAGAAACACTTTATTAACAGAAACTCCATTAGTAAAAAAGAGATAAAGAGAACCAAATACTTGTGTATCTTATCTTCCATTTAAATGTATGATGTAATTCAAATGGTTACTAAGCATTTACTTCAACCCAAAAAGGTAATCAAGAAGTTGAAACAGTAATGTGCGAGACACTTTTGGATTCTATAAAATGTTATGTGTCTTTGCTGGGTATCGATCCCAAAACACACGGTTTTACGTTTATCCGATCATCAGCCTACCAATTGGCCTAACAAACTAGTTAAAATACTACAAATATTAGGACGTGAGTTCTTAAGGACCGTCAGAAAGAAGTACTAATAATAAAGATGGTGTTCGGATTTGTATTAAAAGCATGTTTGATAGGCCAAAAAAAAAAAACCTTTGAAATAATTCTTCATTGATTTGACTTAGATATTGTTGCTCAATAAATTGTACTGTAAAATGTTAAGAAACATATTAATAATTGCTATTGTTAAGATAAGATGTCATTCAAGTCCAGTGATTGTTTCCTGTACAATCATTTATTCACACAATACGTGATAAGCCAGATTCAAAAGGCACTCGGTCTAATGTCTAAACTCAGACAATAACAGTAAAACTAGGTAGGAAATTTAAATAAATACAGCTTTTACCCGCGACTCTCAAAGCATTGCTTTAAAAAAAATTGACAGTAGATATAATAATTTTCTATACCTGTCATATACGTGATAATAATTTTATTCTTAAAAATTAACCAGAGGAAAATCCCCATCAAGTAAATTTTTTGAAAACGTTGACTATGAAAATACACACATGCAGAAAACGAGACGTTTACAATAAATAAGCATTCTAATCAAAGTTGCACTAAATATTTTTATCGACGCATAAACAAAAGTTCACATGAACATTAAATTAGTTTAGTGCATTTTATATATTTTTATTAGTTTAGATAAATTTATAAAAAAAGCAGCTGGAACAAATAATTCCGACACAGCGTTTACGTCAGTGGGAAACTACACTCTTAATGTGAGTGATAGGCGATTCAGTCATAGTTTTGAGTGCTTCGAGTATACAAGTGTACCGGGATCGTGCGCACCTATTTAAAACTATTTAAAAGAGTACTGGTTCATGCATGAGGTACCTACAATGAGAAGTGATAATAGTTTATTTACAATGTTAATGAAATCCATGCAAACTTAAATCTATCTGTTACTAATATCATAAACAGGAAAGATTTATCTTTGTTGAATTTATGGACGTTTGGAACAATTTATCCTGATAACTACTGGAACGATTATAAAAATTGTTTTACCAATAGGATCAAGCTACATTATAAGCAAGTAACGTAGGCTTTATCCTTAATTTTGAGACTATATTTTAACAGAAGAAATATACCACGAGGGCAAAGCCGGGCGGAAAGCTTTAAGAGCTAAAATCAGATTAATATTTATTGGTTTTTGTTAATTAAGTAGAGCTAAAGATGAGTTCTGTAATTGTTTGTTCATTTGCAGATGCATAAAATGCTGTTTATGATGACGATGAGGCCTTATTAGATATTTTTATAGGTTTTCTCCTGCCTGATAAAAAGTAATAAAATGATTAATTTAGTTTGCATAGATAGAGACATGATAAGATTAGTACAATCTTGTACTAAATACACAGTGGATTGAAGTTTAGTGTTGTTTGTGTCAATAATCAACATGGACACAGTGCCACAGGTTTTGATCGGTTTTGTAGTGTTTATGTGTGTGGCATTGTTCTGGCTGTGGTTCTGCTTCTCTGGATATATTAAGAGACGTAAGTTTTTTTTTATTGATATTACCAAAAAAAAAACTAAAAAGTAGGATTTTGAAAGCGCATCAGAGTGCTGAGTGCGAGTTGCAGTGAGAGAAGTCTCTTTATTTTATTCACTTGCATAACTTCGAAAGAAAAAAAACGCGAGAAAAAAAACGCCATCTAGCGTCCTTAATATTGCCCCAATTCGCCGCTAGATGGCGCTGACTCGATGCCATACAAATTCGATGCTGAAGTCATTCACTTCTCTCACTGTGAGAGAAGTGAATAACTTCAGCGTCGCGATTGCGAGAAAAAAAACGAGAATTTGTATGGCATCGAGTTAGCGCCATCTAGCGTCCTTAATGTTGCCCCAAATCGCCGCTAGATGGCGCTGACTCGATTCCATACTAATTGACATTCACGTGCTCGGAAAACGCGACGGTGAAGACATTCACTTCTCTCACTGCCTGCAACTCGCGCTCTGCACTCTGAGTGCATTTTACATGAATACCATCACGCTGTTCACGCTACGTGGCAGGCAGAGACCACATCTTTCCACCTACTGCGATATTGACACATACCCTGCGCTTCTTCCACTCTTATTAATCCTGTCATAGATGCTCGTGGTATATGGGTCCTCTTGCCCTGACCCACTCCAAGTACGTTTTAAACTTGTTCTTAAGGGGAAAAGGTGTTTCGTACCTATGTTTTAGTGACAAAAGTAGACTTACAGCTATTTAACCTTAATTCAAGGGAAATCTTGAAGATCAGTTAAAACTTTATTTCATGTTTACCTTTCAATACATAGGATGCTGCAATCATATACACGCAGGCACACTGAAAAAGTGTATATAAGTATGTAGCCATACCCATTAAGGTATGTATGACCAACACTTAATCATCATAATCACTATGATAATCATTTTAGCAAATTACCCTAGACTTATCAATTTGAAACATTTGTCGCTTGAAAGTTATAACGCGTTTTGGGTAGGCTAAAATTGGTTTAATAAATTGGTGGAAGTGATTTTTTTGCTCGTAACAATATGAATTTATTCCTTATTTAGTCCCATTATATCAATTGTTTTTCGAACTAGTCATAGAATGCATAATTCCATTTTTTTAAAAGCCTACCTTAGGATTACTGATCATTGTTGCTCTCCGATTTCTGGGTAGGATCTTCTCTTAAAACTCCAAACCTTACGGATGTTGGTTCTTCGTGGTATATTCTCTATCAACTGACAAAAAACTCCGTTAGGCGTTGTCGGTAAAGTTCTTGTACGAATTCTGACGTACTCGTACAATTAGAAATCGTAGCGAAACATCACCTTTGTATTTCACGTTAAATGTTCTTGGTAATAACTGCATTTTGTTTCCAATCTCCATATTCTGTCAATGCAAAGTACTTCTGCCAAAAAGGAAAGAAAACAGTAGATAACATATCTAATGACTACTTTATCTATAGGTAACTACAGATTACAATTTATCGATCATACTACCATTGTGGCTGGAGAGTTGCTTTGGACGTAAGGTGCGCTGAAATTGTGAAAATGACTACCAATTTAGCAGGAGTAATTATTTTTATGTTCGCCAACATACTACTATTTTTATCATTGTACGGACTAGTGGTCAAGCTATGTGGTAAGTTGATCTACTAACTTATAAACAATAGAGGAACCACGAATGTATTGTTTTTTCAGTAAAAGTGCCTCTAGCGGATGTGAGGGTAACTAATTTTGACAAGTGCTATTTGTTTTTGGTCATTGACATTGACAAACGCTATCGTTTCAAAGTTACCATCAGTGTTGCCACCTTATAAAATAGAAAAATATCTAGTTTTGTAGGAAAATAATTATGATCGAAGATTATTTTGGAAGAAAATATTGTTTCAATGTCGCTAAGGGTTAATTTGATTTACCTAAACTTTTAAGTAAGACCAAAGTCTGACAAAAGGAAAATTCATTAAATTCTTTCAGCTTCGATTACCTGACTGAAGACAATGAATTTTCCTCTTCGTTCTACTTAACAGTTTGTTCGTGAACATCACCATATCTGCTTCAACGCATTCAGATTAAAAATCAACATATTTGTCAGACATATATGTTTTTATTTTGCCAGCAAGTTGGTTAGTCCTTTACAGGTGTACAATTTGTTTAGGTTTTCAAAAGAAATAAAGAAATCAATACTGAACTTATTTATGGGTCAAATATAATCTGAAGAATACACTGACAAGTAATTATTTACTAAATCGATCGCTCGCGAAAGCTTCCCAAGTTGTGATAAATAAAATAAAATGTAAGTATCTAAAATTATAACATTAGTAGCAAAACAATGTATTAAACTGTACTCTTAAGCCATAGTCTAAAAAAATATTAATTTACCTAAATTTAAACATCAGATAAATGAACAAACAAACAAACAGTATTATGACAATTAAGAACTAAGTAGATTGTCACAATTGAATCATTGTCTTAGTTATTTATTATTCACAAACTAAGCCGTAAATATTGAATTAGGGAAAGTACATAAGTATGCTGAGTAATAATCTTGTTTCCTTATGAGGACAATTCAACATTTATGAATGGTTTGTTCTCTGACGGAGCAAACTTCTTAAGTAGGTATGCCAAATACTGTGAGGTTATGATTCTTTTCGTGTTATGAATTGAAAAAAGCAACGCATCGGTGACACCTCTGGTGTTGCAGTTGTCTATGGGCGGAGGTGATCACTTTCGCTCGTTTGCTCCCGAATAAAAAAAAAAATATTATTATAAACAGACATTATCTATTAAAATAACCTTATTTTTAGGGCAATAAGTCAGTAAACTGTAACCTCTAGTAGATTTTCATAGAATTAAATATCCAGGAAATCAGAAGCTTGAACTACTAAAGCAGTTTTTCCTGCTTTATAGAAATCTTTTAAATTTTATTAAACAAGAGAAAATAGGAAACATTCCTAATTACAATAAAATTTATTTGATACAAACACGGACCCACAACAACGCTCAACTGTATTTTTTTAAATTTAAATTCAAATAATATCTTATCAAAATTAAATACCATTTTAAACTTTCTTGTTGCATTTTAACTAATTCTAATAAAAACGTTTTATTGCAACGAAACAAAATAACGGGAAATAGTTTTACCTATTAATTAATTTTGTTTCGTTGTAAAAACCCGTTTTTAATAGAATCATCAAAATTAGCCGCTAGGATCCCACTGATGGGCAAAGACCTTTCTTCCCCACGGCCGCATTCGTCTTTAGCCTTATCAGACCAGTTCCCGGCGAAGACATCCAGTTCAAAAGTTCAGATAATACACTTTCAATTAGTTTTAATATAACTATGAATAGATTAAACATACTTACTTCAAATCAACCAAAAATTTTTTTTCATTAATTATTCAGGTACTTTTGTTAAACTCATTTATTTATTTTATTTATCATTTGCAGTGCTAAATTATAAATTATGTTCCGTCTAGTCAAATTAGCCAACACTTTATCGAAAAATGTACTTAATACAGATAAGATTACTTCTATCTATTTTATCGATTACAACTAAAATGATGGTCAGTTTCGAATTTCCTTTTCGTCTAAATAGACAGATATAGCAAATAATACTAAATATTAGCTGAAAGTGTCGTGTAAAATGTTTTGGTATACTTCCTCTACCCTGTGGGTCTTTTTCTTCCTTCTTTTACTTGCGATCCTGATGCTAAGTTATATGGGAAGTAAGTTTTTTGCAAGTTCTGTATATGTGTGTAATATAATGCAAAATGTGTGATTCATTATTTATAGCGTAGCATTGAAATGAGTTCTCTTTATGTATAAACAGTGAAAATATGTTTTTTTTTTATATTTAGGTACGGGAACAAAACTAACCTTGATCTTTCCCGTATAGTCAAATTGTCTTATTTCTAACCCTTAATCACACGTGGTTGCAATTTGTATGCTAGGGCACTGTGATGCCACAATTCCGTATCTGTTTCAGGTACATTTTTAGTACAAACGTTATGTACCTTTTTACATATTGTATTAATGAATGCAGTAATTTTTCGCCAGGATAAAAAAATTCGTCATTTCGCACTCTAGAATCGATACTAATATTGTTTACCTATAGTCTCCAAAGCGCACAATATAAGCTGTAAGTTGTTGAAAACATTCCTTTTTGATTGATGGAGATAAGATATTAAATTACCAATTATATTTGAAAAGGTCGTTAGTTTTGATTCAACTTATCGTCAGCATAGTCAGTGTTAGTGAAAAATAAAGATTCATTATTTTTTATTCTAAAACTATGGGTTGGTCTTGGTTCACGTCGTATACTTTCTGGATAGTATTTTTTCTGACCATAATGTTGATAATCCTTCTTAAAAATTTGATCAGTAAGTCGTTTTGGTTTAATCATTATACCTCAAACTCTTGTTGAACCGAAAGTTTATGTCACACATTTAGACATATTTATTTATCTAATTTACATCTCAACTGGTGGCAGAGTCATAACGTTTGTTTATTTTACATACTGTTCTATATAAGTGGTCATAGTGCTTGTGAAAACCTTATGATACGTGTATAATCACTCTATGTTTTACTGAAATAATTATGCAGTTCAATTGGTCCAATGTTCCATTTGTAAAACTTATCTCAATCTAAAACTAACAAAATAATGTATGCTCGCATGTGTGCGAGTATGTACGAGTGTGCAGTTGTGTGCCTGTGGGTGATTTTGTGTGTTTTTTGGCGTGCGCACTCGTGTGTGTAAGTGTGCCGAAGAGATAGAGGGGGATGAGTGTGCCAGATAAAACGAGGATGATTTGTTGTTTTGTATCTGGGTATGTCTGCCAGAAAGATGATGCGTGGACAGCCTTAATTCGTCGTTCTAAAAGATATTTTACATAAGATAAAAATAATTATCTTAATTGTACACACAGCAACAAGTAATACAAAAGAAACACACATGAACGTACAATTTAGGCGGTAATGGCATTTACTGTGTAGTCATTGTACCGTTGTCCTTTACCACCAGGTGCGATTTTGACTAATGAGAATGGGACCAAATACGAATGAGACGAAATGCGAATGGGACCTTTACTGAATTCGTGACGAAATGCGAATGGGACAAATTGCGTGAAACCCAAATAACGGCTTAGTCACACTATAAGTAAACAAACATCAAACGTAACCGAGGGCAAGATGTAGTCAACAAAAAATGTCATTCGAGTATTTTTCCTATCATTGAGGTATAAAACGAACGTTAATCACAGTAATTAGCATTAAACCTTTATCGATTTATCGTGTCTTTAACGGAAATTATCATAATCGTAATGATATTTTAGCGATTTGCAAAGAGATAATATCTAAGTAAGAGCTTAACAAGAATTATGTTTTGTCGTTGAAAATAGCGATCGAGATGCCCTCTTTTTCTTTTTCTTTTTTCCTACGTGGCATGCATTGTTAGCCGCTGATGGCTTTCACGCTTTCACCGGACAAGTGGGTGAGCGAAAGGCTCTCAACCCTAATATTTAAGTAACGTGCCTAAGGGCGCCCCAAGGGTTACTGGGAGATGGCAAACGGACGTAGTTCAAGATGCCCTCTGCGAATCGTGAACGTCACTTTTCAAAACACTTGGCACGACATCTTGTGGTGATACAGTCAGGAAATACTAAGCAGATGTCTCTAAAATAAAATAATTAAAAAAAGACTTTTCACGAATAAGAAAAGAGCGAAGCAAGTTTCGTTTCGAGACTACGGTTGATCAATGGTTAAGATCGTAATAGGAAGAACGTTAAGAAGATACGAAAGCTTCCCCCGTAGGTGAAAATCGGCTACGGTAGGTTTGTATGCAACTTTGCGATAGTTTTCCATCGACTAAGAGCCATATAGAAATAAATATTTTTTCCCTGAAAAATCGGTAGATAACTTATCTAATTACATATTTATCGGGTGACAGGTACTATCAGTACTAGACCGAAGCGCGATCAGAACCCTTGTTGAGTACAAAAGTGCGGTAAATTTATACTATGTCCTGGCACATTCTACACATTTTTTTAGTTATTGGCGGTAATATATTGATTATGTGGATAATATACGCTGTGATGAACAGGATTCTTGGTAAGTCAACTCGGATTCCTAATACAAACAAAAACCAAGCTAACCCTTCTTACGCACTATCAGCGACTCTGGCGGGGAGAGGCACAACTAAAATAAAGATGGCCGACCATTATTCGAATAGAGTGATGGAATGATAGCGCTTCCGTAAAACCCCACTTAAAGCGAATCATGAAGTTTCGTTTTTTTGTCTATTTTGGTCTTTATCGACAAATTCGCACTTCTTCCAGCGAATTTAAAATAATGAACCATATTATAATTTTACGTGATCAGGTCACTGCAATAAACCACTGGTTTTGGGCTTACAATATGTGCAAAATTGATACACCACACCTATCAAACATTATCATGGACAGATAAGATTGTTTTAATATCCTGCTTATTAATATTAATCGTCAGTAATAAATGATTGCCAGTGATGATTAGACTTCCTTGAACTATTCTTTAACGAGTGATTTAGTAAAATAAAAATATGAATTGGCATACGCCGTCCCCTACGTTCATTTTTTGGATTGTATTAATGTTGATAATCCTGATAACCGTGATGTACACATCTATAAGACGTAAGTTTGAATATTTTATGTTTGAATTTGTAACTTGAATTGTTTTCTAAGTCGAGTAAGTATACTTCCCCACTGCATGGCAAAGACACAAAATAAAAAGTTCACTGAAAGACCGTTCTCGTCTCATTCCAGTATAGTTCCCTAAACTTGCCTGACCGCCTGGTTCAACAAAAATACTCGCGACAGTGCGACTGGCTGCGACACCGATTCCCACCGGTATCGCCTGTAAACTTACTGTGTCTGTGTGCGTGATCAAAATGGCGGTTTGTTTTAAGTGATTTGTTTGAATGACTGGGCTTGTCAACCTCATATCTGGACCTCACGACCGCTTTCCATCAGGCGGAGTGAGGTCATCTTGACGGGCAATATATAAAAAAAAAGTGGACTATACACCTATGTCCGGGGCATGCCGCGCCGCATGCGTAATTTTGTGCAAAGGGCTCAACTATAATATTAATTTAATTCAGGCCATAAACCCATAATACATATAAAAAATCAAGTTAATTATCTATTTAATTCCTGGATAAAAAGGATTTAATAACTATGGCAAATTGGCAACGTTTTCATCGCACAAAATGTCACAAAACGCTGCAATACTTGTAGCTTTGTATGACTCATGCTTTAGTGACAATGTATGACGATTTTCTATAGATAAATATCTACTTGGCCTGATGTATGACATACAAAAAGCTAGTCTAAGCAAATAAGTATATTAAGTATCCAGTTTTTATTTCATTTCAGTATTCTACATGCGTGAATTAAAAAATCACCCTTTTTTAGGTGTCTAGACCAATTCATTGTCCACAATGGGGTATGAAACGAACTTATGACAATGTTTTTATTGGATCAAAAATGGATAAGTTTCGCGTAGAATCCCAGGTCCAACAGCGTTGATAAAAAAATGGTTATCTGATTAAAGATATTTTCAAGATAAGATTTATAATTATCCATTTATCAAAATTAATAATCATTAAAAAATAAATGGCAACCAGTTTTGATTTAGCTTTTATTTCAAGTGTACAGTGCTTAGTGTAACATAAAAATGTCTTGGTCATACACGCCGTCGCTCGCCTACATCTTTTGGGGCATTTTCATGTTGTCTCTCTTATTTCTAATCCTTTACAAAAGCAGTAAGTCATCATTTCAATCTTGTTTTTTACTGTAATATATGTATATTCATTGAAACAAATAATAAATTAGGATATAGTTGACTTTGATTAATTTAATTATCAAAAAAAGTCCTATCTGGTTCTGGTATCGATTCCTGAAATTATTTGAATCGAATAAATAACAAATTGATTGAAAGAAGGTATCTGTAACAGTTTTATTAGAAGAATTATATTTTCTATTTTAGTACTACTTTTATTTCATGGTTCTGCTACTGACCACTAGAGGCGCTGGTGAGTCTTACGCTAGCGACATCTGGTGCCATAACAAATAACTTGTTTGTTCTATTTTCTTACACTAGAAGAGATAGTGGCGCTGCATAGTAACCTAATTTGCCTTTCACTTCAAAAAAATATTGGATTCATCTTCTAGCCAACTTGTTAGTTAAGATTGAAGGAGATTGTCGTCGAAATAGCAAAAAGAAGCACACAAAGAAATAATAGGAATAAATTATAAGAACTATATTAAGATATACCTACCTAAATGTAGCAGTACCTATAAATGGTAGAGTGCGAGTATTTTATCTTGTTCTTTGACTGTCAAAAAATGATTTATAATATTTAAGATACGTTTTTTAGGTGTAAAAGCAGCAGATACAATCATAGTTCTTCAATAAGATATACATAAGATTCAAAACGCTTTTGGGATGATAGCGATACATTCGGATTTACATGTTCAAATCAAATCATTAGATAAAATCTGCAGATAAGGTTATTTTATGATACAAAGGCAAGCCAACATAACATCAATTTTATTTAAAATAATATTTATCAAAGTGAAATCAGAAAAAACCTCGAATGTAATATTAAATTTCCGTATGTAACAGCAGTGAAAAGTGAATCGTGTAAATCAGTGATTACCAATTACTTGCCTTAAAACAAGTATTTAGTGTGATCGTGTTACTAACTCAAAGTTCATTGTTTTGAGATACGCTCTTTTTGCTAAAAAAACAAGATGGCCGTTATCGAAAGTCAAAACTCTTCACAAAATGTCTCTGGAGCAATAATTGCTTATATTTCAATACTTGGAACAGTGTTCCTAATGTCTTTTGTAGTGTTGTGCGTTAAACTGAATAGTTGGGGTAATTATTACGTTATTTTGTTTAAATATATTGTGTTATATTGCAAACTAGACACCATTTTCAGTCCCACCGGTGACATGCGAAAAGCAGTACAAACGCCTTCTCGTACATTTAGTATAGGAAAAGTATTATGGATCCTGGTCGATAAGTTCGTTTAACAATTTAATGTTGTATTAAAAACTATATATATTAATACTATCTACTACCTCGTTTCTGTACCCATTATGCACATATTTGCCTCTCGTTTACTTTTTTCCTCTACCTGTAGGTTGTCTGTAAAGTAACGCTACCAGCGACCGCCTTAATTGTGCGCTGTTTTAAATGTACCTAATTCTTATTTGTAAGTTTCTTTGTTTGGTCTACAATAAAGAGTATTTTATATATCTTTCTATGGAATCGTCATATTATTATCTTGACCAGCTTAGTACAGTAGACAACCACAATGCAATATACCCGGCATAATGATAATGTATGTTAAATGCGCAGGACCATTTTCAACCTATTTGAGGCCTTTTAACTTATAGTGTTCAAATAATATATATTTAGTTGAACTGATTTTAGCGGCTCTTAGGATGCGGGGCCCTTTCAAGGAAAGTGTCAAATGATAAAGATGGATGAATGTGTTTACCACAGCTGTCGGAAGGTTGTTTTGTAAAAGTCACACAAGAAACTTCTTCAAGGTATCAATTCCGTAGTATGTACCTCCTTATCAGTAGCACACTTTTTTTTGTCTCGAAGTCCACCGTAACAGCCTGAAGAAAAAGTATGATTATCAAATATAATCTTGGCATATTCAATAAGTGATGTAGAAACTATCTAAGTGAAAATGAAATTTATTTAACTAACTTTCATTTTAGGATCACCCTAAAAATCACTCGAACGGTCAGTATTCATTTAAAATTAAAGCTGAAAAAATCTCATCATCATCATCTTCATGCGTGCGGTCGATCCCGGTTTTGAACCCACACTGGCGTGTGGGGTCCCAGGGCCCGCTTTTCTTATTTTCTTGCCCACGTCGCGCGGTCTTGTGCATCCTCAGTGGTGAGTTTGTTGGCACGCATGTCACCCTTAACGACGTCGAGCCACCGCTTCTTGGGTCGACCTCTTCTACCGGTACCTGGCGGGGCGGCATGGCCAGACATTTGTTGCCCACGTAGTTTGCCGATCTCCGTGAGACATGACCATACAAACGAAGGCGGCACTCCTGCGGCTCGTCTGCGATGTCACGAACACGAAGGCTGTCGCGGATGTGGGTGTTCCGCACGCGATCTTTGCATGAGGCTCCACACATCCACCTCAGCATCTTCATTTCCGTGACGCGCAGCTCCTGCTTGTTTCGCTCTAGTAACGGCCATGTTTCACTGCCATATAAAAGGACAGGCCTAATGATGGTTTTATAGACCTGCCCCTTCAGCTTGATCGGCATTTTGGGGTCACAAATGACTCCAGTCACCTCACGCCATTTGGCCCAAGCCGCGGAAATTCAGGCTAAAGTTGAAAACATCTAATTTCACTTAAATAATGACTACATCACTCACTGAGTATGCCATATCGTTTTTGGAAGTTATTTGATAATTACCCGGTATAGTGCGGTGGCCCCTGAACAGACCACTTCTCGCCACCAATCTGCCAGACCAACGATGGCTGGAATAACCTGCTTTGGATTTCAGATATCATATCCGATGGTTTGTAGAAATTTGTCATTACGAAATCAAAGATAACTAACTAAGATGATTCTGAAGAAGTGATATTGTATCGATATGGTAAATGATAAGGAGATAAATCCATCGATACTGTACATTGTCTGTGAAATAAGTGTGATGTTCTGTCATGTGTTGTACGAAGGAAAAAATATTCAAAATGTTTTTAAAATTAATAATCACGAAGTGAAGTGAGAACAAACTTTAGGACTTTAGTGACATTCAAATAATTTGATTAAAAGCAAGTTATTGTGAGTGGAAGGAAGCTTAAGCACTTAATTGTTTTAAATAACAATTAAAAGTGCTGATAAGTAATTACCCTGCATCAATAATAACGAAAGTTATTTTTGCATTACCGAAAAAATAATCTGCTATTTTTATAAAAAAATATCGATAGTGACGTCTCGTTACCTGCAGAGAACAAAAACGGCTATTTCGATTTTGAAAACGTACCGTTATTACGCATCTAATAGAAAAACATGGCCCCCAACACGGCTCCTATGTACGGCCAGCCGAACTACGATTGGCCGAGTTCCCAAACTGAAGACCCTTTTGAAGAAGATTCATCCAAAGTCGAGGAGTCTGGTTCCGATGACTTGACCAAAATGGCATTTTGGTACATGATGATTCTGATAGGCATGCTGATTTCTTGGATCCTCATATTCTTCTGCCTTCGACTCATCGCATACCGTAAACTTTTTATATTTAGTCATGTGATTGTTTTGTCAATGTATCAGTAGATGATTATGATAGGCGTTAAGACTTTTTAGCGATAAGCAGCTTATGGAAATTTCAAAAGACTTTGTTTCTGAAAGTGATCATGACGTCAGCTGGTAAATACAGCTGATCAAAGCTGTGATAATCCAAGAATTAATCATTATTAAAAACAAAGATAAAACGTGGAATGTGGTTTTCAGCTTTCTTTAAGTAGATTATAGTGCAAATAATTGAATAAATTTTCTTCTCCAAGCAAGCATAATATCAGACTTTCATAGAGTTGTTTTAACTGGAGCTATTTATAACCACGAAAATTACAAGTTATTTACAATTTGTTATTCATATTAGTCCCTAGCGACACTCAACTGCAGCTGGTGCGTTACATTGCGCTGCATAAACAGAGCTCCTCTTACAGTGTCTATAGGCCACGATCAAGTTGTAGTTAAATGAATATGGTTTGACTGTAAGGCTGTATTCATTCCTACCAAACTGAAGGCAAAATGTATCGTGATAAGATATATTTATGATAATGATTTTATCAGTAATTTTAGATAAGGGTGAAACTAACACACTTTGAGAATGGCAGCATTATATCCTGCAAAAAATAATAAATTCTTTCTTACTTGCGTCATGTATAAACTCAATACCACATACGTGGCAGTGGGCCGGTCACATCATATAGTAATAGTTATGCAATTGTATCGATATTCGTTCTAGAGTTATCATAATATGATACTGGCAAAAAGTAGCTGGCAGGAAGATGCGAATGGGGCGTTTGCATGTTTACTCAGCAATGGACTAATGCCTAGTTTATAGCATAGCCTGGTACTGATGACTAAGAATTTCATATCAAATTAAAATCTTGTGTAGAACCTTCTAGATACCTCTTCGATATCCAGCATTATTGTCCTTTTTACCATTTGTAAATCATTTTTTTCTTTTTTTCCAGGGCAAAAGACGCGGAATACGCAGCAGAGACGAGTGTACGTGGGATCGCGCCAGAGGCAGCTTTCAGTGCAGGGGGAGCCGACTATTTTCGTTAGTCCGTCTAATTTACCACCGCCACCGAAATATGGTCAGTACCTACTGCAATATTTATTTATTTCAAAAACAAGTACGTCTATTTTTACAGGATTTATTCTGATACAATAGTGTATTACTTATTTAATCTATTCATGCATTTGATTTAATATCTATATAGTTCATATCAATATATTATGCATTATCATACATTTATTATACTCAGTCTCAAATTTTACTTTCCATTAAATTGTTTTAATATTAAATGTTCACTTGCACTAATTGTGGTGTGCTTCTGTCGTTGGCTGTACTTTTTTCTGAGCGGTCAAGTTGTGATGAAATCTAAAATTAAGTGGTCAGATCTGATGTTGTGGTTAGTTATCCCAAAGTTTTCAAACTTCAGGCGTGGCCAAGAGTTATATAGAGACTTTTTATTGGGTTTTTTTATTTTTGAAAAGTCTTAAATTTTTCATAACAACGAAACAATTGCAAGCCCACAATTGGCTGAGCGTATTTGTACACAACATAGTAAATGTGTAACCCACTGCCTACTATTTGGTTAATGGGTGATTATTTCACATAACTAGAATTGTTCCTTAATAATGAAAAAAAGGTAAATGATCTCAGCTACAGCTTAGGATTCAGGAATAATAATAAATTAACTGTCCCAAGCCCAACCTGCCCCTAAATTTAGTGCAGTTACTAAAAATCTTATTTTTTCAAATTACAGAAGCCATGGCTCCCCCCACCTACGATGAAGTCATGCGCGTCTATCCAGTATACCCGGTCGGACAACAGCCAATCACACAGCCGCTCGTACACGCGCTCGCGCGAAGCACTCCAACCACATCCAACTCAGAGACTTCGCCTTGCAACGTTACCATTAACGTTACGAATAGCGTTCCCAGCGACACCGCCACGGTGACTGTCACTTCTTTAGATGCACCTCTTCACTCTTCAGTTGTAACCGTTACAACTGACGAGCGAAGAACCTCTGTTGCTGCTAGAGCGTGATAACGTTATAAATAACGTTAGTTATATATAATTTGGTAAATGCGAAATGAGGCGGGCCTCTTACGTGTGAACTTTAAACTTACACAGTGATATAATTTTAGCAATTACAAAGTAACGATCATTGCATGTTGCTAATCAATAACTGCAATATAAAAACCAACGAAGAAACTAATTTAACACCGCACCTTTTTAAAAATGTAAATTTAATCAATAATAGTATACTTTATATCTTCTTCAAACTTTTTCTTAATAACTAGTATTATATTTAATTTGAAAAGATGTAAATTGATCAAAGCCCTAGCCGGTGTGAGCATCATAATCATTACACAAACTGAATTTCGTGTTGTTCATTGTACAACATAGAAAAAAATTGAAATGCTGCCATTGAAAGGTCTAATTCATGGCTTAGGAACTTAAATAGGACAAAGGTCAGACAATTCAATGACAATGTGTATTTGTTTTAAAATTGACTTTCAATTTCGTCAAACATTTGTCAATTTTAATTTTAATCTGTAATGAAGACCTTATTTGTAAGTATTACGTTATTTTCTGTTAGTCCGCCACATTTGTTTGGTCTTCCAACCTTATAAAAACTAGTCGTAGTAATGTTGAACTACAAATGTGATAGAGAGTATATCATTTACAATGGTTTGGAATAAAATGGTGCATGGAGGCTTCACATGGACAAGACAGGTTAAAAAAACATGAGTCTTTGTCTTTGTGCATGCTACACCACTGCCAAAACACCAATTTATAACAAACTGACCTTTCCTAAAGATACCGTTTTAAATGTTTGCGGGTTATGTTATGTATTTCATACAAAATAACGAGTTTAAGCACTCGCAGCCAGCCAATAGCAATAATATTAAGATTATTCCAGTATCCCATTTAATATTTTTTGCAGATGTTGCAAAAAACTCATAAAAAAATGTGCTATATTTAGAAAAACTATGAATAATAACACTTTTTTACTTTATGTAGCATCACTAGAAGAATTGTTATGTGCGCTAGCTGCGACTGTCGAAGATAGAACGTTTATTTTATTCGATAAGTAGTTTTGCACCAGTATGTGTAACGTTATCTGCTAAGTGTTATTAGATAACTACGTATTCAATAACTTGTTATTTTTTAACAAAAGAATAGCAGAAACTTGCTATGTGACAAGAGTCTTCTTGCATTTTTAAGCAAACAGTATTTGTTGTTTACCTCATGTAATCCGTCTCATAGAGGACGTAGACTGATTATAATTTGGTAAAAATAATATGTATTATGTGTATTATTTAAAAGCGACGTCGGTACAAGGTTATGCCGGACGGAGTCAGCAACATACAATGAGTATTGTATATTGTCGACGCTACAAATGTTGTGTCAAAAGCAGTCACTTGGTGACTTTTTGTGTATATTTTGTATAAAGTTATGTTAATCCAAATATATTTTATTATTTGTTAAGTATTCATTGTTTTATTTTGTAGTCCTATTCTAGGTTTAGGTACAAGCCAAGTGATTTTCTTACCAACCAGCGTTTCGTTTGATTTCTTTCGGTTAGTAGTAGTGTTAACCTACTAAAGTTTTACGTACCTATTGGCGTAGGTAAGTAATTATTTAGAATTTTAAAATACTCAATTGTATTATTATAAAATACTGAAGGAAAACAGTTAAATAATCTATCAGTTTCACATTGTCCGCGCTACAACGTCTTATCAGGGCTTAGGGGTGGATTTTAATTTTATTATACATTTTATTTTTGAGTGTCGTGGCCTAGTGGTTAAACACTCCAACTTGGATCGCGGATCGTGTGGTCCCGAGTTCAAATCTGGCCAGAACCGAAATCTTTGTGTTGATTGTTTAATTTCCGACTATTTCTCCGGTGATGGAAAACATCGATAAGAAACCAAATCAACCCGGATAGCGGCGGAAGGCCCATCACCTACAACGTTGAGTTTTAATACCATTGGTGAAAAGTAGGCTTCTGAGTGTTCCGTTCACCATGACGGCAACAGTCACTTGCCTCAGCCTATGTTGAGTTATTTATTTTATCAGGTTAAACCGCCATTCGCACTCACCCTACAGCGAGTGCGAGTGCATTCGCTCACACGGATCGATCGCGTAAACGCGGATTTGCACAGAAAAAAAAACGCTAAAAAATAGTTGCCTCAACGTGCCACCAGAGGCGCCATACAAATTTCTAATGCCATACAAATTCGCATTCAAGCGTTTGATCGAGCCACTCACACTCAGGATGCGATCAAAACCATGTATTGACGAGCAAATGAACAAACATTAGTATGAAAAATGTGTCACCTGTTCAGTAGAGTAAGCTGAAAACATTTTCTTTATTGATTTCATGAACCGGCTTTTTAAACGAAAAATATTGTTTGTGCCAGAATGCCCGATGGTTTTTAAAAAAAAAACTCAAACTTGGACCTTAAAAAATTCACCCTAACAACACCGCCTTTAGAAGACGTAAAGTTACTTAGTACATCCTGTACCTCTAGGCTAGAAGCATTCACAGTCATGTTCATGAAAAATTGCTATACAAATTTGAGAAGGGTCCATATATAATTTAATTTTTGACGACACGATTGGCGTAGTGCGCTGTAGCACGGTTTCTCGCCTTGAATTCCGTTGTGTCCCGGGTTCGATCCCCGATCAGGTCAATTCAGGAAACGATCTTTTCTAAATTGGCTTGGGTCTGGGTGTGCTGGGAGACGCCCCTGGCTTTATTCCTTGTCTGGTACCTCGTAACACAGGGATATTTATCCCTACTTCGAGACCATGACAAGAGGTGTGTTGTCTGGCGCATATTTATTTATTTATTTAATTTTAATTTAATTTATTGTTTCATTTCGGACAACGCAGGTCCATTTTTGTTAGTAGACATATACTTACAAGCCATATTAGTTACAAATAATAAATGACAATGAGAAACCATACATATCAGGGGCGGGTCACTTAGTGTTCCTCTTGACCAACACCCGGTGTGTTGGTCACGAGGAACACACACCAGTGACGAAATATAGGGGAGTCATATCTCCCCGCTATGGTTCTCAGAATGGAGTTGGAGCTGGCCCGCACTCTGCAGAGCAACGACACCGCTCGGTTACGCATGATAGCGTAAAGGTCGTCCGTGCATGCCTGAGCGAACGTCCCCGATGCACTGCGATATCAGGGCAGCCCCAACAGCATTCTGAAACCATCTTCTTTTTTTTGCGCCAGACAACACACCTCTTGTAATGGTCTCGAAGTAGGGATTAATATCCCTGAGTTACGAGGTACCACACAAGGAAATAAGCTAGGGGCGTCTCCCAGCACACCCAGACCCGAATCAATTCAGAAAAGATCGTTTCCTAAATTGACCCGACCGGGAATCGAACCCGGGACACTACGGAAATCGAGGCGAGAAACCGTGCTACAGCGCACTACGCCAACCGTGTCTTCATCATTAAATTGAACACGTGGAGCGTTCATGGTCTTTTGCGCAAAGCTAACCCACAGGCTGCAGGTGTAAAATACTGGACAGTAGACTTTGAAAAGTGACTAAAAGTAAAGTAAAGTAAAGTAAAAAAATCATTTATTCATTTAAGCTTGTACAAAGCACTTATGACATGTCAAAAAAAGTATATAGAAATAATAATAATAAACGTAAATAAAATAGTACAATAATACCACCGGTTCGGACGTTGCTTCTTATCGAGAAGACTCCGGCAAGAAACTCGATAGTTACTCTTTTAAACTTTGTTTGTTTTACAAAAAATAAATTCAGAGTACAGTCAATGAGAGTAGAAAAAAGAACACAACATTGAGCAGAGGAGCCGATTATTCCTACTATGACCACAAACTTTTGTCGTTCTAGTAATCCTCTACATTATAATAACCTTGTTTCATTAACTTTGCTTGAATTGCACAGATAAACTTGTGAAGAGGTAGAGCAACAAGACTTTGAGGTATTTTGTTAAAGTATTTCACAGATAGACCCACAAATGAGTTTCCCACCTTGTGTAGCCTGAGACTGGAAGTTTTCAATTTTTTTTTATTTCTGGTATTATGTTTATGAGTATCACTGTTTTTTTGAACAGATGCAAGTTTTTGCGCACATACATTATGTTATCTAAAATATACTGAGCATGCACAGTTAAAATATCGATCTTCTTAAATACTTCCCTAAGCGAGTCGCGTGGTCTAAGTATCTAAATGGAACGGACGACTGTTTTTTGAAGTACAAAAATGGTGTTCAAGTCTGCAGCTGAATTTTGTAATTGAATTCGACTAACTTCCCACTGTGCCACATAAGTGCGACTTAAGTATTTTATACCAGCTTTCATTCTCTTATTGCAGTTGAAATAACTTATAGAAAAGGTAGAGGAACTAATGCAGAATTAGGAATATATAAAAGAAAGCCACAATTCATAATAGAAATGGATTTATTGCCGTTTTAAAAAACCAAAAAAAAACAAAAAAAACGAAAACGCCGGGTCTGTGAGATGGAGGATTTCAGCCACCACAGACATGACTTTTCTGACAATTATTCTGCCACAGTTGAGGGGTTATACTATTATTGTTAACTTGCACATATCTATAGTTTTTTTATGATTCTTGCACCCACTATGAATAATCCGCCAGATACTCATACTATGAAACTTTGAAGGAAGAAATAATAGGTAGAATAGTAATAAACGAGGCCTCTGCCTCGAATTTTGCGGGCAGTAGAGAGGGGCGGCGGCGCAGGCGCGGGAGGATTGTATGTATAAATTCAAATAGACCAGTCCTCGAAAACAGCGGCGCCGCGGCGCGGCAGCGGTGCGGGAGCGGGCGACAACCGGTGCACTTCAGTCCAGCGTCTGCATTTTCCCACAATAAATAAAATAAATTTGTATCAAAAAGTTGTTGTCGCCGTTTTTTAGACATTTCGCTCCCGAGCAAAAACGAAGAAGTATGGGTACGTTGGCGTCATTTTTGAAATATCGCGGCCACTCACCAAACCTTATTATTGTGAAAGAACTTAACGAGGGGAACAAACTTTATATGGAGCACATTATAGCTAAAGTATATCGGAGCTGATATATAAGGTATTGTATTTTAACTAACTACTTAATTGAACTTGATCCATAGTAAGGAAAAGGTAAAAAAGCGGCATTATTTATAGTCCTTATAAACATGCGACGCAATTAGGATCTAAGAAGGCTAGTTTTCTATGGCCAGGTGCAATATTAGGCCAATATTGATATTGTATTTGTGGGTCAGAAAACTTTCAGGTGTTTTTCCCATGTAAAGTCTCTATGTCGACGGTTAGGAAACAATACCTCCTATTTACGTATTGACTATTAGAAAATGTATTTTTGATGTCTTTGACGTTAAGGTCGTTTTTCGTGATACGAGTAGCTTCCTAATGCCAAATACTTAATATTTAGACTGCTTTAGAGACAACATTACAACTATTGATATCTAACTTGAAGTATTGCTGGATGTACTTTTATTAGAAAAATATACTCAACAGGTACATCTTGAAAGAAAACCTTCCTCTCCTATTTCTGCATCCTTTTAACAGCTGATAGGTGAGGTTAGCTCCATAAAGTAACATTTCAGAACTAATATTTTAGTGAAACTAAGGCAAAATATAATACTTTATGAAATCATATCTCGGCTCCGATATCACTTAGAACAATTCTGACACCACTTAGATATGATTTTTTCTTAGGGTTCTCTAAAACAGTCAAAAAATTATTGCTGGCCGATAATAAAAAAAATGACGCCACGGGTCCATACAAAGTTACTCAAACCATTATTCTAAGCTCAAACCCCTTTCTCGACGACAACTCTACGCGCTATATATAGTGCCGCGCGATCTACCCGCTGGTTTCGAGGGAAGAAGAGAAAATTCGAGGCAGGCCTTAGTGCGGATGTAGACCACATGCAACCGGTCCCTTTGGAAATAAATGGGGTAGGCCTATGTTCAGCAGCGGATGTCTTGCTATAAATGATGCTGATGATAAAAGATAGTTCCACTAGTAATGGTAAAAAAAAGGTTCGCGTTTCCCAGTGCAATTCGTATAGACCGGCGCGGGAAAAAAGGTCAGATTATAATTTCTCGGCACTGGAGGCACAAATTAGACATGCACGGCACTCTGACAGATATCCCGCTTAGAACAACACGCCATTTTTGACACACGCACACAGAGACGCGAGTTTACAGGTGAAGTCAGTGAGTTTCAGAGTCGCGGTCAGTCGCACTGTCAAAAACATTGAGATATTATTTGGACGTCGTCAGATACTTACATTATAGTTCAATGGGGTGCATGAGAGGAGCCTCCACGAGTGACGTATCTAATATTCCTATACGCCCGGCGCACCCTGGGCAATCTGCGAGGACAGCAAGTCGGTAATGCAGATTGGCTGATCCTCTCACCACGATGGTAACACAAAACTCTGACCAACGGTCTTTTTCAGGGCCAAACCAACGGCCCTTTTCAGGGCCATCCCACCAGCCGCCTACGCGATCCAAACGGCCCACCCTACAACCAGCCCTAAAAGTAATATCCATCAACATCGAAGGCTTTTCCCTCAATAAATCTGAAATCCTTTCCGAACTATGTATTTCAGAAAGCTGCAAGGTCATATGTGTCTAAGAAACACATCGTAATGCTAACCAGTCCAGACCATCCATTCCTGGCTTCACACTCATTGGAGAAATCCCACACTCAAAACACGGAAGCGCCGTTTTTGTTTCGCCAGACATCAAAATAGTTTCATGTAACTCAACTTCCCGGAATAACATGGAAGTTATCACTGTAGACGTTGGAACCTGTACAGTTACATCGATATACAAGCCGCCAGGTGAAACTTTTTCATTTTCAAAGCCTGAAAATTTTGCTAACCATCAAGCAAAAATTGTTGTGGGTGACTTCAATAGTCATAGCATAAACTGGGGTTACAGGGAAACAGACGCAGAGGGCCACGCTGTCGAAGACTGGGCGGAGACACTTGATCTTGCCTTGATCCATAATGCCAAGCTCCCAGCCTCATTTTACAGTAGTCGCTGGAAGCGCGGATATAACCCGGACCTCATTTTCACCAGTTCTAACATTCGTTCTCAAACCATAAAGTCCGTATGCTCCCCCATACCAAGGACCCAGCATCGCCCAATTATGTGTTCAATTCATCCAGTGGTTAATCCAACTAAAGTCCCTTTCAAAAGCCGATTCAATTACATGAAAGCCAACTGGCAGCAATATTCTGAAAGCATCGACAGGAAAATTCGTAACCTGCCCCCAGAACACAAAAGCTACGACGTATTTGTCGATATTGTTGCCGCCGTTTCCCGTGAAAGTATACCTACATACCCGTACATCGTACATCCCGGGCCTTTCGCGAGAGTCTGCTAAATTGTGGGAGCGGTACGAGGAATGGTTTAATGATGATCCCTTCTCTAATCAAACCATAGAAGCCGGTGAAGTCCTACTGTCGCAAATTAGCGAAAAACGGCGAAAAAAGTGGATGCCTAAAAGCTTAAAGAAGGAAAAGCGTCAGGGGTAGACAATGTTTCTGTTGAACAAATAAAACACCTTGGCCCTGCCGCTGTTTCATGGTTGCTTGAATTCTTTAATAACTGCCTTGCGCAAGCAAAAATCCCGCGTTTCTGGCGGAAGTCCAAAATTATTGCTCTACTTAAACCTGGTAAACCCGCAGAAGACCCTAAGAGCTATAGGCCTATTTCACTTCTCTGCCACACTTTCAAACTATTTGAACGTATGCTCTTTAATCGTCTTACACATGTCGTTGACCCAGAGTTGATTTCAGACCAGGCCGGGTTTAGACCTGGAAAGTCCTGCTGTAACCAGACTCTCAGGCTCACGCAGCACATCGAGGACGGGTTCGAGTCTGGCAGGTAACGGGTGTTGTGTTCGTGGACCTTTCGGCGGCCTATGACACCGTTAACATAAAAAGGTTGCTTCACAAGGTGGGTGGCATAACGGGTGACCAGAATCTCGTGCAGATTCTGAGGGAGCTACTGAGCAACCGGTGCTTTCAAGTCCACCTTCGATCCGAAAAGAGTAGATAGCGTTCACAAAAAAATGGTCTCCCGCAGGGGAGCGTACTGGCCCCTATGCTATTCAACATTTATACCAACGATCAGCCATCTGCCCCAAATGCTACACGATACCTTTACGCCGACGACCTGGCCTTAGCGTCACAATCCACCTCCTTCGAGCAGGTCGAGGAGAACTTGACGCTGGCGCTGCGGGAATTAAGCGAGTACTACAATAACAATGCATTGAGACCTAACCCCAGCGAAACACAGTCATGCGCCTTTCACCTGCGTAACCACCAGGCAAACCGGACCCTCAATATTTCTTGGCGAGGAGAGACTATTACTCATTGCTCAAAACCCAAATACCTGGGCGTTATTCTGGATAGGTCTCTCACATACAAAGCCAACTGTGAAAACATTAGGCAAAAAGTGCGTACTCGTAACAATCTCCTGCGGCGACTCACGTTGGCAAAATGGGGAGCATCTGCAAATGTCCTGCGAACAACTGGTCTAGCCCTTCGCTACTCGGCTGGCGAATATGCCTCTCCTGTCTGGGGTCGCTCAGCACACGCAAAGAAAGTGGATACAGCACTAAACGAAACCTGCCGGATAATTACGAGCTGTTTAAAGCCGACCCCGGTAAGTATGCTGTATCCACTGGCCGGAATCGCGCCGCTAGAAGTCCGTAAAGCGGTTGCTAGTTCTATTGAAAGAGCCAAAATGGTGCTGGACACCCGTCATCCTATGAATGGCTACCTGGCCGTCCCCCAGAGACTCAAAAGCCGTCGTCGGGCCTTCTGAGAGTCTCCACCGGGGCCGCGACTTGCCATGGCTTACTTGGAAAGCTCTGAACAGGCTGAGGACCCAGGTTGGCAGATGCAGGGAGAGTCTGTGCAGATGGGGTTACACAGATGGGGACAATGCGTGCGAGTGTGGTGCCTCCCCACAAACTATGGACCACCTCATATCATGCCCCTCGTGTCCGGACAGCTGTACGCGTGAGGAACGTATGTGTGCCAACGACCATGCCGTTAGGGTGGCGGAGTTTTGGTCAAAAAGGATATAGCCATCGACACGATATGAAGAAGTTCAATGGTCAAAAAGGGTTCGTGTCACGTGACTATTACGTCATGAGTTGTCATACGTCAAACTCAAATTCTGCGCGACGTATTGGTACTCGTATTACGAACTCTTATTTGACGTTTCATATTTAACTGTTGTTTAACTGTCAAAGTCGGCCACGCTGCGATCACAAAATAAAGAGTTTACAGAAGGACCGCTCTCGCCTTTTTCTATCAACTTGCCTGATCGCCTAGGGTTGCTACTCGCTACTATATTCGCCAGATAAGCGCGATTTGACAGATACCGCCAAAAGTAAAATACCTACCTACCTAGTAGGCTGTAGATAAAACCATGAGCCACCGCTTCGGCGGTCACCTGTCGGCGGCGCGGCGCGCGGCACGGATGCAGCAGCCGCGCGTGCCACTAGAAGAATATACCAAAAATACCAATGCATGATAAAAAGTAAAAGCCCATTTGTACTGGATTTTAATGTGTTACGAAATATGATGGTTTACCTACCTATATACTTATAATACTTGTACATTATAGTACTACTAACTTGCAAACGTTATCTGAGTTTTACTTACCTTTTAACATCATTTGGTAACTTAAAAAATGTATAATCACAATTTCGTCTGGTGTTCAAATACCTACACTGCAACAAATATCTGCGCGAAACCATTTTTGACCATTGAACTAGGTATAATTTAAGTATCTGACGACGTCCAAATAATATCTCAATGTTTTTGACAGTGCGACTGACCGCGACTATGAAACTCACCGACTTCGCCTGTAAACTCGCGTCTCTGTGTGCGTGTGTCAAAAATAGCGTGTTGTTCTAAGCGGGCTATCTGTCAGAGCGCCGCGCATGTCTAATTTGTGCTGCGATGGAGCCAAAAGATTGTAATACGGCCCCTGGGAGGGCACTGAAGGACTGTATCCCGAGATTTCCTCCTCTAGCGCTTATAGAACAAACTCTGAGGCCCTTCCCGTCAACAAAACTCTTTCGGGAAAACTAACAAGGTTTAAATTTTTATGAAAAAGTATCAGATTTTAATTTATTGTAACTCACCATAAGCAAAAATTTTTAATTCTAATCGGTTTTTATTGGCACATTAGTCAAGTTTCACTAAAATGATGTAAGTTTTTGCCTCCTTGGTTATGTGTAGTGATCTCGATATGTGTTTTGTTGGAAGAGCAGTAATTATCGTTGGTAAATAAGCTTTTTCTTTCTTTTATTTGTTTATTTATATATTTATTTTTTATTGCACATAAAATAATAAATAAATAATAAATAAATATGCGCCAGACATCACACCTCTTGTAATGGTCTCGAAGTAGGGATAAATATCCCTGTGTTACGAGGTACCACACAAGGAAATCAGCCAGGGGCGTCTCCCAGCACACCCAGACCCAAATCAATTCAGAAAAGATCGTTTCCTGAATTGATAATTAAGTGTACAAATGGCGGACTTAATGCCTAGAGGCATTCTCTACCAGTCAACCATACGGTTAGACGGAGATATTACATGCAGTGCGAAAAATAATAGTTAAAAACTACGTTTTCCAAAGATTAGAAACAATAATAAGAAAATAAATAAATATGCGCCAGACACCACACCACTTGTCATGGTCTCGAAGTAAGGATCAATATTAGTGTTACAAGGAACCAGACAAGGAATAAGCCAGGAGCGTCACACATTAAAATAATTAAAATAATGAGACATTTAAGGGAATTATTTTCTTCTTTAATTAAGTTTAAACTTTATCTGAATCGAATATAGCACTCAGAAAATGAATAAATAGGAGGTACATACAAGGTAAGTCAAACGAATTTTTGGCCTAAATGGCGATCAATCCGACGACACAATTGGCCTAGTGCGCTGTGGCACGGTTTTTCGCCTCGATTTCCGTAGTGTCCCGGGTTCAATTCCCGGTCAGGTCAATTCAGTCTGGGTGTGCTGGGAGATGCCCCCGGCTTAGTCTTTGTCAGGTACCTCGTGGAACAAGGATATTCATCCTTACTTCGAGACCATACCAAGTGGTGTGATGTCTCGCAAAATATTTTTTTTACTTTTTACTCTTAACTTTCCGATCCATTGTCCATAGGGCCAGTTATGTTAGCACCTAAATTCGATTTTAGTTCAATTTCTATGTAACAAGTGCACATGCGTGCGATATAACTACCATTAACTCAGTTACCCAACCAGATTTCATTGGCGAAAACCTGCACCCGTCCCATAAGAGTCGATTGATCACTATAATTAGCGTAATTTTAGCAAACATTATAATTGAGACGGAGACATTTGCTATTCGATGACTGACCTTCTACCAGCATAATTGCTTTGAACGAAGGTGACATGATCCGATTAGAACGAGGCGTGACATTACAGTGTTTGGATTGCACATGTCACATGACATTAACTATGCATGGTGTAGCTTACAAGTACCTAAGTTGGTCTTTGTTTGGTATTGTAATAATATTTTTCTTAAACATGCTCGGAAATATTGTCATTACTTTTGAATAAAGAACACGCTAAGTATCATATTTACGTAGACTGAAAACCCAAAATCACTTCCCGGCGCGTTCTTTGAATTTCGAACGAAGAGCGCGCCGGCAATGTTGTATGAAACGGTGTGCTGTTTGAATTTAGAACTCTTTCATCTATCGTACACATTGCGTTCTCGTGGCTGTATAGCCACAGATGCGTTTACCTTTCGGCACAAATTGTAAAATAAAAAAAAACAAATTGGCGGTAAAGCGGAGTTGTTATTTTGTTAATAATATTTATTAAATTTATTATGTAAAAGGCCCTTTTTATTTCCTTGCATTTTTTTAAGAAAAGCACTATATATGCCTCGGCCGAAATGGCAATTGCCTGTCTCATATCATTGAAGTCCTCGCCTGCGGCTCGGCCTTCAAACTCATACTCGACCTGCAATTGCCTATTTCGCTGCCTTTGCAATAATGTACTATTATTTGATTTTTATTTTTAGCATTTTAACATTGCTTACAGCTGTCTGCTAAGAGTGATGATATGCGGTCAACCCGGGAACTTCTTCGTTCTTTCCCGTCTCATTCTTTAAGTTTTTAGGGGGATTTTAGGGGGTCTTCTCAGTAAGAATCAACTCCTCCGATGCGGTGGTAGAGTTGCATTATGTTTGTATACTGTTCTTTCCCGTCTCATTCTTTAAGTTTTTAGGGAGGGTTTTAGGGGGTCTTCTCAGTAAGAATCAACTCCTCCGATGCGGTGGTAGAGTTGCATTATGTTTGTATACTGTTCTTTCCCGTCTCATTCTTTAAGTTTTTAGGGAGGGTTTTAGGGGGTCTTCTCAGTAAGAATTAACTCCTCCGATGCGGTGGTAGAGTTGCATTATGTTTGTATACTGTTCTTTCCCGTCTCATTGTTTAAGTTTTTAGGGAGGGTTTTAGGGGGTCTTCTCAGTAAGAATCAACTCCTCCGATGCGGTGGTAGAGTTGCATTATGTTTGTATACTGTTTATTTATATATTCATGTTATTATAGTATTATATCTATTATTTTATTGACTATTTAAAAGTACTGATTAAGTCTATTTAAATAAAGATATTTGAGTTTGAGTTTATTCCAATTTTTCTACTGTCCACTCCATTCGCTTGTGGAATTCGCTACCTATACTTATCAGGCAATCTCTATCCTTGCCTAATTTCAAATCCCGACTAAAAAGCTTATTTCATCACACTGTAACTTTTAAATGTCTCTGGTGCGAGGATTAACCAACCGTGAATATACATTTTTACCGTTTATCATATATTTGTGTAGGTTTCCAGATATTTACTCTGTTTAATATGTATTATATGTAATTGCATTCATGAATGCATTAAATAGCTTCATATATTAAATGTATATGATATCTCACTATCTCACACTACCTTACCCATTCTTGTAGTTTCCTCTACGTGCAGATTGTCTGGAAGAGATTGCTTCCTAGCGATAAGACCGGCTACATTCTACAATGTAAGATTATGTAATGCTAATGGTTTGGTTTGTTGTACAATAAAGTATATTTTTCTTATCTTATTTTACCATCGAAAGAAACTAGAAAAACCTTTTGTCCTAGGGCTCGAACGGGATTCGGACCCGTACCTACCGCAATCCGGAAGCGTTTTATACTAGCTTGTTTGGAAGCGTGAAGGCGCCCAAACGAACGTTGACGCGCTTATAAGCTCGTATCATCCATATAGATGATTAATCATCACTACCCCTTCGAGCGAACACGCTGCAATAAGCCCGTGTAGATGAGTTTGGTTTTTTGATAAGCGAAATATAGAGCGCGTGTAAGAGCGTAGTCTGATACTGCTTTCTATTTATTAATTTATTGTATATCACATTGCTTAACAAAGGTGACAAAGAAAGTATACGGTCTACACGTGACGCCCTGCAAGGGCATAGCAATAGTTTAGCAATTTAGGGCTATTTCTTCCTCAATAAAAATAACACAATATTATACTTAAAATACAAAATTAACATTAATATTATCATTCACAGAACAAAAATGTAAAATACAATAGCTCGGGCATATTAGTCTTTGTTACCTAATAATAATTTAAATTGAATTATCATTAAAATATTCTTCATTAAACAACACATTATAATAATTTACTAATGAACAACACATATTCATTAAAACGTACATGTATCATTAAATTAATTGGTTTTTGTCTTCAAATAATTTCGTTAAATTATAAAAACCTTTTGCGATCAGAAATTCTTTTAATTGTTCATAGACGGGGGGTTTCCCTTATATTGTAAAAGCAAAAATGAAGTATCTGTAAAGTAAACAGCGTAAAGCCGCATGTACAAGTATTAACATCACCGTGTGTACAAAAGGCTGTCTTAAATTAACTCAGCAGTTCAATCTTTATAAAACTGTAAATAAAATGCTTCATACAGCAAGAAACTCAAAACATTTTTCGACCAAAACCGTAGCTAAGAACGTTTTTTCCATAATTATAAGTCATCAAATTATATCATCTTATACAAGTGTTAACAACATGAATGCATTAATTAAATTATGAATTATACGATATTTATGACTAATTTTATAAAGAGAAAAGATTCGATTTTTTGTTTGTTTGAAATCGATAAAGAAGGAAACTTCTAAGAATAAAATCAAATTAAGAATCACATTAAATTAAGAATTACATTATATTATATTAAATTATGACGATTTCCAATTAATATATTCCATAAGACTATAAAAATGCTTTGCATTGTTGCCTTTATTAGCAATATCTAGGTAGGTAACAGAGACCACCTTTTTTAAGAAAAAACGACCCTTCTGTTTCTTTTCACGGCTCGTAGATTAGATGTACTAATCCATTACCAGCCGAACTATGCTCGGCCGTCAACGGCCGAACTCGGCTGATTAAAACTCTGTAGTAGTTTGTCCGCCATCGGCCGACAAAATCGGTTTTGGTGTACGCGTAGGTACCGATTTGATCGGCCGATGACGGCCGAGCATAGTTCGGCCGATAACTTCATTAATAAATAAATAATTTGTCCTGACCAAACACAATCCACATCCTCACATAACACATGTCATTTCGAATCAAATCACTCGAATACAAAATGGGTGTGATTAAGAGTGATTAAATCGATACGAATGATAAATAATATCGCAAGTGGACCGAGGCTGAGGTCTTGTACATAATGTTACGTGACACGCAATACGTTTTATTGGTATCGAATGAAATTATGCTCATGGCATTCGTAATCGATGTTGTGATTCGATAATATCGGGTAGGTTGTATGGTCATAATCGGGTACCTTAATGCAAAAGAACACATTCTCATAAAATGATGGGAATGTCCGACAGATTATATTAATTTGAAAACCAAAACATAGAAGGTAATTAAACAAATTAAACTCACACTTTTATCGTTTCTGAATGTACCTACCGTATGAAAATTATATGACATAATGTCATATTTTCATATGGTATAATTATTCACCCAGTACTTATACCCCAATACTTTTTATAGAGCATTAATGGCACAGTGTACTTAAATTACGAGTACCAATATAAAATTTTCTGATTAGTTTTTTATGGAACCATTTTTATGCTATCAAATATGAAGGGTATCGAAGTGGCGGATTATTCGTCATTTTAGGTCCTATCAATCACGATTACGTGAAGAGGAAACTAGAATATGGCTTTGATGATGTATTACACATTGATCGAAGAATGAGGCTTAGACCATAAAGAAACCAACGTATTTGTCCATCATTACCTGTGCAGGAGTGTCGCGTGCGATTTAAGGAATGCCCCTTACATATGATCGATATGGACGTGGCCATCGACCAGAACTGAAGTTGTATCTTTTGAATCACGATTTTATGAGAAAGATACCGTTTGGAAATGTTTATTTAGATGAGACATTTTCTGACCTCAAGCAAGGCGTGAAAAGGCATTTTTGCAGGCCTTCAAGATGCTTTTTGACTAAACGCCTCTTATTATATAAATCCATACACCTGTGTCCTGGAGTTAATATCCACCTACTTACTTTTGTTGATTTTCACTCCCAGTGACTTGAGTAGTCATGCTCACTAAAATGTTTATGGGGTGGTCGCTTTGTATGACGGTCGTTTCATTCCCTAAAATATGGTTAAGTGGAACGATGGCTGGATCATACGTCAACCTGTGAAAACTTGTACCACTTTCGGGAACTGGTCTGTATAAGTTCACTACCACTTGGGTTCCGTTAAGTAAGCTCTAATCCACATTAATATTATAAAGAGGAATGATTTGATTGTTCGTTTAAAATTGATTGATTGTTCTTTAGGTCATACGATGTTTGTTAAGCACAAATTCAACCAATCAGACTAATCCTAAACATTACTACAACCAACGGACATGTTAATAAAAACTGATAACTACACAAGCCTTCAATCAGGGCATACCTTTACTAGGCCTTATATAAGCAGTTCACAAAATGAGTAAAAAATAACTGGAGCAACGAGTAAAACATAAATAAATAGGTGTTAGTTAGGTCGGCTTTTTTAGTTTACCTACAAGGATTCTTATTGAGTTCATTCAATTCAGCTTACCTAAGTGTGCATTTGGGAACACTAAGTGAATTTGTGACGTCATGAGTTGGCAATGTTTAAAAATGAATAAAAAATTAACTACCGGCTAGATCAACGAAATATTGAAGTTAGTTACTTAAAATAGTAAACGGTATTTATAATGTATTTATTTTTTGTGTCAAATAAACTTTTTCTATTCTATTTTATAAAAAATTAAAAAAATTGTTCCCCCCAATTATGGAAGGGATTTTTGCCTATAGTTGAGCGGTTTCGCAAGCACGAAGCTGCAACTTTCCGCAGACGGTGTATATTGTAACACAGCATCCAGCATTAGAGTTCTTAGTTATGTAAACGTAAAGCACCATTAAGTCAGTCGCCAGAGCCTGAATAATCTGAACATACATGTGAATTTAAAGTAAAATTGGGGCTCCCTGAGCGACTTTAGACCAGTATCATTGCTCGCTACTTACTATCGTTTTGTTCATTCAAGACATTGTTCCTCCCTTTTAAATGCGTTCGACTGAATTCGTAAAATTATGCTTAAACCGCACCCATTGGTAGATTGGCCTAGTTTTCATCTCACGCTTGAACACAGAACTCTACCATTCTAGTCTATTTTAGGCTTTGTCTTGAAGAGAAGTTGCATTGAATAGGTGATAGACCAAAGTTTGAACATGGTATGATAGAGGAGTTTTGGCCCAAAGGTGCCATTTACCGGCGATTTCGAGGTCGGTTACCGGACATCATGATGTCGCCGATGAACCTTACGTGGGCTATTAAATAAGTTCAATATTATAAATATTTTTACTATTAATTTGTTATAAGTACGAGTATTTTAGTATTTATTTATTTATTTATTATTTATTTAGAATAGGTACACAGACAGATTACCATCGTTACATGGCTTTATATAATATTTTGTACACAATAGGTAGAATAGGTAGGTTAGTAGTAGTTATCTATGGGCCAATTACGTTATTGTTTAAATATATTTTTTTGTTATACGTTTATTCTATAAATCAAAATTTAGTTCATTGATTGTATCAGCCTTTTTGGTTTTTCAACAGACATCGACGCATTGTTGATTGGCTCGTCGCAAAAACTGCCAGAATCATCTATTCTGTATTGTCTCATTCATCGGATGAGTTGTGATTCGGTTCCGCTTCGTCTGTCAAGGCCAGCTCAAATCGGTATGACTTAACTAGTTTTGGAAGAAAAAAGTATTTTTGTTATTATCCATTTCAGAAGCGAGGGCGACTTTGAAAAAAGAGTGTAACCTTTTATGCTTTGCGAAGATACATTCGTTTTTATTTGTTCTTTACTAGAGGTATTGTGTTTTTCTTGCAAACAATTTATTTCTTTCAGGGCTGAACCGTTCCTAATTTTTTTAAATCTTCTGTAGGCTTAGGATTCTATTCGGAACTAAACAAATAGAACAAATAGATTTTTTTTATGTGAACGGCAAATAACGGTTTATTTATATCAAATGACACGTGCCTAAACTACGCAGCCATGAAAAAACAACTGTGCTTAAACGAATCAAAATGTAAAAACGGTTTTAAACTCATAGAAAACGATTTTAATTTCGCTTTATTCAAACCTTATTATCTGATTTCTGTTCGGACACAAACGAAATTAATAGCATCTTAGGTAAGTATTTAAGGTAAACGTTTCAGAAAATATTTTGAGTTTTGAGGTTTTTTTTCATTTACCTGCAATAACATAGCGATATTTTTGATAAGCCCATATAAAGTGACAATTTGTATGCCTTTACTTCGCTGTCTTATTTCTGAACGAGTGACGAATTCGTTCCAAAAGTGTCTTGCTCTGTTATTTTTAACGAGTCTTAATGACGCGTTTCTCGAATCCCACATTGTTGGGACAGTGTAACGAGGTTATGATTTCTTTTGCAATTATCGTGAATGCAACATAATCATACGGTTTTATTATTTACCGCGAAAACGAAGTATGAGATATGTCGTCTCATTACGGCAGAGGCTTACAGCATTGAATTGAAATGATATCACTGAATCGTCAAGTTCTTTACTTAATAATTCAAGCATTTGTATCACCAAATATTCAAGTTTCTCGTACCTAAGAAAAGCACCCTAGGCTGGTGGCTATGTAGGAATAAGATAAATGTGAGAAACTCATTCATGTTTTCAGTTATTAATATTTATATTCATAGACTAATATACTTTAACGACCGACTTGGTGTAATGGTTAAGAAGTTGGCTACTACACCAGAGGTCGCGGGTTCGATCCCCGCACAGTACAAACATTTGTGTGCATGAACATGTCTGTTTGTACTGGTCTGGGTGTCTCCTATGTATAATAAGTATGTATTTACAAAAGAAAATGTATTTAAGTATGTTTATCCGTTGTCTAGTATCCCATAACACAAGCTATAATTAGCTTACTTTGGGGCTAGATGGCGCTGTGTGGAATAATGTCCAGGGATATTTATTATTTATTTATTTACTGTTGTAGTTGGGGATTAATGTAGGGATATTTATACCTACGTCGAAACCATGACAAGAGGTGTGTTGTCTGGCGCATATATATCTACTTAGGTCTTGAGCGGGACTCGAACCTGCGACTTCCATAATCCGGGCGGCCGCCCTTCCAGCTTTCGCTAGGGTTTGAGTTCCGCTCGAGTCCTTGAATCCTTAATAATAAAGAGTCACTTATAAACTTAGGTCTACCTACCCAAATTAGCCAATAAAAATCGGGCTCAAAATAAACTCGCAATTTTATTTTATGAGTTATATTAATATCGATAGCAAAACAACCTTTTAATTGACTCATATAATTATAGTCTGATGAGAATTATATTTGATTGCCAAGATATAAAACGCATAAAAATATTTAGTAATTGTTAACGTAATCAATTTACACATGAAACATACAATTTGACAGCTAATAATATAAATAAAAAACTGGGACATCTCACACCAAGACCATCTGACCACAAACTAAGCAAAGCTTGTACTATGGGTGTCAGTGACTGATAAACATTCTTAAAAATTTCTATATACAGACTTTAATAGATAATAACACCCAGACGCAGAACAAATACAAAATAATGTTTTGTCATATGAATATTTGGTTAGCATGGAATCCGCGACCTACGAAACTATTTACTATTGCGCCAACAGGCTGGTCTGAAGACGAAACTGGCATCTTGAGAATGCCTTTTAAAACCTGTCCTAATAAATAAGAATAACAGTACTCAACGTGTCCTAAATATCTTGAAGAAAATTTTCAAATATTTATCCCAAACCCGTATAATGGTCAACTTCGTTCTGCTAATAATTTGCACCTTTCAACTCCGCATCATCGCACGGACTTTTACACATAATCCTTATTGTGCAGGTACCAGTTTATACAATGATATCTGTGGTTTGTCTGGTGGGTTGAGTGACCTGTTGGTGCAATGGCAGCGATCCTGCCTTTAGCACCGGAGATCGTGGGTTCGATGACAAACATTTATGTGAAGAACATTTGTGTTTGTTGTGTGTCTGGGTGTTATTATCTATTTAAGTATGTTTATATGTCTATGACACCCATAGTATGTACAAGCTCTGCTTAGTTTGGGGTCAGGTGATCTTGGTGTAAGTTGTCCTGCATTTTTATTTATTATTAATCAAACTCAAACTCAAACTCAAATAACTTTATTCAAATAGACTGTATCAGTACTTTCAAATCGTCAAATTTACAGCAAAATATACTAAATAATAGACATAAATACCATAATAATATGGATATGTAAATAAACAGTATACAGACATAATGCGACTCTACCACCGCGTCGGAGTTGTTGTTGTTGTAATTATTTATATATCATATCATTAATGGCATAGACATGGAAACATGTAACTGCAACTTTATTAGGAATAGATCTGGACCCACATTTAAATTGGAAACCACATATACAACTGATAGTACACAAATTATCATCCTTCATATATGCGTTCCATCACTTGAAACGTGTTACTGATTTCAAGACCGCACTTACTGCATACTATGCTTATGCATATTCGATAATCTCATATGGTACTGTTTTGTGGGGAAATTCATGCGACGCGGATAGAGTGTTTGTGTTGCAGAAGAAATGTGTGAGAATATTAACCAACATAGATCAAATGGAATCCTGTAGATCTCACTTCGTGAAACATAAGATTTACAAATGACGAAAGAAATAATCGAAATTCACACAAACTAAAGGTACCTTTTTCGAAAATGAAGTTAGTAACATCTGACCCCCATACCATGTTGGTTAAAATTTTTAACCACATTCCTACTTACCTAAAAAATCTGGAAAACCCTAATTATTTTACTAAACAATTAAAAGAATTTCTAATTGCAAAATTTTATTATAATTTTCAAGTCTACAATGATATATTTTTATTTAAATAGACTAAATGATATGTATATACACAGTTCCGTAAAAATTAAAAAGATAAACCTAAATTTAAATAATAAAACTAAAAACTACTTAGAAAATTTTGCCCCTGCGGTAAGGTGCCCAAGATGCTGGCAGCATGCCCCCGTTGGATGGCTAGGCTCAAACGTTGCGCGAGGAATGTACCAGTTCTTGGGTCACCAGTGAAAGTATTTAGTCTTCTAGACAGTATTTTAATGAGGTTTTGTGCACTTGGACCCCACGGACCGAGGGTTTCGACTCCGAAAGGCACAAAAGTGTACCCTGATCCTATGTTCAGGTACTTTTGTGTCTTTTTATGTTCAGCCGCTTCAGCCGCCGCGCCTGCCTGTTTGCATGTTCTAGGAACATGGGAAGGGGCCAGCGTAATTATAATTTTATTTTAATTTAATTGAATTCTTTGAGTACAAAAACCAATTAAATTGAATAGGTAATATGAATGTTTAAATGAATATGTGTAATTTATTAGTAGACGACACGATTGGCGTAGTGCGCTGTAGCACGGTTTCTCGCCTCGATTTCTGTAGTGTCCCGGGTTCGATTCCCGGTCGTGTCAATTTCTGAATTGACTCGGGTCTGGGTGTGCTGGGAGACGCCCCTGGCTTATTTCCTTCTGTGGTACATCGTAACACAGGGATATTAATCCCTACTTCGAGACCATTACAAGAGGTGTGTTGTCTGGCGCATATTTATTTATTTATTATTATTAATAAAGTGAGTATTATAATGTGTTGTTAATTATTGTGTAATGAAGAATATTTTTATTGATGAATATTTCAATTATTAAAACAGATTTCATTGTAAACAAAGAACAATATGCCCGAACTATTGTATTTTACATTTTTGTCCTGTGATTGAAAATAATTTAATGTTAATTTTGTATGTTACTAAGTATAATAATATTGAGTTATTTTATTGATGTAGAAATATCCCTAAATTACTGAACTATTGCTATGCCCTTGCAGGGCGTCACATGTAGACCGTATTCTTTCTTTGTCACCTTTAAGCAATGTGATATGCAATAAATGAATTATGAATTATTTATGGTGCAGGCGGCCAAGCTCTGAAACTCTGCCTGCCAGGATCAGAGCTTCTCAGTACGTCTACCACGAGTTGCCACTTTAAATTTACGTTATCGTTCGCGTAAAAAAATGTATTATAATTTGACATTGTCATGTCATGTCATATGTCATACCAATACATTTTTTTTACGCGAACGATACCTCAAATTTAAACTGGCAACTCGTGGTGAACGTACAGACCAAACATAGTTTAAAGAAACAAGTTCGTGAACATTAATCTCGTATTATTTGTATTTATATAGATATTGTACATGTATTGTATAAAAATAAGTATATTCCTTACATTATTTTATGTCTTCGTAATTGTATTTGTTAATTAATTTGTGACTATTCTGTCATATTTTAATCTTACCGCACCTAGTATTAATATGCGTGACCCAAAGGTTGACTGGTAGAGAATGCCTTATAAAGTGCAAAAAGCGAACTTATTGCCAAGTTCGCCATTGTAAAGTATAAATAAATAAATAGTAATTAACAATAAAGGAATTTAACAATAAATTAAAGGAATTTAAGTAGATGCTACTACTATGATATGAGAATGCGTTCCAATCTAGTTAATTTTGCGCTCGTCAACCTAAACAATGACAAGTGACGTTGCGATGCTCAATTTATTGCCTAGTGATGGGAAGTGCTTCGCTTTTTATCGATGCCTTGGATTCTTAGCCACAGTGCTAAATTGGAAATTAAAATCGTTTTATGATTATTATGAACTGACTGACTTTCCCCCGAATACAGAAATTTTATTAAAAGTTGAGCAGTCCTCATGTGTGTAGCTGTCCCTTTCATTTTCTATTAACATGTGACATGGCAGCATTAATTTTAAGTGTGCTTAACTTTTATTATCGTTTCTGGATACCAGGGTTAATTCTCTTGAATTAAATTGTAAATAATTCTGAAGTGGTTTTTCGACAAGGAAGATTAGTTATTCTAATTGTTAGTTTTTGGGTGTGTCTTGATCTAAAGTGCTTGTTCGAAGCCCGGACCATACGGAAGGTAAGAATCTGGTCAGAACCATCTTCGAGATTATTGTAAATTTTCGGCTAACACTCCTCAGATACGGTCAAATAACACGAAAATAGATCTAAAGTTTTTATTTGGATCGATATTTATTCCTGTTGACATTATTGTTATTAACCCGGCGTCATTGTGGCCACTAAACAGTACTGAGCCGTTGTGGCGGGTAAACTATACCCATGTACATTATCGTAAACTAAATTAAGCCTATGACAATACTAGTTTTATAGATGGGAGAAATAGGTAACTATATATATTTTTTATAAAAATAAACATAACTTTTGTATAAAATAAGCACATTACTATAAAACTTAAAAAAACAAAACTTCCTCCTGAGGTCCAGCTGAATTTTAAGTTAAATTGTATATAGCTTGAAATATAACTTCTAAAACAAAAAATGATAACCATTTAGTTACAAAACTAATATATTTTACAACAGCTTAACATAAAATTATGAATTTACATAAAACAAAGATTTTTAATTTTACCTACATACAAAGTTATTCGATATCGAGATCATAACGTGGCCATTGTGGCCGGGTATAACTAACCCGCGCGCATTTTACAGATAGTAAAAGTTACAAATAGTAAATATGCTCAAAGACCTCAACGACCGCAGCTACTGTGAGTGGCTGTTAACGTGCGCTTCGTTCTTAAGCTATAACAGTTTTAAAATCCGCCGGGTATGAGATACTCGACAACAATGACGCCGGGTTAATTAACAACCAACATCGACGCTTGATTACCCCATCCCTATCTGCTCAGTTCGGCCCCCGCCAACGTCGAGACCAGACGGCGCTCATGTTCTTTGCCTTAAATTAAAAAGTAATAAACGCGCGCCATTATTTGCGCAAAATAAATTTCGCGTCAGTAAAATTGTGAGTTTATTCGTGTTTTTAATGGATAATCGAAGGTGATCTGGATCATATTGATAAGTAAACGAAGGTAAGTCGTTATTTGTATTTGATTACCTTCTTTACGCGTGTTGGTAAAAGTTTCTGCGAATGCATTTATTTTTTTCTGCTTGAAGTGATCGAATTCGATATGAACTTTACCAGAAGTTCTCAACCCAACAAGTAGGTACTCTAAGAAGTTTTATTTCAATGACTATAATTTATTTATTTGTACATACACAAAGAGACGAATTATAATATAGAAAACAATAAGGACTATATAAGATTATCTGCATAAATACCAATAAATTTATTTATCCGTCGCCAAATCTCTATATATAATCTTTCTAAATTAAGTTTTAAAAAATTGTAAATGCTAAGTGATTTTTTTTTGCATTTAACAATGCACTATTTTCTACACTGTTTTTGTGTAGAGAATATTATGCTAGTTTGAAACAAGGCTTTTTTTCTCACTAAGATTTTTATTTGTAATCTAGAACCGAACTAGAATACTCGTAGAACCATTTTTTGTATTTCTACGTTCTAAATTAAGGAAATGAATGAATGAATGAATTTATTTATTTCAAGTAACAATGACTCATTTTGTTAGTAACGCTTACAAATTATGTTAGTAAAAAATTTATGGAATTACTTATAAATACTTAAAGGGGCCATTCCTGCACCACTCCCCCCGAAATGTATCGTATATTTTTAAAGCTTAAAATATCCAAAAAAAGATGTTCCAAATGTTTCATTTAGCAACTTGATTGGTTCTGATGGTCAACAAAATTGAGCGTAACGCTGTCTGTGCGGACTGGACCTACCTACCCGTTTGGAGGCACGGATAGATGATAGATGGATGACAGATGGTTTCATAACATTATTTTGTGTCTAAGTAATAACACTTATAATAAGTAGATATTACTATCTAAATTTGTTTATGATATAACCAAGTTTATTGGAATAGTTTTTGACGCCATAAACTTATTCTAAGCGGTTAATTCATTTATTTAAATTCATGTAGTAACTAAAATTAATGTACTATTGTTGTTTTATTGCACATTATGAAATGTTTACCCACAAGTAGCACCCATAAATGTTTAAGTGGCTTTCAACCATATGCGAGAGGAAAATATTGTTTTAAATGTTTAAATGGCCGTTTGTTAGCTATTTTAATTATTTTATTGTGTTAACAAACTGACACTACAATTATTAATGAAACATAATTAACGATCATTTATGACAAGCACTCATGTGACGAACATTTGTATCTATTTGTTGTGTTTATGTTTGTTAATAGATAGAAAACTAAAAATACCCAATTTCAGACCTTAAACTTCGAGCAGTAGGTATATCCGAACCCGCGTCTTCCACAATCCGGGTGCCTGCTCTAAAAACTAAGCTACCGAAATCCCCATGGACCAAAATAATCTTTTAAGTGTATGCCTAAGTTGCAAGCCAATCGTAACTCCACCTGGGTGTTGTTATCTACCTAAGGATGTGCTTATCAGTCCCACACACCCAAAGTACAAGCTCTGCTTAGTTTGGGGTCAGATGATCTTAATTTAATTTGGCTCAGAATAATTATTTATTTCCAGGAACACAACAATAATTAAGTATCATCATCATCGTCATGCGTGTGGTCTATCCCGGTTGTGAACCCACACTGGTGTGTGGGGTCCCAGGGTCCGCCTTTCTTATTTTCTTAGCCCACTTCGCGCGCTCTTGTGCATCCTCAGTAGTGAGTTTGTTGGCACGCATGTCACCCTTAACGACGTCGAACCACCGCTTCTTGGGTCAACCTCTTCTACCGGTACCTGGCGGGGGCGGCATGGCCAGACATTTGGTGCCCACGTAATTTGCCGATCTCCGTGAGACATGACCATACCAACGAAGGCGGCACTCCTGCAGCTTGTCTGCGATGTCACGAACACGAAGGCTGCCGCGGATGTGGCTGTTACGCACGCGATCTTTGCGTGAGATTCCACCCATCCACCGCATCATCTTCATTTCCGTGACGGGCAGTTCCTGCTTGGGTCGCTCTATTAACGGCCATGTTTCACTGCCATATTAAAGGACAGGCTTAATGATGGTTTTATAGACCTGCCCCTTCAGCTTGGTCGGCATTTTGGGGTCACAAAATTAAATGACACCAGTCACCTCACGCCATTTGGCGCAAGCCGCGGAAATTTGGGCTCTGACGTCGCGGTCGCGGCCAATGTCCCCGGACGCGCTCAACACAAATCCCAGTTATTTGACACGATCCGTGCGCTGGAGACTTCGGGAACGGCCCTGGACCGCAGCGCCCAGCCGATCATCTCACGAGGGACACAGTCGAAGGCCTTCTGCATGTATTCTTCAGTCTGTTTCCCTCCATGGGCGTTCTCAAGGCAAATACGGGGTTCATGGTCCCGCAAACCCGGTCGAAACCCACACTGACACTCCGAGATTGTACATTTGTTACACATGTGCACAATAATTTAAGTATCGTAGAAACTAAAAAACCACCGAAATTTTTACGTCGCTGCCCATTTATTTATCCACAATTAATGTAAGTTACGTCATGTTTACAACCCTTTCCTTAGTTGCATCACTAGGTAGGCTCTAGTACCCATACCAGGCCGATTAAGTGCCCCTCTTCAGGTCTAGTTTAGCGAGTTGCGACTGTAACTAATATAGATGGAATCACTGCTCCATCCTAAATAAATAAATACTGTCTCATACTAGTATGTGCTACGCAATGTAGTATGACTAGTCATACTACATTGCGTAGCACATCCAGGATTTTCATTTTTTTATTATAAAAAGCCTATTTTAAAACCAGCTGAAAAACCTTTTTTAGAGGAATTGATGGTATGTAAATTTGTTGGATACAAAACAGTCTTCATTTCGTTGTTAAAATTGTGATGATATACCAAACATAAAAAGTCCAATGTAGTCTTATAACGTCTGTTAAAAGATTACTAACATTATAATTTTTTTTTAATTGGTTTTCGAAAATAAGTATCCCTAAGTAAGTCCTCACGCTAATATCTATGCATATGTTTAGCGCGTGAAGGTCGATTGATTTTTGTATGGAAAACGAACTACCTTATAAGTGTAGAAACATTTGTGCCAGGAGCCGCCTAAGGATACGTCTTTAATTGAGCTAGCGTCCAAAAAGAAAAAGTCTCTGGCTCAACTAGTCACAAAATAACAGTGACGTAACAGACTAGTATCGAAGTACCTAGTATTCTTGTGACGAGTGACCCCGGACGGCAGTGCAGTCGATAGCTTTCACTGGCGCGTGCTGCGCTTGCACTTACCCGAGATCGTCACCCAGTGTTGTAGGTTTTTCGATAGTTTTTGGCTATGTCGGAAAATCTGTAATACGTACAATTTAAAAACATTTATAGGTAGTCCATTAAGGACTTCTTTATTTATTAACTAACTGTCCGGCAGCGGCTTCGCCCGCGTAGACTGTCTTTCCAGACCAAATATAGCCTATATTTTAAAAAAAATGTAGCCTATGTCACTCCCTGATTATGTAGCATATTGGTGCAAGAATTTTTAAAATCGGTCCAGCAGTTTCGGAGCCTATTTAATACAAACAAACAAACAAGTCGTGATTCTTTGTCAACTGCATTGTGAATTGGTAAGGATTTTCTCAGCGATCGTTGTTGCTATCCGTTCAAACGATGCTATTGCTTATATCGACATGATTGACCACATCATTGTAATTAGATCACTATTGTGCAACCATCTTGATAAAACCATCTTCGAGAGCGAAGAGGTTTAAGGAGAGGTCTGATGAGTAACATTTATTTTTATGATAACTAAATCATATCAGTGATACAATGGTTTGGAATTTCTCAATGATTTCTGCCGTTGAGTCACGAAAAAACCTGAACTATTTTTGATAGTATTTCTAACTAATATTCAGGACCGATCTGATAGGTGATAACAGGCAACTTTTCCGACTTCCGCGAAATGCTAGTGAACATAAAGTGTATGTATTCAACCCGTTGGCTTGGCATGGGATATTCTTGTGTTTCCTTCATATTACAGTCCCGTCAAAAGCGTAGGGATTAAGCACCCCAACTTGCATCGTGGATCGTGTGGTCCCGAGTTCAAATCTGGCCAAAACCAAAAATCTTTGTTTTCATTGTTACATTTCCGACTTACGTTCCAGTGATGAAAAACATCGATGAAAAACCAAGTTAACCCATCTTCCACCTTAGGTTCTAATACCATTGGTGTAAAGTGAGCTTCTAAGTGTTCCTTTCATGACGTTCATGGCGGGAACAGTCACTTGCCTTTGACTGACTACCCCGTTTGGTATATCGTCGTGATGGTATGTTATGTAATGTTACAGTCCCGTGGTCTTAAGGCGCGGTGTGAAAAGGCATTTTTGCAGGCATTAAAGATGAGACAGACCAGTTAAGTACTTGTCAGCCTCATATCTGGACTTTCCATCAGGAGTGAGGTAATCTTAACAGGACTCTAAAAAGCCCTTTTTAACACACTGGCAAATGATAAAGAATCTAAAATTAGTTTACCGCCAGGACCCCAACTCCACCTTCTGAGTACTTAGCTGTATTCTTGCATGGAAATTTAACAATTTTTTTCACTAAGTCTTTTGTTAAATTTTTACGATTCCTTGAACCAAAGTTTCATCAGTGTACAGTTTTATTGTTAACAAATAACAAAAGGTTAGGCACGTTCATCAAAATCTTTGTTAAAATAAAATACTAATTACTTACTTGAAACAACATAGGGAAGTAAGATGCGGGTTGCCATCTCTACTGAAAAACTGAAATCTGTAAACAATTTGTAATTACTACGGATTAGTTTCTTAAAACAAGTAAAAAAATTCAAACCAATAAACTAAGAAATCTAAAACTATGTACCTGCCACATAGCGAAAGATACGGGCTGTCTGTCTGTCTGTGTTTTTTAGTAAAAAAACATATAGGCATGTTTACACATTTTCAAAATAATGGTTACTTACTTTGACTTTTAGGCTAAGCTTAGGCTAGTTGTCCACCAGAGATGTGCTATGCTACGTTGCTGTGGATGCTTTTGATATCCACCAATCACATTTATTATTCCACATAGTATAGCACTGGTGGAAACGGGTTCTACCAAGCTATGTTTTTAATATGACACGTGCTGTGGATGCGTGCTGTGCATGCCTCTCCCTACTGTTGATCGATACATTGAATGTCTCGAGGTGAACATCTTACGCGCTCCGTAACATAGCATAGCATCAGTGGAAACGGTCTCGTAGCTTAGCTTGCATATCCTCGCAGCATCGCTGCATAACTCTTCTATTTTTGAGGCCAAGCCTACTGTTTGACTAATAACAATTTTTTTTTCGCAGATTTCTTTAAAAAACAAATAAAAGAACAATTATTACAATGACAACTGATATTTCACGGCAGTCATTAACAACGAGCTATACATCACGCGATTCGTTTCAGTCCAACAATGATCATGATTGATGTCACATGACGAGGAAAAAGATCATTTGCTATAGAAACTGTAGCCTTTTCCGTACGAATGTAGTGGTATTATTTATAGCGTTGTCTTTCATGATGACGATTCTGTGTTACTGTGGAATTGTACGGTTTTCTAGACACGAGTAGTATCTGATTGTATTACCTTACGAATAGAATATACTTTAGTACTCGTATCTCCCCTCCTTGCGTCGTGTATTCTCAATAGAGACGTGAGTACGTGACCTTCCCGTAAAATTCTTGTTCGGATTGTTTCTTGCTACCCCTTCCTGTCTTCGGCAGCTCGAACCGCAGCTCAGACGGTTGTCTCTATCTCCGCTCGGACCTAGTTAAGTTAGATAAAAGCTGCCTAAAATTAGACATTCATGAACCTATAAGCTGCTGATAGATTTGAGCATTCGTCATCGTAACAGAACATCGAGCATTCGTCATTTTTAAAACTCGATGGTTTGCTTGGCTTATAAAATTTGAAAACCAAGCAAGAACGTTACATAAAATGAAAATGTTTTGAGAAAAACTCATCATTTGCCTGTTTCGTCCCATTCCTAAAAGCGTTACGTTACAATGTATTGCTCTAGCAAATGCTTTAGTTTAGTCCATACCCTCTTTAAGAGGAAGGACTATTTTCAGTAGATGTCTCAGGGCTGAAAAATTGTATTCGCATTGACAATTTTTGTAACGAAGCAGTAACTTTTATTTTAATAATCAGTTGGAGAGGGGTACCTCTCAAACTCGTACTAATGATGATGACCACAGCCAAAACTGATCTGAAGTTTCAGTGGTACAAAGTCTAAAATTGCCTGTGTACTCGTTCAAAAGGCCCAATAATTTAAAAATAATCATGCAGGAGGCTAATTCCACACAAATCAACCGTACCGTTCGCTTAAAGAAAGAATTTTATGAACCATACCTTTCCTACACATTTGTATTGTTCGTTCTTGAATACTCATAACGATTATTTTGTGTTAATTTATCACTTAGTTTTACTCCTGACCGTATTTTTGAAACAATGGCGTCATAAATATGTGTTATAAGTAGTGAAGTTTGGTTTGAAAACCTTTTAGTGAGTGAGCATGAAATAGTGCCGGAATTTTCGTCTTCAAAATGTTATGGGACAAAATAGACCAAGAACAAAGTGGCTAATAATTTGGTCTATTAACAAAATAATCGTCAACAATGGCTACAAAGAAGACTGTGTAACTAAAAGCTTTTGATTAATACAAGAACTTATTGGAAACGGCGTTGGAGACAATAAATTTTGTGAACAGCTTCGAACTAGTATTTTAGTTATGTGAAAAAAGGCTACATTCTTTCGAAAATACTACGAGAATGAGTTAGCAGCTTAACACGTGGGCACCGATGCTGCCAATATGAGATGAGACCCATCTGTAATGATTTTGTAAAGCTTATCCTGATAACCTATATACACAGTCTGTTAACTATCTTTTTTAAATTCGATATTTTTTTTAACAAAGGAATAAAGTGTATTTTGGTCTAGTAGGCTCTTCTTAATCATCTTTCAGTACACTAAATTAAAATGATAGTGCTTTTTCTGCACCTGCCGTTCGCCTTCACTTCCATATTGAGAGACATAAAAAGCACACTTTATAAAGCAAACATTCAATTGAGAGCCCACCTGCTGCCCTAGTTAGTGTCTAAACAAGATATCTATTACGATTAGACCCATTTAGCCCTATAATTCACCGTATCTCCCTTAGCCGACGACACTAATTAACCTCAACGAGTTGCGGCTGTGGTTGTGAAAAAGCGGGGAGCAAGCGAAGCGAGCGGAGCGAACTTAGTTTTTGACTGACTTAGTTCGGTGCCCGGAAAGAAGATAAATGTGAAGTTTATTGCTACGTAATAATGCATTCGTATTGTTTCATAAGCTCAAAGTTGCTATTATGAAAAACTACAGTTTCGAAAATTAAATTAAGAATAAATAAGCTGGTTATTTTAAAAAGCGTTCACTTTTCAAACTGATGCAGTCCCGGTAAATGTAGGGAATGTAGGATTCCAAATGACAGCTAGCTTGGAAGAGCTGCTAATTTTGAGTCACGATGCAGGATTTGGGGTTTAAACCCTATCCTGTTCTGTTAACTTAATTTTTCCATACAATCAACTGAAGTGATATTTAACTATAATTTGCAAAATCACGTTAATTACCTTCATAAGTTACTGAAGAGAGAAAAAATTAGAATATCTTAGAGATAGTCAAATAAATTACACAATTTTTGCTCTTCGCTCTTCTCCGCTTGTTTACAACAACAGCCTCACTCTCATTAGAGCGACATACGTGACAACCGATATTGACCTCTATGTCCAAGAACACAAGTTATAGCTCTGGTTTTTAAGGCAATCGGTTTGCTTTGGATAGTGATGGATCGTACATGGAATTACTTTACAGGATACAGTTATGTTCCTAATACTTCACTAAGTGGTACATTTTAAGGTTTCAATAATTTTCATAAATATGTCTTATGCTGGGTTGAAATAATACCTAGTTAATCGTACGCTAACACTAAATAAATAATATATTTTTAGGAAAGATTACCTTCATGGTCAATTAGAATTAAATGTTCTAAAATGAAATGAGACAATCATAGCTATATGACTGGCCTGTTGGCGCAATGGCAGCGATCCTGCCTTAAGCGCCGGAGGTCGTGGGTTCGATCCCCACCCATGACAAATATTTGTGTGACGAACATTTATATTTGTTGTGTGTATGGGTGTTATTATCTATTTAAGTATGTATTTAGAAATATTTAAGTATGTTTATCAGTCTCTGACGCCCATATTACAAGCTCTGCTTAGTTTGGGGTCAGATGATCTTGGTGTGAATTGTCCCAGATATTTATTTATTTATTTATAGCACAGAAAACTATTTTCTGAAAAATCAATTTCGTAGACTCGTTTTTATTCGGGTTTACTCTCATTTTTAAAATAATTGCTTTTTAATGTTATATTATAACCATGTATGTAAGCAAATCATTATACCTACGAGTATGAATTTAGATTTTCCGTTCACTGTATCTTTGAAATCTGAACTTTCTATAAGAAAGCTTATTAGAATATTTCAAATACATTTGCGTATAATTTCTGTATTTTGTTAAGAATTGAGACATGTTGCTAAAAAAATGACATAGACGTTCTAAGTGAATTAGAACTTCAACTAAAGTTTTACATAAAATTATTCTGCACACCCGAATCCGTCCCTGCTTGATCCATCAAACTAATTGCCTGATTATAATTCCAGGTAATGGGTAACTGAGCGATTATACCGTAACTGCAATGTCAACTATGACGCGTGTGTGAAAATTATACCCATGTGAGTTATAGCTTTTATATAGGTTAATGAAAGGATGACTAAATTGATGGATTAGTTTAACAAAAGTGTGAAATAACTCACACTAAGATATTTTACCACACGCTGAGTAAATCTGAGTATATTTATTAGAGACTGATAAATATACTCATAATAACAATTCATAACTCCTTAATAATATAGACATACCTACTTGAGGAGCAAAAGAATCGAGTTACTCCCATTTTTTTGTTTCTTAAATTATGTACGAGTATATGTACATATAACGACCAAACCAAAAAACGGGGATGGCTCAATTTCTTTGCTCCCAAGTCCAATGCATGAAATGACACTCTTCATACTTGTGCATAATACATGGAAATGGAAAATTTTAATTAAAAATGAAATTTAAGAATTTTATGTTACGAGTATTAAATGCATGATTGATGTTTATTTGATAATGACTGGTTTAAGTGTTGTGTGAACTGTATTTACAATTTAACGGTGACTGGCTATTTTATCATACAATTGTATTTGTCATACTTATTTCTGGCTATCATGATTATCAAGTTCTAGTTCGGAAGAGCTGCTAATTTTGAGTCACGATGCAGGATTTGGGGTTTAAACCCTATCCTGTTCTGTTAACTTAATTTTTCCATACAATCAACTGAAGTGATATTTAACTATAATTTGCAAAATCACGTTAATTACCTTCATAGGTTACTGAAGAGAGAAAAAATTAAGATATCTTAGAGATAGTCAAATAAATTACACAATTTTTGCTCTTCACTTGAGAAAATAGCCAATATGATAAATAAACCGACGGCATTGCATGAATAGTTCATTCATCTAAGTAAAGTTCGTTTTTTGAATGCCTGAATGAAAGAGAGATTTATTAGCACGAGAATGTGGTACATGGGATCTTCTTTACGAAGTACAAACATACTTACTCTTTACTGCTGTGTGGTCTGCATTACATATTTATACAATTTAAATGAATAACTATGATTTTTTTTTTATTTCATACGTTATGTCTATATTTGAATTAACACATAGAAATACAATTTTAAACATTGAAATTTACACACGGCCTATAAATCAAAACATGAAAATGACAATACAAATATATTTTTTAAATTTTTTTAAGAGTTCTATTGAGGTTTAGGAGTTTTTATTTTTTCATAAGAATTAAATTCAGTTACATGAGAACAAAATTCACTTACATCAAAACAGTTTAACTGTAACAAACTGTAACAACTGAATTATTTTAATCCCACCAAATTTATTAGTTAACTTTATCTAATTATTTAATGTAATGTGCACATAAATACATAAAACATTGTTCCAAGTCATGAATAGCGCCATCATTCGAATTTACATGTTTACTAGTTGATTATCCACACGTGTAATAAGTAGTCTGATCTGAGTGTTCCCTTCAACATAACACCATCAAGCAGCTTACTTAACCCACATAGGATTTATCGAATGGCCATAAAACCCAAGCTTCACCATTTAAATTCAATATTAAATAACAAAAATGCATTACATCGGCACTGAACTTTAATACGCCACTGAGGTCGACTCACGAGCACCTTGACTTTGCCCGCTGCACAATTTCACACGGGGAAGTTGTAAAGATATCGTTTTATATTTTCTTCCGTAAGCTTATTTCGATAATTGTAATTGAGAGGGCTTTTGAAGAGATATATAATTGCTTTAATTAATGGATTTAATTCTTGCGTTGAGAGCTGTTACAGAGCCATTTTATAAACATGTTAAGCTCATGGCTACATCCCAAATGGAGTCTTCCAAAGAATTTGACAGTTGCCGTCATGACGCGTCATGGTTAGAGTAAGGCCTCTTCCTCACCGGATCGGTGCTTTTTCGTTTCGGTACAGCCTCTGTACTGAATCTGTACAGATTTTCTTCTAAGAATAAGTATATTTATTTTGCGAGAATGTGGTATTAAAGGTGGTACAGATAAAATAGCAAACAAGACACATTCACCCATTTGAAGCATGCAAATACAATTTTCCGTTATCAATATTATCAATAAAAAAATGTCCGTTGTGTGTTGTGTTCTGAAAGACAATTCCTTACAGGCTCTGGAGGTTTTCGGTACGGTAATGTTCATTAATGAACAGGTATCAGTGAGGCGCGCGGCAGTGCTGGCGGGGGTGAGACGGTGGAGGCCGGCTGCTCTATACAGATTCTATGCAGAGCCGCGCATCTGCGATCGGCAAAAAATATGTACTGAAACAAGTCTGTCTAAAAACTCTCATTTAATTACATGCGTTCGGTAAACAATCTTTACAGATTCGGTGCAGATGCGGTACTGAAACGTTAGCGCACCGATCCGGTGAGGAAGAGGCCTAAAACCCATATTTTGCTAACCATTTTAATTTGAGCCCGACGTTGCCGAATCTACACAGATATTATAAAGAGAAAATATTTTTTTGTAACGGATAATTTCAAAAACAAAGCAATATCTGGAGCTGTGCTCTATTTGTCTAATTTGAAATGACGCGCCCCTTAATCACGCACACATAAAGTAAAGTAATCAGCCTAATAAAATGTCCTCCATCACTGAAATCAAGTCATCGCTACAATTGATGAGTATTGGCATTATATACATTTTTAATATAGACGCAATAAATAAGTAGTGGTATGCATCATTCCTGGTTAGAAAAGTTCTACATGACTGTCAACTGTCAAACTCCCTCTCCCCAAGGATCCTATTAACAGAGTGACCTGCAGCAGCAATTCTTTTACGGATTTCCTCATTGCTGATTCAATCACGTAGCGTAATACCAAACATAGCCCTGTCCATAGCACGTTCAGTGCCCTTAAGCATTGCTTTCTCATGAGGCCCGTAGTACGGGCTACGTTTCGAAGCCCTAAGAGGATACAGAAGCGCCTTTCTTCCATACGGACGTTGTCCCCTGTTTCCTCCCTGGATATTGCTAGAAGAGAAATAATCTTATCCCAAAAAATCTAGGGCGACATTCAGCATGTCCCTATGTTTTCTTTTTTTTGATAAACTAATTATCAAATTTTCCGCAGTGTTCAAACATTCATATAATTAATTTGATGTAATTATTAAAAAAAAGGAAAACATAAAAAGACGGCTAAAGCCTTTTTCTAATTTTTACTAATTAAAGTAATTCAATCGGTCAAGTTTTCGAAAGGGATCAAAGGACTACGAAGCGTCGATTTTTGGTACTTTTGATAGGTAATTTTAGTCCGATTTGCAGGTGTCTCTATCGCGCTCTGCGGAGGGCTCGAGGTTTGCTAAAGACAGCAATAGATTTTACACATACCTATTTTTCAATTCTCTGACTACTTGTTCTATGTAGAAGTTCTTATAAAAAACTTCTAAAATAGATTTCCCATCTAATACTAGAGTTGGCCATGTTAATTCTGAAGCCCTATTGCTGGTAAACTCGATTTTTGTACTCGAGCATATTATTTTTACCGAAGTCTTCCAGAGTTCAGCCAGATAATTATGTCACCGTCACCAAATCCATTTATCCAAACCCGATATTGTCGCCAAATGGAGGGGTTTTCCGAAACCTCATTTCCAAACTTCCCTATTAAGTGTCAAAGGCCACACCGTTGCGATGGCCGATGGAAACTTACGCAATGTCCTTCAATAGCGTATCGCAATGCAAGTGATGGACCAATAAAGTACTAGGTCGTTCTACTTGCTCATTATTGCAAGTCTACTTCAAAGTTAATAGCTGATTCTACACAGTCATCACGGTATGAATAAACTTCTTTTATGTGCCTGGGCACTTATAAAAAATTAACATTCAGAAGAAAATAATTATGATGAAAATTTTGACACGTAGGTTTTTTTTCTCAATTATTATAATTGCACTTTTTATTATGGCTGGATTTCTGAAATATTTTTTATTTTTATTTGTAACTAACTCGTGTAATAACTTTGAGAACTTTACAGTGTTGTTATTATAATTATTTCATTGCAAGCTGTTTATATTCATGGAGGAAAATAGCATTTACCCCTAAACCTTTTCAAACCCCTCTTTGAGATACTATGCTAAATGCCTTAGCTCAACGGAAAAATCTCGCCAAGCAGCAAGCATTATCAGAAATCGTGGCCTAGTGGTTCAGCACCCGAACTCAGATCAGTGGATCTGATCTGAACGTGGTCAGATCGTGTGGTCCCGAGTTCAAATCTGGCCAGAACCAAAATGTTTGTGTTCATTGTTAAATATCCGACTTACTATTTCCGGTGATGGAAAACATCGATAAAAAACCAAACCAACTCGGATAACGGCGGAAGGCTTACCACCTTCCACGTTGGGTTCTATACCAGTGGTGAAAAGTGGGCTTCTGAGTGTTTCGTTCACCATGACGACACAGTCACTTGCCTCTGGCGACCCCGTTTGGGTTAAGTCGTGATGGTGTGTATGTATGTATGAACTGTGCGAACTGTACGAGACCATTTTGAGTAGTGTTAAAACCGCAAAGTGAGCTGTATTATTTTACGAAAAAGATTGTAATATATGGCCCCTGCACCCTTGGGTAATTTGTTTGGGTGATAACGTTCAGAATAAGCCTCAAGTTGGTCGATGTTAAGTATTGAAATTACAAACAGCTTAACTTACAATGCGTCTTAGTTTGTGTAACACGCAGTACAAATCAGTGATGAATAAAACGTTGTGTAAAAATATGGTCTTTGACACATCCTCGACAAAATACTATTATTATTATCGAATGTGATGAAAAAATATTAATTAAACATGGAAATGAAATAGTTTTCATGACATTGAACAAACTCGAATTGTTATTTGTTGCTGTCGTTAATCTTTATTTCAATGAAAATATTTCAGCTACCAATTCCGATTTAGATCTTACATGACGTATACAGTTGTAAAATAAAATAAATAAATTAAATAAGTAGGTATAGAATAGAAGAAAAGAACCGAATATAGAATGCTTAGCTAAATACTTAAAAAACTAGTTTCGAAGTTTTATTTCATACCAGTTTCTTGGGTTACAACTAAATGCAGCCTTATTGACTCTTAAAAAAATATATTTTAATCAAGAAATAATAAACACTTTCCGTAAAATAGACCAAAAATGTGCTTCTCAAAAATGTGATATTAGGTATATAATTAGATAATAATATATAATTAGATAATAATTAAAAATCTATTAGCGCTCGAGGTATGTTAAACTCTCATTTATTCGATTGCTGATTAGCAAGCAATGGTAAAATATATAGTTTAATGGCTTTTCCTCTTAATATATTGCCAAGGACACATTTTTTTTTTTTTTGTATCTAGTTATTAATATTACGAAGATGAAAAATAACATTCTACTTAGGTGTGCAATTAAATTTTTATCACGAAATTTAACTGAAGCTTATTTTTAAAAGGCTGATTAATATTTCAAATATTTACAAAATAATAATTTTTAAATCTACAAGAGTGATTTTTTATGAAATGGGCTCTTAATCAGTAAACACCATAACTAAAAATTCACACCCATATAAAAAACGTATACTTAAAGGAAAGAAGAAATAACAAGAAAACAATAAATAAACAAAGTGTGATTTTACATTTCAATGTGACTCAAATGACTTTATTCGATGATAGAAGTAATGAAAAACAATATTCTGTAGAATTTAAGTGTTAGTAAAAAAAGGATACAACATAAAATTAATTAGGAAGTGTTCATAAAACGTTTCCAATTACCTCAAAAAATGTTCACTAAAAAAAATCAAAATTCATTCGACTGGACTAATATTTACCGAGAGAAATAGTATATGCGGGCGGAAATGCTGACGGACAGCTAGCGACTTACCATATTTTAATTATTTTAGTTCCATTTTTAATCACCAGGGGCGCTGTACTGAAGTCTTATGCAAAGACCTCAACGCGGTTTACGTGGACCCTGGCGGCTGTTATTTAATTGTTGATTTATAGCATTTGTGTTAACTCTTGGTACAGACAATACAGATCGCTTATTGCGATAGAACTGTCTAGATTTCTCAAGATACTAAGTTTCTCTCCCTTTCAGTTTTATAATTTCACGAAGAAAACAATAACATCAAAAATAAACTCAATGGACTAAGGAATTGCTTCGGAACTTTATTTTAAAACCTTCAAATTATTATTTTTATAAAGCTCGTCGAGATGACCTCACTCCACCTAATGGAAAACGACTGTGAGGTCCAGATATGAGGTTGACAAGCACAGTAGTACAAAGCAATCACTGAGCTGGTCAGCCCCATCTTGAAGGCCTGCGACTTCCCCATTCCTAACCTCAATGAAAAAATCCCATGCCATTTCCAAATCTCACTGCACCAAGAAACCGGTAAAATTTTGGCGTGTGACGCTATGGAATTCCACTATTGTAACGCCGACGTCATGATGATATGTGTCATTCTGATATCCTAATTTGGAAGGGTTTCCTTGAAAGTAAAAGTAAAATAAAAAAGGTATTTCGTAATGGTAAGGATAGTACCAATTTGTATTTATTTGTCTGTCAGGCTGAATTTCTTTATATTGAAAAAAGGCTTGAACTTGAAATTATTGAATATTTCTCTAAAGTGTAGATACGGGCTAAGGGATTAGTTAAAATATGTAAGGTTTTTTCATTCCAATAAAGTTCTGATAATTACATGAAATAAATAAAATTAGACTACAAAAACTGCGTAAAATTTATCTGTGGCTTTGTGTGACGGATTTTTTTCATTCACCATAATTATTTACATCGACGTGTCATTGACAGTTTTTCGCTATTCTATACCCAATTATTGTTCAAAATAACTGTATTGACTCTTGTAAAATCGAAAAAACTGATAATTTCGCTTTAATTAATGCCATTTTAATCTGAGTTTTATCTTAGGTACCTAATTGCATTTAATTACCTGCAGGTGTGTACAAGATTGACAGCTGTCAGACAGATTTGTGTCAATTGAAGCCCTCCTTGCGTTCGACAGCGCAATTAAGAAATGTGCGTCACACTCATCGATTTAACTGACTTTAATAATTACATGTCATAAGCGATGAGCGATTAGCGAATAGTTTTTTGGAAGTAATGAAACTAATTAAAGAGGCATATTTGTTAATAGAATCAGGATTTTTTTACTCAATTTAGGAATTCCAACAACAGCTGTGCTATTAAAGTAATAGAATAGCAACAGAACTCCTGAATTACTGTAATTATGTATTTTCTAAACATTTATAAAATATTGACTAAAATTAAATCAAATAAAATAACATGGTCTTAAATAGATCTAGTTCACCTTTATTAGTTTTTTGGGTTCTGAAACTAAGATAGATACGATATGATAGATACTAGTACGTTGTAATACAAAATCTTCGGACAAGTGAGATGTTTCACCAAATTTAACTTTATTGTACGATGTTGATAAATAAATAAATATACACACAGTTCTCAATCGTTTATGTATTCTTTTTATATTATATCTTGCCTGTAATTTTAGGAGCTCTATAGAGTCCATTATTCTAAAAACAAGACAACAGTCACAAATAATTGATTCGTTTTGACAATAAATGATTACAATATTTACTTATTAATCTTTCTAAATGGGTATTTATAATAACGGTGTAACAACAAGTTTTTTGAAGATCAGGGCCTTACTACAATTCCTTAAAACGTTATTACCAGAACTGAGTGTAGCCAGCATTTTCGTTATATTATGTTCTCAATTGCTCGCTACACTCAGTTTAGGGAATTAATTTGACTGAATATAAGCGATTGTAATAAGGCTTACTTAAAACCGTAATGAAAAGCCTAATTTAAAAATCACCACGTGATAATACCCTAATCCATACTATTCTTAATCTCGTTATTCTATTCATTAAGGGAACGTTCCAAATCGCTTTCCGCAGAGTGATTTTCACCCTCGTCGAATAGAAAGAGACGAACAAAACCTTCGTCTGACAGCTGTCAGGCGAATTTCATCGGGCTCCAGGTACCGGTAGAATTCGCACTTGTCAGAGTGATAAACGTCACCCGAACCCGTTCCAAAACAACGAGGAAACTGTCAGGTGACAGGTGACAGGGTCAATTTGGAACGGGATCGAGTGATTTTCACTCCTTAGTGTGAAATTTCACTCGTTTTGGAACACAGCTTAAGCAGGTAGAAATTCATTCTTCATCCCGCTTACTCCTATGGCTTAACTCTTCTATAGTAGTTCCTCAATGAATTCGCTACACCGAGTCGAGTCACGTACTCAGTTTCACTTCTGCCGCAGAGCATTGCACCCGCGTCCACTGTGATAGTGTGTCTGCCTGTGCGTGTGATATATCGCAAATTGTGCTTTTGTGCGAGTTTTAGTGTTGTTTTTTGTGATTTTTGAGGTTGGTATTTTTTTAAGTGGTTAACATTCGTAAGTTGATGATATTTTTTATTAGTTACGGTTTTTGGGTTACAGATTTACAGATCACTTTTTAATTTTGCTTTTATCTTAATATAATGTAATGCGAAGTTATTTTAAACTTAACTTACTATTGACTTGTGCAATACACTGTATTATAAGGCTATAAATTACAATATAGAGTTATTGAGATTATTTCCTTGTTTTGCGGTAAGTAAAAGTCTCAAGAGCTTGTGTGTAGTATTATATGTATATTATCTAGGTTTAACACTTAGGAGTTAATGTGAATATGCCACTAGAAAATAATATTAAATTGCAATTTTAAGCACTTTCATGAATAGGTAAAACGAAAACTGTCTCAAGACATACAAGTTTATTTTCTTAATATATTTTTACTAGCGTCTGCCCGCGACTTCGTTCGCGTGGATTGATTACAATATAGCCTATAGCCTTCCTCGATAAATGGGCTATCCAACACTGAAATAATTTTTCAAATCGAACCAGTAGTTTCTGAGATTGGCGCGTTCAAGCAAACACACAAACAAACAAACTCTTCAGCTTTATAATATTAAGTATAGATTAAGTAACCTTAGAACTTGGCTCAGAACTAAACTTACTAATCTGAGCCATTAGTGCAGTGGTTAGAAGTGCTGCTTGCTAGACTGCGGGTCGTAGGTTCGTTTTTGTAGTATTAGCATTTGTTCTTTTAGCTGTGTCTAGTTTTTCTATATTTGACTAGATATGTAGGTAGATATCTATAAAAGCGAAAGGTCACTCACTCATCACGAAATCTCAAAAATTTAAAATTTTGCATAGGGGTTCTTTTTACGACGTAAGTGCTAACTAAGACGGGATTTTGCAAATAGTAAAGATATAATGACAAGTACCTATCGTAAGTCGGAAAAAGTCCTGTATGTCTTAAAAATGAAGTTCAAGCGAAACCACAGGCGCAAAGCTACTTAAGAATACCCATGAAATATATCTCTCGACTCTAATAGTACCTATCACTTAGTTTAGGGTCGAAATAATGTTAGTGTTGTCTTATTTTTTAAGCGCGCATAGGTACTTACAGTATTCCTCACACAGTAGGAATATTCACTGACATTACAAACAATCTAAAGCTATAGTTGCACATGCTCATTAATAGCACGAAAGCATGCTACTGTTGAGCAATTGCTACTTAGCAGCATGTGTGTCCAAGCATTGCTAATAATGAGCGTGCTCATTTCAATGAAAAATTAGCATGCTCATTTTAAGCATGCTAATAAGCATGTGTAATTGTAGCTTGACACCTCTCCGACAATCCACAATGAACCCTACGTGTTGGAGGCTCAATTATTATTACCCTGAATAAATAAATATGTTCCAAACAACATACCACTTGTCACGGTCTCGAAGTAAGGATAAATATCCTTGTGTAACGAGGTACCAGATAAGCATTTGAGCCAGGGGCGTCTCCCAGCACACCCAGACCAGAGTCAATTTTAGAGAAAATCGTTTCCTGAATTGACCCGACCGGGAATCGAGCCCGAGACAAGTCAAGGCGAGAAAACGTGCTATAGAACACTACGCGAACGTATTGTTAGGACGAGGCCTGTGCCGAACTATTGTTAAGGCTATATTTGTTGGATTCCTTAAGCTAGCCATTCTCAATGCAACTACCTTCACAAAAAAAACCACGACCAAATAACACTTAGGTATTACTAAAGTACTGTGTTACTTCGCAATCAGAAGACCGGGAAAATTAAGAATTTAATGCAAAAACCCAATTCGAGCAAAAAATTCAAGGTTGATCGATCTATATTACAAAACAACTGTGAAATCACAATCAACCTTTAGATACAGTGATTTCCTTTTTAGGGCTCCGTATCAAAATGGTGGGAACGGAAACAGTAGTACCTAAACGTTTTACAACTTTGACGTCGGAAAAACTTAAAGTTTCTTTGAGTCGGCTGAATGGTTTTCCATTTTGGCCGTTTTCAGGTCAACTTTCATTAGGCCCGTCCACCTTGCCGAAAAATATATATCTAAATAAACATGTAGCAAGTACTTTCAGATCGTCAAATCATTACAAGAAAAAGATATAATTAATGATAGACTTAAACACTATAATAATATGGACTGTACTACATAGAACTCAAAACTCAAACTCAAATAACTTTATTCAAATAGACTGTGATATCTTCTTTCAAATCGTCAAATTTACAGCAAAATATACTAAATAATAGACATAAATACCATAATAATATCGAATTTGCGAGTTTGTTATTGCTGGGGTTACCATTTCGAGATATTTCGGACCTTTTCCCTATCAGATCATGGCGCATGTGCTCTGTCAACTTCCATCTTTCTTATCATCCCGAAGTATCGAAGTATTCCTAACATATTCAAATAACGCAAACGCGAATTTATTTAACCTTTTAACAATTTGATACAACAATCCTCAAAACTCCATTACGTAGATCACAACACTATTTTGAAGTTACAATAAACTGGCAACCCGCCAAACGTCAGTTTCGTAATTAAATATCAGAGTAAAGTCGAATTCTGTAATTAAGGTTGATGGTAAATACATAAGATTTTGCAGAGAAAAACTTTTTTTAAACATAATGTGTGTCCTTATGTCTGTAGTTATGTTTGACTTGCAACTGACTAGCTATTGTAATTTTTTTGATTGGTACCTAAATATTAAATAAAAATATAGGTATTTGGAATAAACCAGCTACTAAATACATACCATCACTACTTTATCCCAAACGGGGTAGTCAAAGGCAAGTGACTGTGTCGTCGTGGTGAACGAAACACTCAGAAGCCCACTTTTCACCATAAGTATTAGAACCCAGCGTGGTAAGTAGGTGGTGAGCCTTCCGCCGTTATCCGGGTAGTTATTCTTTGTTCATGTGAGGCCTACCTACGTGTTTCTTTACTGGGTTACTTTACTAACGATAATTTTGAAGTCATTTTACTAACACAAATATGGATCTCTGGTCTGAAATAATGATATATTATTATTATTACTTGCCTCTGACTACCCCGTTTGGGATAAAGCCGTGATGGTATGTATGTAACACAAAGATTTAGGTTCTGGCCGGATTTGAACTCGGGACGACGATCCACGATCTGAGTTCGGGTGCTGAACCACTAGGCCGCGACGCTATAAAGAAGGTGTAAAACCATAATATAATTAGTACAAAGAACTATGGCTAGAATTAAAAATAACGAGCATAAAAAGTAAAGCGATATATCTACCATGAGTTCTGAAGTCTGTCTGAAGTCAACTATCGTAGCTCACGTGACGGAAACTCTTGGCAGACATACAGTACGTCTACCATGAGTTGCCACTTCAAATTTACGTTATCGTTCGCGTAAAATAATTGTATTGGGATTTGACATGACATGACAATGTCAAATCCCAATACATTTGTTTTACGCGAATGATAACGTAAATTTAAAGTGGCAACTCTTTGGAGACGTATAGATTACAATGCAATGCACTCGTAATCAGAAGGTATACTCCCCATTGTGCAATGCTACGCTTGACCAAGTTGACTATACGATAATAGCTCTGTATAAACTGTCAGGACTTACTATCCTTAAGATATTCACAATGACTCGTGCCAAGAAACATCTGTGAGTCAACCCTCGCCGTGCTGTAGAATGTGAATCACCCATCTGGTTTTAACACTACGCTGTCGGCTTCCCTGTGAGCGCGGGTGTTTCCCGTATAGAGAGCGATTCTAATATTATATCCGAACTAAAACTCGAATACGTTTATTTTAAACCGGTTTCTATGCAGATTTACTTACAATAAAGCCATAAATTCAATTTGCAATTCATAAATATAATGCCTTACCTTACTGTTAGTTGTCACTGAGAAGACCCGGAAAAAAACCCAGCAGGTGTGCTTTTCCAAACCGTACTATATTACAAAATCTGTTTACATTGCAACTACAATCAGTGAATGCACTAAAGTTAGTAATCCTGAGGATATCATAATCATCATATTTATGAACTTCGACGTTAACAAGTTTTACAGAAAGTGAAATTTGAATCTCACTGTGATTAAGTGTGCGTGGTGCTAAGTGAGTTTTTTAATACAACTAACAGTCCTTACCGTATTTTTCTCTTTCCTGTGCCATCCTTCAGAAGAGTGAAGCTTTCAAGTTTAGAGAATAATTTTGTGTAGGATAACTTCTCCTATTTGACGACACGATTGGCGTAGTGTGCTGTAGCACGGTTTCTCGCCTCGATTTCCGTAGTGTCCCGGGTTCGATTCCCGGTCGGGTCAATTCAGGAAACGATCTTTTCTGAATTAACTCGGGTCTGGGTGTGCTGGGAGACGCCCCTAGCTTATTTCCTTGTGTGGTACCTCGTAACACAGGGATTTAATAATCCCTACTTCGAGACCATTACAAGAGGTGTGTTGTCTGGCGCATATTTATATTTTATTTATTTATTTAAGTAGTAATAAACAGACGTAAATATGTAAATTCTGGCCAATCACATCATAAGGGGAGAGATCTGGTGTACTGAGATAGTGTCCTGCCTAGTTCAGGCACCAGTCTCTCACAATCTTTATTGTTTGTTCTAATAATATTATGATCTTCCTGCGTCGGTATTTTCAAAGGAATAAGTCATCGGAGCCTTCAAGAAGAGAGCGTATTCCCATTTAAAAGGCAAGTAACGCATCGGTGACAACTCTGGTGTTGCAGTTGTCCATGGGCGGAGGTGATCACTCTCCATCAGGTGACCTTCCTGCTTGTTTGCTCCCTATTTTACCCCTGCTGACCAAGCAAAGAATATTTGGCTATTCATACTGGACCATCTGACCACAAAGTGACACTGGGAATAGACCATTCATTTCCTTTCTGATGGTCTAATCAGTAATCAAACTATAATCATAATCATTTAATCCTGGCCACAATCTAAATACATCGTTTTTATCATTATTTGTGTACAAATCAGATTAATGGAAGCCTGATAACTGGCTTTGACAAAACTTTGATAACCCTTACAAAGAATGGTGATCAACTTCAGTTATTGTACATTAGCATTCCACCCGCGGCTTCACCCGCGTGAACATGTTATTTATGACATGAAAACTGATTATTTCAAAACAAATATATGCCTATAGCAATTAGGGATAATGCAGCTTTTTAACAGTGAAAGAACTTTTGAAAACGGTTCGGTAGTTTTGGAAATTACCTACCTCAAACATACAAACTCACAAACCTCTTTATAGTATTAGTGTAGATTGTGTGAGGATTGTCTAAATACGTACTTAAATAGATAATACCCCTCAGACAGAGGACAAACACAAATGTTCGCCACATGAATGTTAGTCTTAGCTATCCAGGATCGAAGCCACAACGTTCGCTGCTAAAAGAAGATTGCTACCATTGTGCCAAGGTCAGTCATGATTCAATGATAAAAGCCTTGCCCCACAGAGGGTCACCATAACAGTTTGACAAAATAATCATTGCTTAACTTTTTTCCATTCGAATAATAATAATAATAAATATCCCTGGACAGCGCCATCTAGCCCCAAAGTAAGCTAATTAAAGCTTGTGTTATGGGATACTAGACAACGGATAAACATACTTAAATACATTTTCTTTTGTAAATACATACTTATTATACATAGGAGACACCCAGACCAGTACAAACAGACATGTTCATGCACACAAATGTTTGTACTGTGCGGGGATCGAACCCGCGACCTCTGGTGTAGTAGCCAACTTCTTAACCATTACACCAAGTCGGTTGTCAAAATGGAATGGCCTGTCTCTCTTCAAATTTTATATTACTATGTTCCCCTGGAAGAGGAAGGTATAGAAACTATACAATTTCTTTAATGTACAAGTGGAACTCCTACACGTCAGCACTATCAAGTATTTGTGATATTGCCAAAGAAGCTGCGTCAAAGCACTCATGTTATCACTGCTTATCAGTATGCACATCTTTAAGATTACCGCCACCATCTTTTGCGACATAGATATCTACATAGCTGGATAATCAGCATCTATCCTTAGGTACATTAATCTACGCAAAACACTGACACTTAGCTGAAGATATCATATTTATTTAAGAATCTTATCTATCGTTCTTTAATCAGCTTTTCAACAAAATTTAATCTACAATCCTTATACAGCTGTTTTGATTCATCAATTTAGTATTTAAAACTCTTCCGTCACTTACTGAGTGAGTGACAGAAAACGCACAGTCGAAAGTTTAAAACTACTTGGCGTAGAATCAAGCCTCTGTCGCTCCATGTACTTGCGCGCGATAATTACCTACCTGCCGCCGGGTCTCCCAAGCAAGACTCATTTGGCAGTTGGTTGTCAACAGCCGCGTTGAGCATTTGTACGCGAATCTTGCGGTTGAACTGGACGCGATGACGTACTGTAGGTACTGACTACTGACATCTTTATCGAAAGAGGTAGCCCTATCATTATATGTCACATGGCAGACGCATTTAAAATTGACAAAATTGTTCTATGTAGTGATTTATCTGTTACGTTAGTAACTATTAAGTAATCTGTGGTAGAATGCCGAAATTTGGCTTGTACTCGTAAGTTCTTTGGGAAGTGTATGGGAGTACTAGAAGATTCCCCGTAATTCCTGAAATGGGACGAACAGGACTCCTGTCTAGTCATTTTTAACTTAAATTCTGTAAGTGTGCTCACACTAGAGAAAAAAATTGGGACTTCTTTCTTTTGTTCGCCAGGGAGTCATTTGATCACAACCACTCTTGATGATAACTGACGGTCTGTTCCATGATAATACATTAGTAATATCACCTGTTTACTGTTAAACAGAAGCCTTTCCTAATCGCCTCTAGAGTAGCTGGTTTGAGACGATCAAATAATTCTACAATTATTATTAGGTCATCCGGGCCATCTTCCAAGTGTTTGTTAGACTGCGTTTGCAAACGATCTTCATTTCAGTAGTGGTTTGCTCCAAAAGGCCCTCAGCTTCGCTTTTTGACTCAAGTTCTTAAAATTACCTAGCACATACTCATATTCCATACCCATTTTTGTTATGCAGAAATCTGATTTGTGGGATATTTAATTGGTCTTCATGAAGTTCCAATTGCTTAAATTCGGAATGTCAGTGGTTTTGAAATATAAAAATGCGCTTCAGGGTAGTTCGACTCGAGCTTATTATTATTATTATTATAATTCTACTTTTATATAAATAGCCAATACCTATCACTTGTGGCGATGACTTGATTTCAATGATGGAGGCCTTTGCCCAGGAGTGGGACAGTATACATATAGGCTACCTAATTACTTTACTTTTATTATACATGTACGAGTACTTACCAATTACGATTATTCTAACAGGAGTTATCTTCCATATAATCGGAGGAAATCACTTATAAACTTCCTTTAACGTTTCCTGCATATTTTGTTAGACGAATAAATTCTGGTTGATATTTATATTTTATTCAATACGTAACCAATAAACCCAACGTTACGTTGAATACAATATTTAGGGAACGTCTTAGCTTACTGCATAGTGTTACAAATTAATGTCCGATCCGATGAGCAAATAAATAAATGTATAAATGAGTAAGTCCATGAGTCTGTAAACTAGGAATCAAACTATGGTTCTTCTCATATCCATACTTATTTTTATAAAAGAAATAACCTAATGGCTAGTGATGTATGCACACATTGCAGAATAATATTTGACTCAAAAATTATTTTTACCCTTTGATATTCTAAGATGCAATATTACGTTCAGGGGAAATAGGAAGCTTGGCAAGTGGAAGCAGTAACTTCATCGCTTTTTTATCGAAATTCGATGAGGTAGACTTACATACATACATACCATCACGCCTTTTTCCCAACGGGGTAGGCAGAGACCACATCTTTCCACTTGCTACGGTCCTGACACACCTCTTGCGCTTCTTCCACTCTCATTAATCCTTTCTTATGTAGACTTAAAAAATCGGAAATCTACAAGTAGTGAATTGTATATCGAGCACAACTGAATCAACCGACGACACGATTGGCGTAATACGTAATACGCTGTAGCATGGTTTCTCGTGGTATCCTGGGTTTGATTCTCGGTCAAGTCAATCAGGAAACGATCGTTACTAAATTGACTCAGGTCAGGGTGTGCTGGGAGACGCCCCTGGCTTTATTCCTTGCTTCGAAACCATAACAAGTGGTGTGATGTCTGGAGCATATTTGTTTTTGTTTATTTATAATCAATTGGGTGATTAAGATGAGTAAGCTTCGCATTAAAATGTTTACTAAAAATTTAATGACATATTTCTGTAGGTACTAACTAAAAAAAGCATTTTGTTAGGAGTTAGTACTTAAAAAAAACGGATTTAAAACGTAACCCTGTTTTGTTATAAGCATACCTTATCCTTTCGTATCCTTAAGTAAAATCTGATTAATGAATATTTACATAGGAATGATAAGATACCACATGCACAATAAATCTATTTTATACTTTATCATCATAACATATCTGTTAAGACCACATGATACTTTGCACACTCGCAATAAATCCATTTAATATTTACATAAAAATGATGAATGGGTTATTTTATGAGTAAATTAATTTAGTATAACATTCCTGTGTCGCGTAAATATATATTAAAATTAATAAATTGTGATGACATTGCCGTCTATTAATAAACAATTAATAAAATACATATATTTTTCATCGATTAACTTTCTCAAATTTGCTTTTGCTGCCTGAACAACTGTTATCGATATACAATATGTTCATTAAAACACCCATATTAGAATTACAAAATCTGGAAAATTAGTTTCTGGCTGACGAAGCCGGCCCCGCCCCGCCGCCTGCTAAGCGTCTAAAAGGATACAGAAGCGCCGCTTTACCATACAAACGTAGTCCACTGTTTCCTCGCTAGATAATGCTAGTAGAAGAATATTTTTTTCCAAAAAATCTATGGCTACTATTAGCATGTCCCCATGTTTTCTTTTTTTAAATAAATTAATTATGAAAAGAGATATCTGCCTTCAAAAATCGCAAAAATTGGGCAAATTTTCCGCTGTGTTTATTTAAACATCCAGAAAATTAATTTGACTAGGTTTTAAATAATGAAGGAACACGGCTAAAGCCTTTTTCTAATTTGAGCTGATAAAAGTAATTCAACCGGTCAGGTTTTTGAAAAGGGGTCAGGGGATGACGAAGCGTAGGGCTAGGGAAACGTTTGCGCCCTAACAATCGTCCACAAAACAATAAATGATTATGATTATCATTTTCCTTACGGTCAAAATAATCACCCGGTATAGCAGAGGTCAAGTAGTGGATCCTCATCAGACAACGAAAGGAAGTCGATGTAATTAGGTTTCCGCAGGAGATGAATAGATAGAGATATGATAGTCTGAAAGTTACTACTTTAGCCATGTCCAGTCGCTCGAGGTGGTGGTTCACGGGAAGACCGAGACAAATTGGGTAGATAAAAACATCATCGAATTCTAAAAATTATTTAAAATATAAAAAGGGGGCATTTTAGTGTATTAAATCTTTCAATTCGTTTATTTGGGTATCATTAATTTTATGGCTCTTCAAAAACGGGTGGGCAAGTCTATTTTTAAAAGTGTAAAATAAATAAAAATTAGTAATCCACACAATTTGAGTAACTTTTAAGAAACCATATACTTAAACGCAAAATTAATTATAACTGCCGAACAAGTGTCTTGCAGAATGCATAGAAATAGGACCTCACCATCTTTTTAAAATAGCCATATAATAAATAGATATTATCTCAGGCAGTTTTCGTGTTCTCGAAATATTTCTTTTACCATTGCCGTTTGTATTATTGAGAAGTCTTTCGATAATACCTCAACAAAAAAAATAGTCACCTAAGTACCCTATTGTGAGTATTGGCTTTGTATAGGTGAGGCTATAGACTTTGGCAACCATACGAAGCCGTAGTGAAAAGTAGTGTCTACTGTGTCGTCCTCGGGTCTGGGTCACGGCGCCACCACCGCTTTTAAGAGAACACCCCAGCGTTCTTTGAGCGTCGGCGTCTTGCCGGCGACAAACCCCAAAAACGTTAGTGTGGGGCGGGGCGGTCGCCGTGAAGACGCCGACGAGTGAGGGGAGGGGTCTCTCAGTGGGGACTTCTATTGTGACATCACACAAATCACATCCTTTGAAGTTAAGTTTAAAAAATCAACTTCCTAATTGGCAATAAAACTGGTGTTAAGATAATTTAAGTGCTGTGGATTTGTTGTAAATAAATAAATAAAAAAAAATACAGCCGACCGGCAACGACTATCGCTGCTAAGCTAACCTAACCACAGAATGATAACCGAAATTGAAAAGGTATCCCGGCTTGAAATGTAAAATGACGAAATCTGACAAATATAATATTTAATTTGTAAAAATCAGACAATTTGACTATAGTATAACCGACTTATTGTTAATTCTAACTATTACTTACTTAAGATTAGCGTTAAAAATAACCAAAGGCTCTGAATTTGTCAAATTTTATTATTTAGGTTACAGACGAAAAAATTGGTTGTTTGGTCATTGTGATACTGATGTTTGAATCAATTCGACAGTAAATGAGTCCAATCCGCCGGACTCAAGACTAAATTTACGATACTAGCCGTAGTGTCGTTAAATTTAGTTTGACACCCTGGGTCGACGCATTAACATCTGACAGAAAGATTTATCACTATCCTGAATTAAACCCTTTTTGCCTTACCTATTTTCTCTGGTAAGGAAGTTTTAACTATATTTTCATAACAATAAATTATTATTTTAATAATTATTGCAATTGTTAAAAATATTGTAATAAAGAACTTAAATCACTCTAAGCGCAGGCTAATGTACGCTTGATTTTCGCATTTGTATGCAATACTAGTGCACTAAATGGGTAATGCTTGTAAATATAAATTAACGCTTAAGCCGAAAGTATTATAAGTTATTTACAGGTATAAATAAGCCCAAGATAATAAATATTTACCATAATTTTAATTACATTGCCACATGAGTTTGCGTAAGTCAATTAACGCAATAACTTTAATCAAGCAATCAACTCGTAAATAGGTAGTTCGTACACTGTAGGTACTGAAATACGTTCCGTGGGGAAGCAGGCTTTACATTATCTAGGGATAATGTAAATTAACATGATATTTTAATAAAATGTAGAATTGGTTTTCTGTGGTATTCGTTTTTCATTTATGTTGTTTTAATTAAAACCGGAGGTAAATAGTTTTTTCTTTTTTTATTAATAAGCAGATGTTTTATTAAATAATATAATATAATTGATTAAGTAAGGAGCTTCTTAAGAGTGGACAGTAGCCAGAAGGCCAGTTATCAAAAAAAATGTGGATGACTTTTTCCATGCCTTGCTATAAGAATACCACCTAAGTACAATAAATACAATTTCAAAAATTCATAACTAGTGAAGTATATTTAGACCAAGCCGACTGACGATCTGAAGAACAACGTTAAAAAGAGTAAATATTTCTGGAGAGTTTCTTGCCGGATTCTTCTCGATGAACTCGGTGTGGTAGAGTCATACCTATCACTTTTATATCTATTATTATATGTAGATATTACATATAATAATAATATATATATATATAGTTTATGTTGGGTTTCATTGTTAGTTTATTCCTTAATTATTAAGAATAAATATTGTAACCACTTAAAAACATCCCTATTCCCTTCCTTTCACCCATGCACACGTGTAGATCGTCTCTTCTCTGTCGCACCATCGTGTGACGTCTACGCCCATCGCCGCGCCATCTAGCGGCTGCTTGAAACGCTTTTTTTTTCTTTTTCTTGAACTTGCAACGGATCGAGACTAAGCTGTGCGCGTGTGCTCTCATGATAGAAATCTATTTAAATCCTTGAAAAACTGTGTAATTTCTACGAAATATAACTATAAATCGTCTATAAACTTAGTGTGTGTGTCAAAAGACAAGCGCTTTCATAAATTGGTATAGCCATCGAGCTTTGGCAAGTGGTTGTGGTGCAGGCACGAGGACGTGGACTTCCTGGATCATTTCCTCAAGTAAGTGTGCATGGTTTCCCTCATAAACCTTCTGGACAGCTGTTCTTCGTCGTCCTGGTCCAGCTCCAAAACAGCTGCCCACCTTTTTCCTCACGCATTAAGTGGTTACAATTGATTTACTTAGGTTGCAATTTTATGAACCCAAAATCCTATACAGTCCATTCAATCATCAATCAAAGGCACTACGTGACTGAAAAGCAATACAAATAAAGTGCACCGCAAAGGAAATACCTACACTTGGTGAGCATTTTTTAAACTGAAAAATCGCCACACCAAGTTTTGGTCCTTCGAGCCGGATCTTTTCATATCGCATACTTAATACCTAATATTTTACTATAAAGCTAACCTAGTTTTCAATTCAAAGTAGCTACTAAATTATCTCACCTTAATATTTCGTGATATAAAAACGTATTTATTCGCATTCTATAACACGAAACTTTAACTCACAATTTATGCCTGATTATCCTATTGAATTTGTTGTCAATCGTTCATCGATTTCTTTATTCCCGCACCGCAGGCAACTAATTCTTAGTATATATTTGTGTTCCGCAAATCAGCATCAAATTATTGAGTAACAGTTTCATACTTCCATTCGCATTTATAAATCGTATTGGTACGAAATTCCATTGTTCTCGGTATAATCTACCAGCAACCCGCATTCTGCAGCTGGGTGGTACTTTTATCTACCCTCTCATTCTCCGCTACTCCGGCCGTTGCGCCGTCACACCGCGCACAGTTTTAATATCGCTTAACCGACTTCGTTGAAGAAGGGTAATTTTTTACACCGCTTTTTTATACTTACATATATTATTATCGCACGTTGCTCTATTTGTGTGTGGATTTACAACACATATTTTTAAAAAAAAGCGTATATATTTTTATACATAAACCGCGTTTCATTTAAATTAATTAAAGTTTTATTAAGCCTTATTCACCATGTCAAAGAAGGATACCGATAATGATTCTGATAAGTATCCTAGTGAGCTAATCATGTTAGAAGCCAAACGTAATGCGCTTTTTACACGCTTACAAAACATTTATGCTTTGTCGCTCAAGGCGCACGCAGATGAGCGGCAACGTAATTCGTTCGTAAGCAGCGTTGCGAATATAGAACAATTACGGTCCGATTTTGAACGGGTTTTAGACTTGTACAATTCACGATTATTACAGTCAAATCCTAACGCTACAGTTAACTATCAACCATGGATAGCATTTGAGGAGATTTTCTGTAATATAAAAAGAACTCAGTCCGAAATTATAGAACAGTCACAAAATTCGCAACAGACCTCGCAGTCTTGCGTCAAACATAAATTGCCTGCTATCGAATTAATGTCATTTGACGGTGAGCTTCGTAACTGGCCCTTGTTTTATCAACAGTTTAAAAGTGTCATTCACAATCATCCGCGCTTGACGGATACTGAGCGCGTTCAGTTTTTGGTAGGTAAACTAACCGACAAAGCAAAATCTGTGTGCGCGGGCCTGCTCGCCACCGGGGAAAATTATGCTATTATTTGGAAAGCGCTCGTCGACAAGTACGAAGACAAGCGCGCCCTCGCCGCAGGCTACGCTAATCAGCTGTTAGATTTTAAGCCCATCGCACATGCTTCGGCTGCGGGTTTGGAAACATTTCTATGCAACTTCGATGCATCGGTTAAGGCTTTGAAGCAGTTAAAGTTACAAGATTTAGCGGAATTCTTGTTCTTGCATATCGCGTTGCTAAAATTAGATTCTGAATCTGTAAAATTATTTGAAACGTTTTATCGCAAGGAAACGTGTCCATCTTACACTGATCTTATTCAATTCATAAACGAACAGAGCAAAATCTTGTCTCGTTCGACAACAAAACAAGCTTTGTTCTCACCGCAAGCTAAATCTAGTAACAATAACAAAAATATTCCTGTGCCAAAAAACAACACAAAATCGTTTGTTAATACTCAGCCGACCGCGACTGCTACTTGCTTATTATGCAAAACTAATAAACATGAACATTTATATCAATGTTCACTGTTTTTAAAATTGAGTCCTTACGAAAGATATAATTTTGTAAAAGCTAATTCCATTTGCAACAATTGTCTTAGTTGTAAACATAAATATTTGAGTTGCACTTCGCAACGTACATGCAACGTCTGTGCATCACGTCATCACACTTTGTTACATTTTAGCTCGTCGCCAAAGAAAAATAGTTCGCTCACTAATGGTTCAAATTCTAACAATGATAAATCAAATAACTCGTCACCCGCTTCCGCCTGTGAGACGAACCACGCGCCGCCTCAGTCAGCAATTCCCATTAGCCCGGCTAACATGGCTGCATCTAGCAGTTTTCAACCGCACTCTGTAAACAATAAGGTCGATAGTAACTCGCAGCCTAATTGCACTTTAAATCATCTTTCGTCTGGAAAGGTACGCGAGCCGTCGGATAGTTTTATTCATAAAACTACATTGCTAGGCACGGCAAAGGTCATCATTTACGATGATTGTGGTAACGCTCATTATGTTCGAGCTTTGATTGACCCGGGTTCGCAAGGCGACTATATTTCACTTTCGTGTTGTCAACGATTATCACTTCCGGTTTCTAAAGAAGGTCGTTACACCGAAGTCCAGGGCATTGGTTGCACATCACAAAAAATCATTGGGGTGTCAGCGGTCAAGCTCGTCTCGCGCTTAAACAGTAATAATGTTTATTCTATACAACCTCTTGTTGTTAATCGTATTACGTCACAACTGCCTGACGCGCGCGTAGACATGTCCGAGTTACACTGTTTTATGAATTTACCGTTGGCGGACGATAGTTTTAATGAGCCCGGACCTATTGACCTTCTTCTAGGAGTGAATTTATTTTGCGAAATTTTACTTCCTAACAAAATTCGAAACGAGGGTCTCACCTCTGCTTTGGAGACGACACTGGGCTACGTTATCCTGGGCGACGTCGCCGTGACGTCTCCCTCGCGCGCCTCTCGCGCTTTCTGTGCATTTACACAAGAACCGCTTAATGAAAGTTTGGAAAAATTTTGGAATTTAGAAGAGGTACCTTCCAAAAAATTCTTGAGCCCAGACGACCAAGAATGTGAGCAAATTTATGTAACGACAATAACACGTAACGATAATGGTTCTTACGCTGTTGACCTTCCCTTTAAACAAAGCCCTAATACTTTAGGCGATTCGTTTAAAACCGCAAAAAGGAGATTTTTAATGCTCGAAAATAGATTTTCTAAAACTCCGCAACTACGCGAAAAATATAACGAAATTATTCGCGATTATATAGATAAAGAAATTATTTCTTTCGTTCCGCCCCCTGAGCGTCATACGCCAGGGTATTATATACCGCATCATCCCGTTATTAGGAATGATAAAACTACCTCAAAAGTACGTCCCGTCCTGGATGGTAGTGCTGCTACTGACAGTGGCGTCTCACTGAATGACATTCTTCACACTGGTTGCAATCTGCAAGCAGATATTTTTAACATTCTGTTGAATGTCCGCATTTTTCGCATCGCTTTTTTCGCCGATGTTCGGCAAATGTACTTATGTATAGAAGTACATCCTCCGCACCGCCCCTTTCAAAGGATATTGTACCGCTTTTCTTCTGAGGCCCCGCTCGACACATATCAGTTTAATAGGGTCACCTTTGGCCTTCGCTCTTCGCCCTTTCTCGCCATGCGCACGCTTCGCCAGCTCGCGACTGACGAGCGAGAGAAGTTTCCTCTTGCTGCCGCCGTCCTCGAAAGAGACGTCTACATGGACGATCTAGCTTCCTCTGCTTCTTCTCCTGAGGAAGCAGCTGCGATAGCGACCCAGCTAATCAGTCTTTTTAAGACTGGCGGGTTTGACTTAGTTAAATGGACTAGCAACTGTCCACAGTTGTTAGAACACATTCCCGCGACGCACCGCCAGTCTGAATCAATCTCTTTCAATGAGGGCGACGGTCTGAGGATTCTTGGCCTCCAATGGCTTCCTGGCTCTGACGAATTTGTATTTTCTGTGGCTCCTCCGCACCTCGCTGGCACCAAACGTAATATTCTCTCCGCCACCGCCCGCTTGTATGACGTGCTCGGTCTCGTAGGCCCTGTTATACTTTATTCGAAGCTTCTTATAAAAGAGCTTTGGCTTTTAAAAATGGATTGGGATGAGTTGCCGCCCCCGCACATTTTAAATTTATGGCACCAATTCGTCAACGAGCTTCCACTGATTTCGACACTGAAGTTTCCGCGTCATTTAGGCGTTGATAAAAGTTCAAAATTAACCCTTTTGGCTTTCGCGGACGCGAGCGAGAGGGCTTATGGATGCGTAATATACGCTCACGTCTCTTCTAAAACCCAAGAGCCCACCGTGCGCTTGATTTGTTCAAAGTCAAAAGTCGCACCTGTCAGAACGGTGACAGTCGCTAGATTGGAGCTTTGTGCCATCGTTTTGATGTCAAAATTGCTTCGAACTGTTTATGATACTCTCTCTGAGCGTCATACAATTAACAACGTCTACGCATTTTCTGATTCTGAAGTGGCTTTATGTTGGGTGCACTCTTCACCTCATAGGTTTGCTACCTTTGTAGGTAATCGTATCTCACAATGTCAGAATAACTTTGCTTCAGAATATTTTCATCATGTCCCCGGACATCAGAACCCAGCAGATTGTATATCTCGCGGGCTTCTACCTTCACGCTTGAAGGATCACGATCTGTGGTTCAACGGCCCTTCATGGACTTTATTGCCAATTAATGAATGGCCCGTTACGAAATTTTCTCCTCTCTCTACTAAATTACCAGAAGAAAAAACCGTTTCACACCTAGCCTCCCCTAATAGCGGCAATGAGCACTGGCTTATAGAGTTGAGTAAAAAGTTCTCTTCATGGCACCGGTTTCTGAGAGCCGTCGTCTTTGTTCTGAAGTTTCTGCGGCTCCCTCGCAGCAGCAATGTCACTGCTCCCGACTTAGATACAGCCGAACTGCTCGTCGTTAAGGTAGTCCAGCAAACGTCATTTTCAGACGACATACGTAAACTTCAATGTGGCAAGGCTTGCTCGGCCTCTATTCGCAAATTATCTCCTTTCATATCCAATAACATCCTACGCGTAGGCGGACGGCTAGGAAACTCCTCTCTTGAATATTCAAATAAACATCCCGCACTATTGCCCAAAAAGGGTCATATAATTGAACTTTTGATTGATTTTTACCATCGCGAAAATTTACACGCCGGCCCTCAGCTTTTACTGTCCCTCTTGAGACACAAATTCTGGATATTATCCGCTCGTCGGATCGTACGTCAGCGCTTTCATAAGTGCAATGATTGTTTTCGCAACAATCCAAAAAATACTTTTCCCACTATGGCGGATCTCCCTCAATGCCGTGTTGAACAAAGTAAAGCGTTTACTCATACTGGCGTGGATTATGCAGGTCCGTTTTACATTACCATGTCGAGAGGGCGCGGCATGAGGAGCCAAAAGGCCTGGCTCTGCATATTCATCTGCCTGGTAACGAAAGCCGTTCATACTGAACTGGCTTCCTCGTTAAGCTCTGAAGCATTTCTAGACGCCTTCAAGCGTTTCATTTCGCGGCGTGGCCGTTGTGAAGTCCTTTATAGTGACCAGGGTACGAACTTTGTTTCATCCAAGGCCTATTTTCACGAACTTCATTCTTTTCTTCAGACCGATGAATACTATAAAAAATTTCAAACTGAACTTTCAAAACATCGTATATCTTGGCGTTTGAACCCTCCTAATGGACCTCATTTTGGAGGTATCTGGGAGGCAAATATCAAAAGTCTTAAAACGCACCTTCATCGCGTCATTGGTAAGCAAATCCTTACTTATGAGGAGCTTATTACCATCCTAACTCAAATTGAGGCTGTTCTCAACAGTAGACCACTCTATGTTTTAAGTTCCGACCCGTCGGAACCTACCGCGCTGACTCCCTCGCATTTTTTAACGACCGCGCCCTTGCAGTTTCTACCCGCAGCGGATTTAAGTCAGGAACAAACTCACTTGTTAACTCGATTTTCATTATTAGATTCACTTGTTCAATCATTTTGGAAACGATTTCGAACTGAGTACCTACACAATCTGCAAGGCCGAGAGAAATGGAATACTCCTGCCAATCCGATCGCTGTAGGAACGGTTGTCTTAATAAACGTTAATAATGCACCACCCCTGCAGTGGCCGCTAGGTATCATAACTCGCATATATCCTGGGCGCGATGGAGTTGTTCGCGTGGCGGAGGTACGAACCCGCAACGGCACACTAGAGCGGCCGGTTGTGCGACTTTGTCCACTGCCGACGCAGTAGGGCTGTCACCGCTACTATTTATAACATTTATTTTTTATTTATGTTTTGCAATTGCCTTTGTATCTTTCTACATATTATTATAGCTAATAGTAACTTAACTTATAGTTCATACTTTTATCTTTTTTTTTTATCTTTTTTTGAAGGGAATCCTTCAAGCCCGGGGGTATGTTGGGTTTCATTGTTAGTTTATTCCTTAATTATTAAGAATAAATATTGTAACCACTTAAAAACATCCCTATTCCCTTCCTTTCACCCATGCACACGTGTAGATCGTCTCTTCTCTGTCGCACCATCGTGTGACGTCTACGCCCATCGCCGCGCCATCTAGCGGCTGCTTGAAACGCTTTTTTTTTCTTTTTCTTGAACTTGCAACGGATCGAGACTAAGCTGTGCGCGTGTGCTCTCATGATAGAAATCTATTTAAATCCTTGAAAAACTGTGTAATTTCTACGAAATATAACTATAAATCGTCTATAAACTTAGTGTGTGTGTCAAAAGACAAGCGCTTTCATAAATTGGTATAGCCATCGAGCTTTGGCAAGTGGTTGTGGTGCAGGCACGAGGACGTGGACTTCCTGGATCATTTCCTCAAGTAAGTGTGCATGGTTTCCCTCATAAACCTTCTGGACAGCTGTTCTTCGTCGTCCTGGTCCAGCTCCAAAACAGCTGCCCACCTTTTTCCTCACGCATTAAGTGGTTACAATTGATTTACTTAGGTTGCAATTTTATGAACCCAAAATCCTATACAGTCCATTCAATCATCAATCAAAGGCACTACGTGACTGAAAAGCAATACAAATAAAGTGCACCGCAAAGGAAATACCTACACTTGGTGAGCATTTTTTAAACTGAAAAATCGCCACACCAGTTTATATTAATATAAAGTTTTTATTCTTCTGTTTCTTTTTTATTTTGATATTGTTTTATTTTCATTTCTGACATCAATTTATTCCTATGGGATTGGCCTCGTTCTATCCTGATTATTTGACATCGCTTCATTTGATTATTTTGATATTTTTATTTTTGTGTGACAAAATAAAATAAAAAACACATTGCATTGTGTTTTTATTAAATTTTTTTGCTAATTTTATTATTAATGTTAAATTTATTTCCTGACCATTATTTTTTTCATGTTTTGTACTGACTATACGAATACCTGATACCTGATATACGAATACCTGCAATTTGACATAATGTAATTTTGTAATGTAATTTTTTAGGAAAAATAGAATATCTAATCTAATCTTAAGTTTTTAGAAACATATAAATAATTTATACATTCACTTGATTCACTAGCGGCCCCGACAAACTTCGTTCAGTCAAAAGTTATTGGCAAATGCCTGACAGCAGGAATGGGAAAATGTGTTCGCTTTTTTTTTAATACTTAATATTATTCCCGATGTAGACAAATACAGAAACATAAAAATCATAAAAATCGGTCCACCCGTTGAGTTATAAGTGGTGTAACTAACACGACTTTCTTTCATATATATATTTTTATATTTTATACATTCAGTACTTTTGATTGAACCTACAGTTGTTCATATTAATTGAGATCAATGTAACTGTTCTTGCTCCTACAAATAAACGGACACTTTGTAAGTACTGCAGCGGAATGTGTCAATAGACAATTGGCCTTTCATCTACAACACAATACAGCCGTGTTTGTTTGTAACATTTCCTGATCGTACTTTAATGTACTATTAGCACCTAGAGAGTCAACAATCCGACATGTTTGTAGTACTATTATTGGTCTAGCCTTCGTCGCATAAATCAAGGTGATGTGAGTCTTGGAAGTACTTTGTAAGGGTATCCGTTGTTTTGATCGAAGTATTTTTAATCGAATTTCAGTGCGCCGACAAATTCGTCGAAATAAGGTCTGTTGAGGCAGAATTTGTATTGATTGCACTTCGTCGAATGATCTATCAGAAAAAAATAATTAAAGATAGTGATATCATTGTCGCTTGTAGCCCTTGAAGAAAAATTGAAAAAAAGATACCTATAGTGAACGTTTTATTTTGTTATTAGCTGTCAAGTTTGGTTAGAAAAGTCTACCTTACTCGTCATAAATGAACAATCACTATAACATTACAGAAAAAGGCAGTCAGAGGTGTACAATTAAATTACAAATCAAAACTGTTACTGCCAGTTCGATGAAATGATTTTCTGCCGAATGTTTTGACACACCTGGGGCATTTTGAATAAACTTCCATCCCGCATTTGGCAAGCGCGGTAATTAAGCCAGTACCCATCCATTGTAGCGATGACTTGATTCTAATGGTGGAGGCCTTTGCCCAGCTGGGACAGTATACGGGCTAATTACTTTTACATGTTATGTGAGCCTAGTAGTTAAGCACTCCAACTCGGATCACGGATCGTGTGGTCCCTAATTCAAATCTGGACAGAACCAAAATCTCTGTGTTCATTGTTTAATTTCCGACTAACTCTCCGGTGATGGAAAACAGATAAAAAACCAAATCAACCCGGATAGCGTCGGAAGGCTCACCACCTACCACGTTGGGTTCTAATACCATTGGTGAAAAGTGGGCTTCTGAGTGTTCCGCTCACCATGACGGCAACAGTCACTTGCCTCTGACTACACCGTTTCGGATAAAGTCGTGATGGTATGTTATGTTCTGTATTAATATTAACATTTTGTTTATTTCTTTACAGGTAAATTTGTGATAACAATCTAATTTTAATTCTAAAACACATTACTAAGAAATAGCAGTACCTTCTTTCGAGATCTGATTCGTGGCCTATTGTATGCTAATTCTGGCCTTAAAGCCCACTTCGGCTTTGGCCATAATCTCTAACAAGGCCTAAGGGGTGCTCTTATTACCGAGGGTTACAAAAAAGGTCATGGCATCTCGTGGGTTTTACATATTCTGCTTCCGTCTTTGGCTGCCCTCGTGTTCTCTAAATCTATTACAGATTAATTTATCAAACGAGCTTAGAATTAATTTTGACGACACGATTGACGTAGTGCGCTGTAGCACGGTTTCTTTCTCGCCTTTAATTCCGTAGTGTCCCGGGTTCGATCCTCGGTCAGGTCAATTCAGGAAACGATCTTTTATAAGTTGGCTTGGGTCTGGGAGTGCTGGGAGACACCCCTGTCTTCATTTATTGAGTGGTCCCTCGTAACAAAGGGATATGTATCCTTACTTCGAGACCATTACGAGAGGTGTGTTGTCTGGCGCATATTTATTTATTGATATATTATTATACTAGAGTTTGGGCATTTAGTTACTTACGGTAAACTTTTTAAATCCTTATTATTTATTTTTTCATCACAGTACATGCAAAATAATGCGACAAAAACCACAATAATATGACAAAGAAAAAAAAGGTTATTACAATACGTGCGGGACCCGCTGCGTTTGAGTACCTTTAACAAAAGAAACATTTTTGTTTTTGCAATCTAGCGTGAGACAACATTAGGGACTTAATTATGATACTCGTACCAAAAAGTTTTAACTCAAAACTCAATTCTTTATTGATTTATTTATTATTTTTTACTCGCAGGTTGCTCCAGAAAGTATTTTTTTAGTGAATATGTTTTTTTAAGTGTTTTTATGAGTTCCTTACGCTGTTTATTAGTACTGGTAGGAGTATTCAAGAGTTCGGTTACCATGATTGTTTAAATATGGAGGCACCAATTTTATGTGTAACTGCTAGTAATTTTGTTGTGATTTGAAAATATAGCAATTTCACTTGCTATTGGCGACACGCTTGACGCAGTCTGCTGTAGCACGATTTCTCGGCTAGGCTTGCGTGTCCCGGGTTCGATTTCCGGGCGAGTCAAATCAGGAAACGATCTTTTCTAAATTGGGTCGAGTCTGGGTGTGCTGGGAGACCTGACTTATTTCCCTGCCGGGTACCTCGTAACACAAGCATAAAATTATTCTTACTTCGAGAGTGGTGTGTTGTCTGGCGCATATTTATTTATTTATGGGCATTTATAGGGTCCAGGGACCTGCTTTGAATGTTTTTGGTTGTATAAACGCCATGTGCCGTTCCTGTGGGGCAAGCCCTATCCAAGTGCTATTCCTGGCATACGTACAACACTTCTTCCACTCTCATTCATTCTTTCATGCTTGGTGATTAATAAGGATCCTACTGATCTGATCCTTATAAATATACTTATAGGTACTATAAACTTGAAGTCAAAAAAGTCAAGTACCAACTTTTCATCGGATACACAAATTTCGCAGCGGCCATACAGTGCAAAAATCTACCTTATTGCCGGTAGCTTATTTATTCTTCGTTGCACAAAATGAACAGTAATATAGATTATAATAAAATAGAATATATTTATTTGTGCAAAAAAACATGCGTACCTACAGAGTTTAACACAATTCATTATAGTAACTACTTAACAGAATGAAATAAACAGGGTAAGTAAACATTGAATTGTGTATGAAGCAAACCCCTACCCGCAGCACCGAGAACATACATTTTTAAATAAGCATATTACTTTTAGTGTTCTTATGGCTGCTACACACGTCGACAGATGCGTCCGCGGACGTAGGCAGATGCGTCCGCAGATGGATCTCCACGAGCCGTCCACACGTCCGTTGGCCCATCAGTCTGTGTTAATTCTCGCCAGACGTAACATGGTCGCAACATTTTAAAAAATGGATATTGAGACTGTAGCTGCTGCATCTGTCTATTTGTATAGTACTTTTAATGCTTAGGTTTTGCTTTGGCCGATTGGTTTTCTCGATCTAAACAGAGACGCGGGGGAGTTTGTATACTTTGTAGAAAGAATTATAATTTTAAAAAGTAAAATTTTCTAAAGGAATTAGGAGCCGAATCTACGTTTGAGTGCTGTGGTTCTGAAACATAATTGCATTGTTATTTGCATTTACAGAGTACCAAACAGTAATCCTTCGATTTTTCTAAATAAACTGGAGATGGTTTTGAATAAACTTCAAACTAAAATTAAAAAGAAAGTAGTGATAGCAGGAGATTTTAATATTGATGTTCTTAAGGAATCCGCAGTGCTGGAGGAATATAAAAGAATAACACAAAACTACAAGTTTGAAATACATATAACAAAACCAACTAGACGCAATGCTTGTCTGGATCAAATCATAAGTAATGTATCGGATGCTACTGGAGAAATTCTACCACTAGGTCTGTCTGACCACGAAACTGGTCAACTGCTGACTGTCCGGACTGAACATAAAGAGTTGCCTTACAGAGCTGGTTTCATTCTCAAGAGGGATCTTAGTATCGAAAATATGAACAAGTTCTTAGACTGCATAAGCAGTGTTTCATGGTCTGATGTTTTCACTGAACACGACTGTAATAGGGCCTTTGATAATTTTCACAAGTCTCTTACCTTATACTACACCCTGTGTTTTCCATATAGGCTTATAAAAAACAAACATAAGCAAGTCTTTTGGATATCGAAGGGACTAAAAAGATCTGCCAAAACTAAACGAAAACTAAGATTCCAATTCTATAAAACAAAATCCTACTCAGACAAATGTCAATATCTTAGATATAATAAACTATTTAAAAAGTGTGTCATTGCAGCTCATAAGATTTCAAATGAAAAATTTCTTAATAAAGCTAAAAATATTTGTATAGCGTCATGGAAAATTATTAATGATTTGACAGCACAAGAGAAAAATATGTATGCCAAATTAAAAATTATTCATAATGACATTGAAACTGATGAACCTTCAGAGATTGCTAACATTTTTAATCATTATTTCATTAATTTGACTAACATTGACATTAAAAGTAGTAATAATTATAATTATAAGTATGACATAAAAAAAAATGATCAAAGTATGTACCTTTTTCCAACAGATGACGAAGAGATACTCAAAATAATTAAATCAATAAACAATACTTCGTCTACTGGCTATGATAATATCTCTACCAAGGTGGTTAAATACTGCTCTCGTGCTCTGGCTCCATTGATAACTCACGTTACAAACTTATCCCTTTCTCAGGGTGTATTTCCTGAACAATTGAAGAAGACCGTCGTAAAACCAATCCATAAGAAAGGTGATAAAACAAACCCAGCTAATTATAGACCGATAGCTTTAATCCCCATTTTGGCAAAATTACTCGAAAAAGTTATGCAAAAAAGATTGATGGACTTCCTAAATAAGCATAATACTTTGTGTTCTGAGCAAAACGGATTCCAAAAGGGTAAGTCCACAACACTAGCCGCATTCAAACTGATAAATGAAGTTATAGATCATTTAAACCGCAAGGTTGATGCCACGGCTATATTTTTTGATATGACTAGGGCATTTGATTTTGTGAGTCATAAACTACTGCTAAAAAAATGCGATTGCTATGGTTTACGTGGCATTGCTCTTAATTGGCTTTCTAGTTATCTGAGCAATCGAACGCAATACGTAGAAATACCATCGTTTAACTCAAACATGGAGCAGGTATTCCATAAGTCGACTTCATTGAAACCTAAAGAAGTTGGTGTCCCACAAGGCAGTATTTTGGGCCCGCTGCTGTTCCTTTTATACAACAATGACCTTCCTTTTACTATAAAACAGAAAAGTATTTTGTTCGCTGATGATTTGTCAGTTGTTATCCCGAATGATACACTCTTAGATTACAATGACGAAATCAACACATGTGTAAGAAAAATAATAAATTGGCTCAATACCAACAATTTGAAAGTTAATATTAATAAAACCAAATTTATTCAGTTTTTAAACAAAAATGCGAAAAAGAAGCAATTAAATGTGATCTACGATAATCTAGAATTGACTGAAGCGGATGAGGCTACATTTTTGGGTTTAATAGTGGATAAAAATTGTTCGTGGAAGTCGCATATTGACCACGTCTGTGGAAAGATTAATCGTTTTAGGTACGTTCTTTGGAGACTAACTAAGGTGGCCAACATGCAAACTGCCTTGAAAGCATATCACGGATTCGTCGCGTCAAACCTGCGATATGGAATTTTGCTGTGGGGCAATTCGGTTGGAATACAAAAAGCATTTGTTGCGCAAAAACAATGCATCCGGGCAATGAAAGATGTGTCTCCCTGGACTACTTGCAGGCCCTTGTTCAAGCAATTAAATTTACTAACACTTCCTTCTTTATACATCTATGAAGCATGTAAATTTGCTAAGCAACATCCTCACTTATTTAAGAGAAATAAAGACGTTTGTCTGTTTAGGACCAGATATCCAAATAGATTGGTTCTGCCGCAAATACGCACCAATATGTGTAGTAGAAATAGTTTTGCTATGGTGGTCCGAATATACAACAAACTACCAACAGATATTTTAAATTTGCCAGCAAATCAATTTGATAGAAACTTATTTCAATTTTTAATTAACAAATGCTTTTACTCTGTTTCGGAATACCTAAATAGCTGAAAAATTTCAATGTGACCAAGCTGAATTTCACTATCGACATTGACATTTAATTATCGTGTTATTTTATTTTAATTTATGATATTGTTGTAATTGTTGTTGATGACCGTCATTCGAAAATGTATTTAATATTTGCAAAATTTGTAAGCCAGAAATGGTAGATGTGTTGTACTTAAATCTATACCTTGTCACCTTTATGTCACCCACATTTGAACAAATAAATGATTGATTGATTGATTGATTGATTGATTAACTAAATATAGTAATTTCACTTGTCTCAATGAAACTAAAACAAAGATTACCCACCTACATTGTGTTATAGATATTTTTTTATTATAGTAGCTTCAACAGAATTAAATAATTAAAATAACAAAATTAATAATTAATTGTATAAGTAGGCAGGTACTTACAACATTTTTGTTTTTTGTGATATTTGTTTTTAGGATTCCACAGGCAGTTTTCTGCTTGATACAATTCCAAGAATTTAAATGTTTCGTCAGTGCTCAAAGTCATTTTAGTGAACGAAATTTAAAAAAACCGCAAGAAGAACGCATGCACTCGCATTCGCAACTCCGTACTGACTGATGCGTCGTCAGACGTGTGGACGGACATCGGGCATCTCGCTGGAAACCCTTTGATGTGGGCCGAAAAACCGACAGCAAACGGATTGGCGGCAGAAGCGTCTGCCGACGTTAGATACCTACCACAGACTCACAATTCTACCCGTCTAAACGTCTGCGGATGCATCCGCAGATGACGTCCGCGGACACATCTGTAGACGTGTGGAGCAGGCATAAGACAAAATTTTTTGCCACAATGATACTTCACACTGATATTTACAAACTGTTTGCTTATTAATAGGCGCGTATGGGTCATAGTGCTTTGCAGGTAATGAATAGGTAGCAGTGCAGCAAATACAATGTTATCTCTGCTGAGCGCTCGACAACTATACGGCTTAATGGGCTCCAGTTAGTCGCTTCTTACGACATTGTTTTAGGGGCTAATTTCCTTCACATTTACTGCTAGTACAAACTTGTATTTGAACTTTTGTTCATAATTAATAATAATAATAATAAAATAATAAAAAGACACGCTCTTTGACAGACGTCTTTTTGTAATCATTTTCTACAATATTATTTTTCAGTGTATTTTACAGTTAAATTTCAGTTATTTCCATAGAAAAACAGTGACAAGCAACCGCAAAATATATTTTGATAATATTTACGAAAATTTCAGCCCTCATTTCCAATATACCAATAACCATGGCAACTGTCATAGAACACATACCCATAAGTTTACGCATCATTTTGAAGAATAATATTTTATGATTACGAGAGCAAAGACGAGAGCGAATGTAAGCGCACGACCACCACCACCGCCACTCCGTCGCCCAGCTCGTCTTCGGTGGAGGAGTTTGCTACTCCTCCTGACACCACAACGAGCTCAAGTTCCAGCGATGAGAGTGGGCCACCGCCGCCACGACCGCCGCGACCACCTGCGCGACGTGGACGACGACCGCTGCCGGCACGCTTGGGGCCTGTGGGGCAAACTGCCTAGCGCGGGGCCCCCGCTACCGGTGGTATAGTGCGCCGCATGCGATGGACACACGACATGAATGTCAACTGCATGCGCGCCTATTACGGGGCTACAGAGGGAGGAACCAACCTGTCTGCGTATCGTGACCGGATGATGCCTCTGTTTCAGGCCCTTGACCCGACCGTGGCTGTTTCCGCCCAACGATTATCGGATCAAGTGCGGGCGATTCAGCGTCTTCAGATGTTGGATCAGCCTACGCTTGATCGGCTGCGCCTGGAGGCACTCTCAGTTCGCGCGACTTCTTCCTTGACGCGGGACCCGTCCGACACGCTGCTGCATCCGAACCCGGTCAGCGACTCGGTACCGGTAGCGCCCCGGATGGATCCAGATGTCGATGGAGTAGTCAGTGCGAACGTATGCGTAAGTACTCAGGCCAAAGAGCAATTGAGGAGGGCTTTGGAGGATGCGATTTTGGAATATCGCTCCGCACCAGTCTCTAGGCCGCGGTTACCGCGTTTGCCCACTAATAGACGCAACCTAGCGTTAATGGGGGCCCTGGACGCTTTACTAGCTACGTGTATACGGACTAGTGAAGATTTAGTTGATACTCACTCGATTCTGTACTGCGGGGCCATTGCGGCATGCCGTGTTGCTCGTGTCAAGTTTCCGGACTCTGACCGTGCAGTGCGACCTGCCGCAAATGTACCCGCATGGCAAATGCGAATCGAGCGGCGTATCAACACGTTTAGGACCCTCATTGCAAAGCTGGTCTGCTTCAGCCGGGGGAACCATCGCCCTCGGGTTATGCGTTACGTGAACCAAGCCTTTGCTGGGACGGGTATTAGGCCCGAACAGTATATGGCTTGTGTCACAGAACGCATTGACTTTCTGAAGCAGAAGGTCTATGCGTGGGCATACCGTATCCGTCGCTACAGAGAACTTGTGGACAGATATTTACAAAATCGCCTTTTCCAAAGTGACCAAAGGAAGGTGTACCGAAACTGGGAAGAGACTAACCAACGTGAGAACGACGGTCAGCGACCGGATGCAAGTGTCATGATTGACTTCTGGCGCAGTATCTGGTCGATGCCTGTCGAGCACACGGAGGGTGACTGGATGCGTACTGTCGAGCATGAATGCGAATCCATCTAAACCATGGAGTCGGTAAGTATTGACTCCGAAGACGTTAGTTGTGCAATTCAGACGGCTCAGAACTGGAAAAGTCCTGGCCCGGATGGATTGCACAACTTCTGGATTAAGTGGTTTCGATGCTCGCATGCATGCTTGGCAGTGCAGTTCCAGGAATCCATCGAGGTTGGTTCTCTCCCTAGTTTCCTGACTTCTGGTGTCACTTTCCTTTCATACAAGTCAGGTAGTACCTCGGAAGCAAAAAACTATAGACCCATCACGTGCTTACCTAGCAAAAAAAATTAACTCGCATATCGTTGCGAACAATGTTTTGGCCCCTGCTCAGAATGGATGTAGAGTTGGGTCCCGAGGTACTAAAGAACTCCTCCTCATAGACACGACTATTTGCCAACAAGTCCGGCGGAATCGGAAAGCTCTTTCAACTGCCTGGATTGACTATAAGAAGGCCTATGATTCGGTGCCCCATTCATGGCTCAGGAGGATCTTAGAGCTGTATAAAATTGATACAACTTTGAGATCTTTCTTGAGCACATGCATGGGGCAGTGGATCACAGTCCTTCGTCAACCAGGTGGTGGAAATGGCTCCCCTGATCCGCAGGACTTCATAAGGATAGAGCGAGGTATTTTCCAGGGCGATAGTTTGAGTCCTTTGTGGTTTTGTTTAGCTTTGAATCCTCTTAGTACCTTACTAAAGGATTCAAGGCTGGGCTATCGGCTTCGCAGGGGGGGTGAGTTCATCTCTCATTTGTTGTACATGGATGACCTGAAGCTGTTTGCGCCAAGACCCCAGGTATTGATGGAACTGTTAAAAATCACTGAGATTTTTAGCAATGCCATCAAGATGGAGTTTGGTGTAGACAAGTGTGCGGTCATGCATGTACAAGAAGGGAGGGTTGTAGATTCACCGAATTTACAGCTCTCTGAGATGATGACACTCAGATCCCTCTCTGAAGCTGAAACCTACAAATATCTTGGTATGTCAGAGTCATTGGGTATATCAGTAGGAGACGTCAAGCAATCGGTGAAGGAACGCTTCTTTAGTCGCCTTACAAAGGTACTTAAGAGTTCTTTGTCAGGTGGCAATAAGGTGCGCGCCTTCAACGGTTGGGTGATGCCCTTATTGATATACTCCTTTGGCATACTGAGATGGACTCAAACTGAGCTGGGTGCTCTGGATACACGAGTCCGAAAACTGCTCACAACGCATCGCATGCTACATCCACGCTCGTCTGTTATGAGATTGTACATCCCACGGAAGGTGGGGGGTCGTGGCTTCTTAAATGCCAAGGACCTTCACAACCGTGAGGTGTGCAATCTCAGGAGGTTTTTCCTCAACAACGAGTGTGGGATTCATCGCGACGTTGTGGCAGTTGACAAGGGGCTCACGCCGCTCTCCTTGGCAAACGAGAACTGGCGTCAACTACCGATGCTAACCACCGACGACCGCAAGGACATATGGAGGAGCAAGGAGCTGCATGGTAGGTTCTATCGGGCCTTGACAGGGCCCGATGTGGACATCTCCGCATCGGTGAACTGGCTACGCTTCGGGGACCTCTTTGGGGAAACCGAGGGTTTTGTCTGTGCAATTGCTGATGAAGTTATCAAGGTGAATAACTACCAGAAATACATCATGAAGGACGGTACGGTTGACATTTGTCGGGCATGCCGCCGTCCTGGCGAGTCTATTCGCCACGTTATTTCCGGTTGTTCTCACCTTGCTAACGGAGAGTACTTGCACAGACACAATCTAGTAGCCAGGATCATCCACCAGCAACTTGCTCTTCGATATGGCCTTGTCGAGTCGGAGGTACCGTACTATAAGTACGCACCGGTACCAGTTCTCGAAAATAGTCGTGCATTGCTCTATTGGGATCGCTCTATCATCACGGACAGGACTATTGTAGCCAATAAGCCTGATATCGTGCTGGTAGACCGATCCCAATGCCAGGCAGTGCTCGTCGATATCACCATTCCACATGACGATAACCTCGTAAAAGCTGAGAAGGACAAACTCAGCAAGTACCTTGACTTGGCTCACGAGGTGACCGCCATGTGGAATGTTGATTCGACGATTATTGTCCCGATAGTCGTGTCGGCAAACGGCTTAATAGCGAAGAGCCTCGACCAACACCTCGAGAGGCTCTCGCTCAGCGGTTGGATCAAGGGTCAGATGCAGAAGGCGGTACTCCTGGACACGGCTCGCATTGTCAGGAGGTTCCTCTCTCTGCAGCCCTAACCACCGGTAGTCTGGACCTTGCCTGCCCTGCTGCCGGCGGCACCCTAGGTTAAGGTTTTTATAGTATTTTTATAAATCATTGTTTTATAACTTTAATTTAGGTTTAGGTTTTATAATTGTGATTATGTATTTTGTTTTTATAATTATAATTCTTAAGTTGTTTTATTGTTGTAAATCTTTGTTTTTATAAGAATACTGTACAAATTTTATACCTAAGTTTTATGCGAAATAAAGAGAATAATAATAATAAATAAATATCTGGGACAATTCACACCAAGATCATCTGACCCCAAACTAAGCAGAGCTTGTATTATGGGCGTCAGAGACTGATAAACATACTTAAATATTTCTAAATACATACTTAAATAGATAATAACACCCAGACACACAACAAATACACATGTTCGTAATAAATATTATAATAATTAATATAATATTAATTCGTAATAATTAATATTATATTTTGTGATAAAGGTAAAGGTTTGACTACCAAAACTATGAACATTGTTTCTTATTACTATAACTTAAATTATAAATTACATGCATTTTTTTTTCTACTTAATAGCATTGGTACAAGCATTCGAGCATGTATCTCGAAAGCTAGTCTCTTCCTTCATGATGTGAAAACAAATAACAGAATATTTGAACACACGATATGACACACTTTCTGCGTTGTAGATTTATTTATTTATTAATTTATTATTATTAATAATTTATGTTTAACTTTAAAAAATACATCTTTATTTAACTACCAAAAATCATCTTAACATAAAATCTTATTACTAAAAAGCGCAAAAAAAATATTACTTAAGGGACAAATAAACAGTAATATAGGCGGACTTAATGCCAAAAAGCATTATCTACCAGTCAACCACACGAATAGACAGATAAATTACAGGCAGTGCAACAGATTACATTACTTAACATCAAATGCTAATTATTAAAAAACTATCAAAAAATACAAAAGATAAGTACTTACACATAATAATATATCAACATAATTACATAGACTTATAATAATGACAAGTCATATGTATAAAGTTAAAAAAACCCACAACAATAAAAAAAACTTGTAAAATAGGCAACATAATGTTAAAAAAATTGTAAAAAAAAGTAAATTGCTCAACCATAATAACGCCTCAAATGCATTCAATTTAATAAAAACTAAAAACTCAATAAGAAAAGAATTGTACATTAGGATTTAGGTGTGTTACTTATTTGTAGGTAACTACTTTGTTTGATGTGCAATAAAGAGTTTCTTAACTTCTTATCTTATCTTAACTCGTTCTCAGTGAAAACCCTTGAGATTTAGTTTTCATGGTTGAATTACGGGGCGATACTTAGTACTGTAAAAAAGCCATAACTAATTCTCTCATTATCTTGTTCCAGATGAAACAGACATAAAGAGAACCTGAAAGATTCGAGCCCATAGCAACAAATAGTATTTTCTGACGCAATGTGACCCATTGATCCTCAAGATGCTTCTCACTTTGTGTAAATCATGTCAGTAGTAAGTATTAAACTTATCAGTTAGTATAATTTACAGAGTATGATCAAAATATTAAATAAATAAATAAATGCGCCAGACAACACACCCACTTGTCATGGTCTCGAAATAGGGATAAATATCCCTGTTACGAGGTACCAGACACGGAATCAAGCCAGGGTGTCTACCAGCACACCCAGACCCGTAGAAATTCAAAAAAGATCGTGTCCTGAATTAACCCGACCGGGAATCGAACCCGGGACACTACGGAAATCGAGGCGAGAAACCGTGTACAGCGCGCTACGCCATTCGTGTCGTCAAAATAAATTATTGGATAGTTTTTTTTGTTAAATAATGAAAAATAGAATTGCGGAAAAAACCTAGGTACAGCGAATACGATCTGTATGTCTATCATGCGTTTACACCAACGACAGCCGCTAGCGGCCGCGTAAATCACGTTGACGTTTTTATGTGGGATTTCGGTACAGCGCCCCTAGCGATTTAAAATGGAGCCATAAATGGCATACACATTTCTGAACGCAACGATCTGTTTACCTTACTGAACCCTATGGTAGACACACAGTATGTCCGCAGTGATGTTATCTAAAAATAACAAACCAGCTTGAATGCAAATACTTTCACCTCACGGTGAATTGTAGCTATATAACACTGCTTTGGAAGTGTTGTGTTCCTGTAAGTTCCTGACTTAAGCTTTGGTCTCTTATTCGTAACGCACAACGCTGCGGTATGCGGCATGCGTTGTCAATCGTATGAAAACCGTCTAGAACAACACAGTATGCGCTAGCGGTTCCATACAATGTGTTCGGCGCCGCATACCGCATACGGCAGCGTTGTGCGTTACGATCAAGAGACCAAAGCTTTACTAGTGAGCAAACTGCCTAAGAATGACAAGACAAATTCTTACTGAACTTAGTTTATTTGACCGTGACATTGATGTCTAGAGGTTCAGGACCTATTCGCAATGGTAACTATCTTTAACCTTAGTTAAATATTAACTCAACATTGTCTAAAACATTATCTATATCGCGAAAATGTAATCAGTCGACCACTTGGCAATAGTACGTGAAATTCCCAGCTCGATCATGATTAACCTGTCAAGAGTACGTCTAGATAGCGTCAAGTACCAACGAAAGAAAATGTGTACCAGCGGAAGATTACTACTTAATAGCTATGTTAAACTGCGAGAGAATTGTCGTGATGAATAAATTTCATAAAAAACTAATTACATGTTATAATTTTAATTAACACGCCATAATATGGAATGTAAATTTCGCAAGTGTGCTTAAAATAGTAACGGTGATTTTAATTGATTAATCTCCATTTTGACGGCAATAGATGTGAATGCATTAATTTGCATTTTGATTTTTGAATGGTGTATAATGTGTTAATAATTTTCAACTAATGTGAAAACAAGTTCCCGTTTAACTGAATTGACAGACTGTTGAAGGGCAGCTGTTTTTGTAAGTGGTAATTTAGTGATTAATATGTTAACAAATTATTTAAACAAATTTGAGGTTGCAAGTGGACCGTATATAATTGTTTTGGTGGTGATGTTAGTGTCGCAAGTCATGGCGTTGTGATTTTCATGCTACATAATACTATATGTATAAAGTTCCCTATGCTGTATCAAATGACGACAGTCAGAATCACTTTTGTCCGAATGGTTCCTTTATAATCTAATGTGTGTTTAATGCAAAGTTTCATTAATTTCAGCTGTCTGGAGACTATGTACTGGAATTGCTGCGAGGAAAGGTTCTGCTTCGACAAGAAAATAGCTACGTACAAGTAAGTATCCTTAAAATTCAAATCATAGATTTTAGATGCAAAATCTATTAAACAAGACATTCGAATAAACAAGTATTGTAAGAAAACTGTACGTTAATTATTCGTATTATTCATTGGACTATCTCAAGAGTAAGAATCGCCATTTTCACACTTGCGTACCTACCATCATGATTTCTCAGTAGTTAACATATTCAATAATATGATATTCACGATGCGTCCTCTTTACGTAACTATCTTTTTTTAAGACTACATGTTTTTCGTTCTATTGATAAACATCGTTAGAGCTTCCAAAATAAGGAAGCAGTGGTAAAGAATTTGGAAGAGATGAAGATTTATCGTGATAACATGAGATAAACTTTACAACAGATTTGATAAATTGTAAGCGTGTGCAAAACTGATGATAATATAATAACCATGAACTTTGGGGTAAAGATTGAATTCCATACGATCCAATAGCTAAAGAAAAATGGATTCCACCATAAACGTTTCAGAAGAGTTTTGGGTATGTGTGATTTTCTCTTCGTACTTATTTTACCATTATCAAACCTGTGAATGTAAATCAGATTTTGTCAATTTTTTTTTTTTACTAGATCAAGTGATGTAAAAATATTACAAAATGATTTGCTCAATCAGCTGGTTTAATTTCATTCTGATGTAGTGTAGTAATTTCTTAGTAAAAAGTTCTTACGTGAAGATAAAAATGCTTCTATTTCAATGATTAAAATGATTTGACTGGCCTGGCAATGACAGCGATCCTGCCTTTAGCACCAAGGGTCGTGCGTTCTATCCCCACCCATGACAAACATTTATGTGAAGATCATTTGTGTTTATTGTGTGTCTGGGTTTAATTAATTATTTAAGTATGTATTTACAAATATTTGATTGTTTTTATCAGTCTCTGACACCCATAGTGCAAGATTTGCTTTTTGGAGATGATGATTTTGGTATCAATTTTTCCAGATGTTGATTTATTAATAAAATAGCATTTTTAGAGATTTAGAAAAAATATGGGAAGGTGGTCTAATCTTTTTTGCAGTTCAACGTTCTCGATGATTATGTCAGCTATCAAGCATTTAAAGACTACCGACAGCAAAACATAGTAGCTAATTACGAGACAGGCTTATAAAAAGACACCGTTTGGCTAAATGTTAGGTAAATTTATTTTTCCCAATTAGCTTGATGATTAAGACTTGTCAGTACCTAAACGATTGGTTTTACCTACCAACAGTCGAGACAGAACTTTCCAGATTATTTGTTCATGTTTATGACATTTACTAGTAGGTAAAGCAATATAATTGTATTACGTTATCTGACATTCTAATTAAGACATGCCCAGCAAACGCCTTTGGATATGTAAATCCATATACATCGGTATTTAACGATCCTCATGCCCCTCTAACAAATTATATAAGACGTAATTTGCGTGTAGAGCATTAGCGGTTACTCAGTTCTTTTGTGTTCACGTAAATGGGTCCGTTAACTTAAATTGAAGTAGGTATTTTCCTCATCTCGGCACGTGCCAAAGTAATGTTTTATGGGCACCTATCTACAACACATTAAGTACTCTAGCTATATCTAGGCTATGAATGTATAATAGAATTAAAGTTACTTATTGAATAAATTCGGTATCATTGTAACAAGTCTCCTATAAATTTTCATGACAATTTTTTTTTTCAATAGACACATGTTTTCTAGCTCAATAAAATTACTAGTCAAAGTGGGATAAATTATCCACAAAATAATCTACTTTTTTTAATAGTTATTTTTGTTTGGACTTTTTTCTGAAAAAAACTAAAACTCTGATCTGATCATAACTTTTTAGAGGTTAGAAATCGGACCATTATTGATAGGGTTAAAAAGGTCAGTAATCACCCCAGCTATAAACTTTTTTGTTTTTATCCTTGCTTCCATTTGATTCAACATACAGGGAGTATGTAGAGTTTGTAAAAAAGTCTTAGTCATACTTGATCCAGCTTATTATTACTGTTACTTTCTCAAAATACCAAGACTATAAGTGTTATTAATTTTCACATGTTATTAACACGTATATTCTTTAAAAACAACTGTACATGCAGCAGTTTTCAGTTTCGGGAATTCAAGGCAGCAACCATCATAAAACAATATTTTCATGACAAAAAAAGTTCAAGTAGGTAACTATTTTCAGAACTAAAATTTTTTTTTTTTTACTTTTTGCGCACGCGATTTTGTTTTTCACAGTTTATATCTTTACATTCGTTAAGACCTTTATACGTAAATCGAATAAAAATAGAAATTTGTACGCGTGTATGTTTCGTTATTTTACTTCAAAATTAGAAGTGGGTATTTAAATGTGAACTACGCAGTCATTTGTTTTTAGAGATCCGTGGCCTCTACGTCTACCACGAGTGCCATTTTAAATTTACGTTATCGTTCGCGTAAAAAACATGACAATGTCAAATTCCAATAAAAAATTTCACGCGAACGATAATGTAAATTTAAAGTGACATTTCGTGGTAGACGGTACATACTGGTTCATGGAAACCAAAGTTCGAAGAAAGGTATGATTTGTAAGACTTTTTGTAAAGAAGTTGGTAATGAATAAATGAGTAGTTTTACTTGAACACAAATATTTTAAGAGCGTGCAATAACGCGAAGAACTAAATGGGATCAAAGTCTGCTAAGCTTTAGGATGAAGACTAGGGGAGACCTAGGAGAGTTGTGACAATTTTTACTTCAAGGGACATATCTCGCTCAAGAAACAATTCACAGTAATAAACTATGTGAATTAATGTAGCACCATTCCTTCCCTTTCCGAAATAATGATCAATATTTATTTAAGTATAGGGGTTTCTGAGAAAATCAATACAAACAAAGACTACTCCCTCTATCACAACTCTCCTATCAACGAGGTAAGTTGTGACAGGTACCTAGGTAAGTTGTGACAGTGTTATATTTCGACTATTTGGTTATCCAAATACACTATGATACATTTTATAAAAAAATCAAACATGTTTTTTTGCAAAACAATATTTTATTCATATTTTTAGTTCACTAAGTACCAACAAAAACAACATCACATTCTCATAACAAGTAATTAGGGTATCGCTTTGAGTTCTTTCACATTATAATCAGTCAATAAACTTAGTCTAACCGGACAGACAATTATGCAAAACGTGTGGCAGGTCGTTTCCACTTCTATCTACGTGTGGCCAGCCTTTGCATTCTAGGCATTGGACTCACTGCTCATTCGGTCTGTTGTTTGCATAGCCTTTAAAACAAACCAAGCAAAAACAATCATTTTTCCATCTTCTTCGTCACCACTTGTTCTCTTAACTCTTACTTGTCTTCTTAGATTTTTCTTTTCTTCGCTTAAGACCAGCTTTTTCACTTTGCTTGACTTTACATTGGCTTCTATAGCAGCTATTTTATCTTTAGTAGTGTCAGTAAGCACAGCAGATTTAATTTTACGTCTGTTCGGTTGGCTGGTTATTTTGGCTGAGCTTTTGGCAACGGCCTAACTGATTCTGGCTAGAACATTTATTAGAAACAGTGGCAAGCAGACCATGGGCTGCAGACGTGGAGGCAACAGGTTTATTGGCATTATTGTTCAGAACTGATGAATTGTTAGATGGCTTGCATGGTCTTATCCGTAGATGTACATGGAGTACTTTTTTCTCGTAACGTTACCTCTTCAAAGGCAAGGTCCTAAATTTCGACACTAGCTATTTCTCTAGCAGTCTTTCGTGTATTGTTATTAGGCATTCTGAAAACCAAAAAAGCAGTCTTTTAGCATGCATCACCACACCATAGCTAATTTATGTATGGAAAATAACCTTTTTGCGACAAGCTCTTTTTACATACTATATCTGCTAGATTTGATTTTAATATACTAATGTACAAATACACAAACAAACATCACAAATGAATAAAAACATACTCGAAATAACCCAGTAGAAAAATTAAGTCAAATAGGAGAGTTGTGACAGGTTGTCACAACTCGCCTAGGTGCTCAAAATGACGACTGGGTTTGAAAAATAATTTATATATTCTGAAAACGATGCGAACACAGGAAATCAATGCAACGCTTCGAGACTTAAATAATCATACAAGTTAAGAAAAAATAACACAACAATGCTTAAGGAACAAGATAAAATACAAATTAAATCAAAGTTTTAAAGAAAAACTTACTTTTCGCATTTTTTTGCGCGCAGACGTCGTCATTTCACAACCGCACCTCGTGCGCCGCGGACGGGTACTGGGTCCAGTAGCGCATCTCTAAAGCAACAAACGAGCACTTTTGCCAGCTCGCTAACTATTATAGGTAGGGAGAAATTGGCCTTGTCACAACTCACCTCTGTCACAACTTGCCTAGGTCTCCCCTACTTTACTTGAAGACAAACGCAAATCGGATGCAAGGCAGCTCCATTATCAATTGACTTCTTGTGACTACAAGTAATGATAACACCATCGCTTGATTTGCTGGTCACCTATTTTATTTTAAAATAAAAATAACTCTTGTCACGTGAATTAAGACCAGAATTGTCTTGCTTTTTCAAACACAACCTGACGTGTGAAGTAAGATAAGAAATCTACATTACAGCACATTGAAATGTACGTTATGCTTCTATACCCACATTAACTGCCTAATTTGATTACTAATTAGGGAACCGCCTCTGAATTTGAATTAGCTGAAGAAGTATTAAAACAGAATTGTTTGCGTTGCACTCAACAGATCAAGGCAATCTATCTTTTCTTGTGGACGACTTACCTTTTCTTAACAATCGCCTTATAAAAGTTGACTATCATTTTGTTAATAAAATTGAACTTTGGAAAGGCCAAGATTCATTTAAATTTCTCCTATCTTCCTCAATTTGTTTATCGGCCTTGGGACTCCCACAAATTATTAGCGACCTTGAGTCGCCTAACAACATTGAAAACAAATTCAACAATCATGGCTCCGGGTTTAACTTTTTGTGACGTTTTTATTCGGAATACAGTTCACTGCATCAAAGATCGGGTCTCCGGATTGTAAGTTATAGTTACTCCGCCTTTTTACTATTTAAAATAATCATGTTCCTGTGTAATTATGGTGTCTGTGTAGATATTATCGTGAAAAAGGGTCCAGGTTAAACTTATATCCTAAAAAGTTTGTGATATTCATATAAGATTTGATATTTTTTACCATGCCAAGTATCTTGTAATTGCTACTTTAGTCATAAATGTACGCTGAGTACTGTAAATCATCAGAAATAGACGTCAAGGCCAATGAATGATGGTTTGACTTTAATGAGAGTGTTTGACCGTCAGTCTTATTATTTATTTTTATTGTTAAAACTTATAATCTTGATTAACATTTTGTTCATAGTAAACGTCAGTTAGAATTTTATTTAGAGGGTTTTTGAAATACATTTTAAAGCAAATTATTTTTACATGAATGAATGAACAGCAGTATAGTTTGAACTTCTTTACTAGAATTATTTCATTCTTTATATCTTTGGAAATCTTATGTTTTCTTTTTGATGGCAATAAACGCATTGTTACTTTTCATTACTGAAGTAAACATTTAGCTTCAATGAGCGAGTGAAACCTTTTCTCAGACAAACTGTAGATTTTTTTTAGACTACACAATATTATTAAACAGGATTTATAATTATAACTTGATTTTTCAAACTTTTTCTACTATGAGTACTCGTACAAATGCTGAGAATGATTACTGCTAGTTGACAATTAGGTTCTATACTAAGCATCTTTGTTTTTCTTCCAGACTAGACGAGACCTCAGTGTACACCAATGGCTGCACCAACATGGGGGCTTCCCTGGACAGCGTGGTGACGGAACAGCCCATCATCAACAACAACCACCTGCCGCAGCGGCCCATGGCTGGGAGGGAAATTAACGAGCTACCACTACATGCTGATAAGCTTTACGAGGTAATATAAATTTAGCCTTTTACATCAAGCATATACAAAAACGTTCAGTAATTTGGATACAGGGGCAAAACCACCATGCTAAAAGAGGTATTTTCTTAATAATTTCCCACCTATGCAAATGTTACATAGTTTCGAAGTACGAATACCTAAATAAATAGGCATATTAACTAAAAACTAAAATAGAACTGCGATTAGTTTTTTTACAATATATTTTTTGCGATCAAGTGGAAATTTCCTACACAATGTGACTCGTAGTTTTCTTGTTATCTTCTTGAAATAAATTACCGTGGCTGTTTCAAATACATCTCTGGTTAATTATATCTGTTGTTATGCCCTTTGATTGTTAGTTTTAACTAAAGTATAACAATCAGCAGCAATAAATTGTGTCATTTATTACTTTTTATGGCTTCTAAATTGGTAAGAAAAAAAGATCTACAGTAACACACACAAAAAGTACTACACAGTCTGAAAATAGATTTTTATTGGTAACGATAAAAAACCATATGACAAGCAAATCAATAAATATGAATAAAACCCACTATTTCTAATAGCACCAAATATCGAATATCCGATTTTATTAAAACACTTTAACATTGCTGTCTTAAATCCTTGCTAAACTCCTTATTTCTTATTTTCAGGTATTCTCTAAATCACTTATATTCAGAGACGACCATGAGCTCAAGAAAGGAAGCAATGACTCACTCGACGAACTAGAGACTAAATCTGAACCAGAATACCTTTCGGACAAACCCAACAGAACAAAAGTGTACTTCGAAGACGAAGTCAACTCACCCGTCACAGACTTCGAAATAATGTTCAAAGACGAACTAATGACTAATATCGAAATGTCCATGTTCAGAATAGAAGAAGAAGAAGAGAGCGACAGAAAGAGCCAAGACACAGAAGAAGGGCTGACGATGAATATTGTAGCCGTCAAAAAACAAGATGTTGTCAAACCTAGCACCTTAACAATCAAAGACGAAACGAAAATGACCTTACAGACACCTATTTATAAATACGATCCCATTTCAATGGTAGCGTTACCTTCCACTCTTAGTTTACCAAGAGTGGAAAGCGTCAAAGGAATACTTAGAAGTAACAGCTCTAAGACTTTAGATAGAGTAGACAGTAATAGCAGACTTTCTAGGCCGGTCCTGAACAGAGTCGAAAGTCTCAAAAACATCGATCCTAATAAAATTAACAAGGTCCTAGCGAGGGTTCCACACCGAAGTGCTTCGTTCCTCAATATACCTGAACATTTAGCTCCAGAGAAACCTCCGTTAGTTAAATCTAAATCAATGGTGGGAGTAGTTTTGGCCGGTGATTCAGAAATCAGACTTAGCAGTCTTCCTGATACGCCTATAATCAAAAGCACGAACTTACCGAGATTCTTTACTGATGGTTCTGCTATTCCTGAATACAGAGGAGACACAAGCCTACAAAGTATTAAGAGAAAGACTGAAATGATGTTCCAGGAAAATGATTTTAGTATGCCTAGGTATTACGGAGCCGTTGCGAAATCTACTGAGTCCATTCCAGTACACGAGAGTAAATCTATGCCTGATCTTCGTAATCCTACTAATGTAGGTGCTAATGGTAAAGTTAGTAAGAGACTAGTAAAACTGAGAGGTAGGTTGAAACCATTAGTAATTAGAAAGAGTTCTGAAGAGAAGTTATAAGTAATTCAACTTTAAATTGGCCAAAAATAAACCACCTTTATTAATATAAGTAATTTTATGGAGTACCAGCATCAATGTACTGGGATTGTATACAATTACTAAAGTCCTGCGCAGACGACGGAATATCCGCGGCGTACTTTTTTTGTTCGTCTAAATGGATCCCTTACAGACTGTATCGAGCAACGCACACGAACGACTAAAAGTACGTCAGACAAAAAATTCGCCGAAACACCGCGGACGCCCACGGAGCGTGATAAACGTACGCGGGCATCCGCGAAAAATATAGAACGAACTAACTATGAGCAGTCAACGCACATGGCGGATTTTAGTCCGCGTTAAAAATCGATTCGAAATAAAGGAATAGACCGAGTATTATTTTTTAAACCGTCTTCTCTTTTGCATAAACATCATGTAAATTACAGCACAACGTAATCTCAGAATATTCAAATACTCTCGGACATCAAAATGACCGCACACCGTGTGCGTAGAGTCCGCGGTCGCTGAGCGTCCTTTTTTCTCCACCGCGTAGAAAAGTCCGTCGTCTGCGCAGGCCTTAGGCTGAGATTAAAATAATAGTTTTATAACTCTATTAAAAATTACTTGATGTATTATTAATTAACATGTGGTAATTTTGATCTCTTGTAAAAAGTAGATTTAATGTGGATTTAAGATTAATAGTACTATTGGTTCATAAAATGAATGATTTATTTTTAGTGCTGTTATGCTTAATTTAGTAAAACTGTAATTTCAGTTTCTACAGATTTCTTGAAACTCTAAACTTAAACATTTCAATAATAATAATTCAATCTAAATACATGCGTAACGCATTTTAATAATTAAAAAAAAATGTTTCATTCATTTTCTTTTGATTTTATTTTATGCTTAACATGTAATTAAAGAAGTTGGAACCAAGAACTATTTAATATTACTTAACTACAAATACGTAATCTTAAATGTGTTAAAGCATTTGTTATATTCGGAAATAATTTATTTTTGACTTACTCTTACAGTATTTATCGCTCAAAAACGGTGTACCTAGATGAATGTGATTGTGTATGAAAATGTCCAACAAAGCATTAAATATATTGATGTCTCATGCAGGATTGATCATGCCAGAAATAATAAAATAACGAGAAAGTATTAAATGTCGCAATAGTGTTGTAAATATTCTAGTCAATAAACATCACTTTTTATAATAACTTATCGCCAAAATTACATGATTAAATGTTTATAAGATCTGTGTCTACGTATAACTTTTAGAAAAACATTTTTTAAATAATATTTCTTTTGTTAAACTGATTACAGCATATAATATTATTTGTAATCAAAATATTATTCGTGAAAATTACTTTCGTAAATTATGCATGGTTGTTTGATTGTTAATTCATGTAATATTAGGTAGGTAGCTAATTATTGAAGATGTCAATTACATACTTTGTAAGTGTAGCCTACTATTAAATTAAGAATTTAGTTCAAAAATAAAAAAGAGAACAATAAATGTTGATTATTGCCGGTATTTTGTTTTAAACTTTTTCCAAAACATGGAAACGTGTTTGATCGATTAGTTTTACATATTTTCCTTGTGTTACGTAAGTTTTTTCCGTATGTGCTGTTTTAAGCAGTTGTTCTTGAAATGTTATTCAAAAATTAAAAAAGGTAAAAAATGAAACACAAATTACTTGAAAAAAAGCACGCAGTTTATTAATTATTGAACCAATATTTTTTACAACTAACCATTTTTTCAAATAGGTACTTATTATCGTGTAGAGATCCAATTTTAGAATAACTTGTGAACCTAATTCAATATAGTTTGGACTAATAGTATTAGGCTAGTAGAAAATGTGTTATTTTTAAATATTATAGTGCTCTTTATTTCGGTATATTTCTAAATTTTATAAAATAATTTTGAAAATAAACCTAATACTAATATATTGAGTACCAGGAATTACCATCACTCACAGGTTTGCAATGAGAAATATTAATCTTAAAACATTCAACTGATACGATTGAAAAAAAAACTACTGCATATAGCAACAAAATTAATTTAATATGTCTAAATATATTTATCTTAAACATTTCAGTTACATACAAGAGGATGATCACAATATTATTTATCAACTATAAACTATTTATTAATTCTAATATAGCACTAATTATGTTATTAACCGGCCACCTCCCATCGTTTTTACAATACAGTTTCCATATTATGACATTTGTATGGCACATGTTTATGTAATTAAAAGCATGTATAGGTTTGAAAAACTTAAGTTGAGATGATACATTATTAGAAAAGGTTATCATTTAAAAATTCAAGTAGTCACGTGGTTCTTTTGCCAGAAAAAAATCTGGTGAATACAAACCAGAAAGGGGCTTGGTGGTCTCAAAAAAGGCAAGTAATCCCAAAAAACATTGAAAATTATCCCTCAACTTGTTCAACCTCTTCTTGAAGAGAGATTTAATTTAAAAAACCTAGTGGCAAAGATACAAATTTGAAAGAATTTTGTCTGGATTATAGATGCGAAGCCGGTTATTAACGATTTTAACCAAGCGGTTAAAAATTCATTTTTCATTATTAACGGTTAATTAACCGCATTTTATGCTTGTTACTGTTAAACTCCACCGCTAGATGGCGCTGGAAGCAATTTTCTAGACTGTTCACTCAGGAAGGTGGAGCATATCCAGTCACACAGTGCGATGGGAATTCCGTAAGAAGGAATCTTCACCTAGGAGTTGACCAAACAATAAAAATACAGATTATTTACAGTACTTCAAGATGAATAATGGCCATCGGAAAACATCGGAATTTTGGAAACAATCGTAGCATTACAAAAACAATTTAAAAAAAGGTATACTTTTAAAAACACTTCTAATTTCAACTTTTTCGCTAACAAATAATTTACAATGTCAAAGCCGTCTCGCTTTTTTACTATAGCGCTATTATCCAGTTGTCTAGTCTCGGTCGGTCATCTTCGGGAACACGAAGTTAGTCGATGCCCATTATTTACCTTGAAGAACTGTTCCCTTTTTCTCGGTCGCAGTCGGATAATTAACCGTTAATAACTGCATTTTATCGGTAGTTAACCAAACATTTGATCAAGTAACGGTAGCTAACGGGTTCTTTACAACTGTAGTCTGGATTAAGGATAGCCATTTCATATTATTTTTTCTTCGAGTATCACTATCAAATTCATTATCAGCCCGACTTAGTGATTTGCCGTAACACTGTATAATGTTCATAAATGTTTCATTTACTATTGCAATGAGCACACCGAAAGCTGTAAACTAAAAATTTACAAACACTTTGAAATGAATACAGCAAAACTTTAGTCTTCAGTATGTAAAAAAACCCCGTCCAATCAAAATACTTAAACAATAAAATACATTATGCAAAACAAGATTTTATAGCACTTTAAACGAACGAATTAAGAATCTAAGATTGACTTCACTCAGTAGTATCGACAAGATATTATGCGATTCCTCATTTAAGTGCAATTTCAAAATGCACAAAAAACGTTAATCGGCCGTTGGAGTTTTACTGACTGGACTAGGTTTTTTCACTTAATGCAACATCAAAATATTGTAATTATATGCTAAATGCACAGTAAAATATAAAACGTCAGGCCACACAGGTCTTTGAAATACTCCAATGCATAAAATCTGTAATAACTCTACGTTAAATTTAAATACTAAGAATACAAGAAAACCACACTTTTTACACTTTACAACGATTTAGAATTATGCTACGCAATGCATTCATTTTTTTTAAATGCATTATAATATTTATCAATATAATATTTTTATAGGAATTGGCATTTTACTTACATATTGTTACAAAATTTTGCTTATCTAAAGAATATCTCGTAGGAGATTTCATAATTCAACAATAGGCATTTACTATTGACTAATACATTAGTAAAAAGTAAGGGTAGTTATTACACTATAAAGGTGTTTAATATTATGTTTTCTTTAATAATATTTTAATAATTGTTTTTTTTTTGATTTCGCTAGCACACTAGCAGTGGTGTCAATATACTTGGAGTATGAAGCCTAAATACTATTTTATTTATTTAAAAGGCATTAGGTTAAAGACTAGAAAATTCTCATATTAAAATTATTACGGCACGTTAAGTGAAATGTCTACTAAATATTTTGAAAATCAACTAAATTCTGGTTACTTAAAATACTGAAATAACCTTCGACCTAAAGACTACAACCAAAGGGTCATTTCGGCCTGATTTTATTATATAACTAATTATAAAACTATTTAAATAATCCAGATCTTATATCATACAATACTGAATGAAATAAACTAATGATTAATGTCTCTTTGGACAAAACCTTGCTTAAAAGATCTACCTTCTACTAAATAAACGGATCCATATGGTGATTTGAATCAGCAATCTAGTCTAATGGTAAAATCAAAATAATATGAGGTACATGTTTATTATTGGCCGTAGAGTAATGTAATTAGTTTAGACGACAGGAATATAATTTAATTACTTTAAAGCAATAAGTAATTACATTTTTATTATATTTCAAAACGCACTCCAAAACTAAGTATGTTTTAATTTGAAACTATTTTACTAATTTTAATTACAAATCTGTTTTGACAAAGAATTTGAAATACTTATTGTCCGTTCACTTACTACCGCATTTTGTTTTGAAACCGACAATTTAGGGTTAATAAATAATAATAATAATAATAAATATCCCTGGACATTATTCCACACAGCGCCATCTAGCCCCAAAGTAAGCTAATTAAAGCTTGTGTTATGGGATACTAGACAACGGATAAACATACTTAAATACATTTTCTTTTGTAAATACATACTTATTATACATAGGAGACACCCAGACCAGTACAAACAGACATGTTCATGCACACAAATGTTTGTACTGTGCGGGGATCGAACCCGCGACCTCTGGTGTAGTAGCCAACTTCTTAACCATTACACCAAGTCGGTCGTCGTTAAGAAAGTTTTACAATAATAATTTGGCCTGTGTTAGATAAAATTAGGTTTTGCACTAAGATTTGTCTACAGTGGTAATCACTTTCGCAGTGCTTTGAGAGACCTATCGTTCTCTGGCTTACTCTTTTATAGGAGCGAGCGAGTGGAGAATAGTCTCACGAAATCACGGCAAGAGTGTTAACGTAAGGTAAGGTAAAATGAAGGTCGTGGGATATAACTTCATCATACTTTAATAGGTTAATGTAAATTCTGAGTTGTGTTTCTTTGTTTTGACGTCGTTCTTACAAAACTCACTTTTTAGTCAGTCAAAGATTTTTATCAGTGCATACCTCTTTTTTGTAATGTTTGTTGTACTCACTGTTCTGTGGCAGAAAGTCAGTGTTTTCGACTTTGATAAAAAAATGACATTAGATGAGCCAGCGAGATGTAAGCAAGAAATATGCATCTTAAAAAATAACGAAGGAAGGAAAGACCACAGAGTGAGCAGCGTAGAATTAAAAATGGTTGCAATAAAGTCCTTTTTTTCAGATTCAGATTATATAATGCTTGCCACAGTATTAAAAAGATATTTAACTAAGTACAGTGCTTGTGATGCACTGTTAGGGCATTGCAATGTTTGGAGGGTCCCACAATTTTATTTAGTACACCCTTAAAATTACATAAAACAAAAATTAACATTATTAAGAAATAAAAAAAACAACTTGTTTTTCCTCATCTATCAACAAGGAACTCTTCAAAGTCGTATTAGCATTTAGTAATGAGATGTTTTTCTAAACTATGAATAAATGGTTTGATATCTTGAATTTACCTTTTTTTTTAATACTGTCACGGTCGAGCTTTTGACAAAATGGCTTACGCAGAAGCGCCATCTACAATTGAATGCGTTTATTTCAAAACTAAACCATCTAAACGATGATTGTCGACTGGCCTGTTGGCGCAATAGTAGCGATCCCGTCTTCAACGCCGAAGGTCGTGGGTTCGATCCCCACCCATGACAAACATCCATGTCACGAACATTTGTGGTTTTTTTTCATAGGTTTACTTACATAAAAACTTACAAACATTTGGTGTGTGTGTTGGTGTTATTATCTATTTAAGTATGTATTATGAATTATTTAAGTATGTTTATCAGTCTCTGACACCCATAGTGCAAGATTTGCTTAGTTTGGGGTCAGATGATTTGTTGTAAATTAGCCCACATATTTATCCCACGACCGAAACATCTATTTGTTCGTTACGTGTTTCTATTTCGCTACAACTTTGAATCTCTTCACTTTTAAAGCAATTTTGTTTCCACACAGTTTGAGAGCCGTCGCCACTGCGATGTACTCGGCCGCTGAGAGGTCTTTTCCGTCTACCGAGACCAGGAAGTCGCCTCGTTGGAGACGGCCGTCTAGTTCTACTGGGGAGCCAGCAATCTGGAATGATATAAAATAAAGTCAATAAGTATTACAAATATTACCATACAATAGGTACTTAAATCTGGTCAAGGTCGCGGGAAGCCGCTGGATGCGCACAGCGCAGGACCGATCGTTGTGGAGATCCTTGGGGGAGGCCTATGCCCAGCAGTGGGCGTCGTTCGGCTGAAATGATGATGATGATGATGAGGTACTTAAAGATATAATTAAACACTACACAGCGGAGCAAGAACTCTTCCAGAATTTCATTTCCCCTAACACTTTTCGCGATTTTTTTATTTAAATTTGTTTTAATTCTCGAAATGTCATTACACTGCAAATTTATGTTCTCGAATAGTCTTTACCCTCAGCTTGGGCTCGACCGCGAAATAAGCGATCATTAGTGAGCCCGCTTAATTCGCAACGATTTTTCCTCTCACAGACCGCTCCACTAGCCTCTTTCGCCTTCGAGACTCAACCACAGATTACTTAATAGTTACTACGCAACAAAAGAATCACATTCATAGAATCCGTTAATTTTCTGAATTCTATGCGTGCTGTAATGTGACAGATATATTTTGCCTATTCCACCACTTTCGATACAAATGTCAGTAGGCAGTACTGACAGTACGTCATCGCGTCAGTTCAACCGCGAATTTCGCGTACAAATGCTCTACGCGGCTGTTGACAACCAACTGCCAAATGAGTCATGGAAGACCCGGCGGCTGGAAGGTAATTATCGCGCGCAAGTACATGCAGTGACAGAGGCCTGCCTCAACTATGAGAATTATCGTTGCGAGTTAAGCAGGCTCATTAATAACCTCGCTCGTTAGGTGGTCGAGTTCCGGCTTAGACAGGGATGCAGGCGGGGACAAGGCAGGAAACCACTTAGTAGTGACTTATACTTCTACAAAAAGGTTTTTGTTTATGTTCGATTAATTTATTTATTTTTTTGCAAGTCACATTACAAAATGTTAAGGTGGTATTATTGAAGTAACTAAGGTTTACATGTGACGCCCCGCAAGGGTACAGCAATAGGAGAGGGCTAACATTGTTTTAAAACTTTTGAATTATAAACATATTCTTAAAATTAATAACATTAATAACATTATTAAAAAAATCAATAACATTACAAAATAATATTAATTAACTTTTAAATTTAGAGTCTGCTAAATACAAATAAGTACATCTCTTACTTATAAAGGCGCATTAAATTTATTTATTAATTCAAATTCAAATTCAAATTATTTATTGCATTCATGTTGTACATAGTAATATATAGGTATTGGTTTAATTTGATTTGTCGTCGAAGTATTCTTTTAAATTAAATTATTATTAATGTTGGTTCCCGCCGCAATGATTTAAAACGTTGCGAACGAGCTTATTTTCTCCTTTTGAGTGGTCATTTTTTACAGTAGGGTTTTTAATATTTTATTTTTTATTTAAAATGGGTTTGCGTTTGGCCTCGCTTGGTGGTAAACTCTGACTAGGCTGATGGAGGTACACGCTTACCCAGAAAATGCCTATTCACTCTGGGCTTGAAGACACCAAGGTTGTAAGTATCCGGAAACACAGGCGCAGGAAGAGCGTTCCACTCCCTAGCGGTGCGGACCAGAAAAGACGCAGCAAACCGTTGGGTGCGGATTGTTGAAAAGTCAACCACATGGGGGTGGAAGCTCTTCCGGCGTCTAGTGGTCCGGTGGTAGAAAGTAGAGGATTATATCAGGTTGTGTAGTTCCGGCGCACACTCTCCAAAATACACCTTATAAATAAATCACCTACCAAATATGCCATATCAAATTTCCTGAAAGTATTGCACCAAATCCATACAGCATGGTGGTAACCTTGCCTACACTAGTTTCAACTCACCGGATCCCCCAGATACACGCCGGCTCCCTGCACGGGCGCCACGTAGGTGAGCCCGAGCGCGCGCCCCGGCTTGCGCGACAGCTCTACCGACACCTCCGTGTACGGGATTGGCTCGGGACGGAATACTGACATTTTTAGCTGGAATATAAAATAATAAAAATTAACGGCAAATAACAGAAATCCCTATATGTATTTTTAAATCTTTAGGCATTTATATTCCATGGATGGATAATACACGTCATATAATTAACAAGCTTATGGTGGGTTTAAACTACTTTAAACCAAACGAGCACAATGTTTCTTCTCAAAATTTTATTTGTGTAAACAGAGACAAGAGAATGCTCTGTCTCTGTTTATTACACGAAGAACATTTGATAGAGTGGGGAACGAATGAGCATTCGCTCGTTTGGTCACTAAACCGACCTTTACACAATTAATTCGCCATTTGACTGTATTGTGAAGTGACGGACGAGTGACTTGAGAGTAGTGACGTAACAGTCACGTGATCTAGCGTATTCGTGAGAAATTGAATCCACGCCAAAAAAACCGTAATTTTCTCCTAAACAACACATTTTGTTGGAAAAATCGTTTGTAAGGGGCATTTTAACATATTTTACGAACATCAAACCATTATTCGTGAAACTGTGAAATAGCGAATTACACATGGCACATAATATGTCAGTAACATCCTGCATTCTGTCTCTGTCTGATATGTTAAAGTGAAAGAAGTAGGAATAGTAATTGTAATTAGTTTTCACCCCAGACTATGCTCTCGTGAAGCAACTGGTTCCTAGCCGTGGAGTCATACAGATTAGTCCGTACTCTGCCTCTCACTTGGATGATTTTTGGTTGGCTGGGACATAACCACAACTGTTTTAGACGACTGGATTCGTGATTGGTGGTGGTAGAACTGTTTCACCGCCATCATTTAAAAAACTATTCTAAAACTAACTTTAGGTGCCTTCTGCTTCAAGCTCATACACAGCCGCTCGTGTGCCATCTCCTTGGTGATGGCCACTCCGTTGCACTCGCGGATCTGGTCGCCCACCTGCAGCCGCCCGTCCTTCGCCACTGCGCCGTTTTTGTAGATATCCAGGATTATGCCAGCTGCGCCCTGGAAGATGAAAAATGATGCTTATGACCAAGTTCACGACTATATAACAGTCGGGGTAGTCAGGCAAGTAACAATCAGAAGCCCACTTTTCACCAATGGTATTATAATCTTAGAACCTAACGTGGTGGTGAGCCTACCGCCGTTATCCGGGTTGATTTGGTTTTTAATCAATGTTTTCCATCGCCGGAGAGGATTCCGGTCAGGTTAGGTTAGGTTCTTTGCCTGAACTCCGAGAGCGGAATTGTGTTCGGTGCTTTCAGGATGGTTTTCCGGATGATCAAGAAAACCCGGCGCATCTTATGACGATCGCGAATGAACAATCACGTTCTGAGACCTAATTGGCTAATAAAGATTCAATGTTCTGACGGACGCGCTGATTGGTCAAAAGTTACGTTCACAGTTCCTTCGCTTTTGTTGTTGTCAAAATTTACTGCAGTCTTTTATTAACATTAAAACGTTATTTTTGCGTAAACTAACAACGTGTTAAGTTTAATCAATAAGTGTTATTGTTTACCAGTGCAATGACTGAAGTGACTGTGTTCATCAAACCAATTATTTTTAGGATGATCGTGAAAATCCGTCTAGTACTCGTACTAGCTAGGACGATCGGAAAATTAAGCGCTGATTGGTTAGTCAAAGAGTCGACTGAAAATTGAGCGCTGGATAATAGCGATACTAAATGTCAGATTCCTATTATCCGGCGTTTCGCAATCGTCCTAAGGATTTTCGCGAAATTCCGACTCTTCCTATTTTCCTACGACATTCATAAGTTACTTCTGGGGTTGGGTACCAGATGGCGCTGCCTAAGTAAATTATGTTTTTCTATGAAAGATAAAATAGCATGCTCAACTTTACTTTGCCCATTCTTTTTTGCCAGCTCACGCCTATGAATTACCCGAACGCTGAAATGTATGGACCCTGAATGATGAAAGCTTCGTGGCCACCCAAACTCGGATCGTGGATGGTGTGGTCCCGAGTTCAAATCTCAGAATCAAAGTCTTTATGTTCATTGTTAAATAACCGACCAAATCAAAAGCTCACTACCTACCACGTTAGGTTCTAATACCATTGGTGAAAAGTGGTCCGTCCGTCCATCCGTTTGGCTCTGACTACCCCGTTTGGGATAAATAAATAAATAAATAAATATATAAATATCTGGGACAATTCACACCAAGATCATCTGACCCCAAACTAAGCAGAGCTTGTATTATGAGTGTCAGAGACTGATAAACATACTTAAATATTTCTAAATACATACTTAAATAGATAATAACACCCAGACACACAACAAACACAAATGTTCATCACATAAATGTTTGTCATGGGTGGGGATCGAACCCACGACCTACGGCGTCAAAGGCAGGATCGCCAAAATCGTAATGATATGATATGCTGAATGATATTTACTGATTTAATAATTAGCTCTAAATATTGACTTACATTAATGAGTGTATCGCTGCCGCCCAGTAGTATGATCCCCAACACTTCGTTCGCGGAGTTGATCTCGATGGCGGTTTCTTTGTTGGGCGTGATGGGCGCCGTCGCGGGGTCGGGGGGCGGTTCCACTGAAAACAATCACAGGGATGATCAATTCGTCTGATTTGTATATAGAAAAGAAGAGAAAAACTTGTAGGACCTACTTTATAATCAAACTAAAATTTAACTTTATAATACATAAGGATCTGAGAGATAAAGTTCATTAAAAGGACTTTACGGATTGTACTTTTTCTCTAAATTTTTATAATTTCCTGATCTCACGAAAAAATTACAACAATGGCGTTTAAGGTATGTTATATCTTGATTCACAATTTCAGCTAGTGTCATTCAACTACCCTCATTTGCACAATTCAAACTCTGTGGTCCTATAAACCCAAAAACATTGAAATTGCTTTAAACTCCATTAAGTTGTCTTTTGCAGCCTATTGTTCTATATTCTGTAGCTTTGTTGTACTCGTTAAGTTGTTCTGTCTATTAATGTTAGAATTTAAGGATTTTTTTTCTCAACAAACAAATTGTACTCTACTAACTCGCATTGTAAAACCACAACAAGTTTAAAAGAGTGACTACTGAGTTTCTCGCCGGGTCTTCTCAGTAAATAGCAACTCCGACGCGGTGGTAGAGTCGCATTATGTTACTATTTATTTATATATTCATATTATTATAAATACTTTATGTCTATTATTTAGTATATTTTTTGACTATTTAAAAGTACTGATTAAGTCTATTTAAATAAAGATGTTTGAATTTGGGTATTATTTCAGCCTCCGAAAACAATGAATGTTTACGGCTCGATCAGCTCACCCATAAAAAAAATACATGTGGAATTCTAACAATCGGCAGTGGACATACTTTAATAGTTTTATTTCCTACCTCAATCTAGGATATTATTTCATTCCATATTATTATTTCATACATATTATTTATTTATTCGTGCACAAAAATACAAAACATTATGGACTACAAAAGTACAGCTTAGCTTATCTCTAGAAAGAGATGTCTTCCAGTAGACCATGGCGACAGAAAAAGCTTTTTTAAAAATGTTGTGGATAGACAAACTGTGTACAAATAATAATAAATAAATAATAATAAATATCTGGGACAATTCACACCAAGATCATCTGACCCCAAACTAAGCAGAGCTTGTATTATGGGCGTCAAAGACTGATAAACATACTTAAATATTTCTAAATACATACTTAAATAGATAATAACACCCAGACACACAACAAATACAAATGTTCGTCACACAAATATTTGTCATGGGTGGGGATCGAACCCACGACCTCTGGCGCTAAAGGCAGGATCGCTGCCATTGCGCCAACAGGCCAGTCGACATGACATATTTCAGGTACTTCATTAATAATGTTCAAAGTAATTAATATTAATTAAACAATTGAACAGTATTTGAGTATTATTTACCTTTGACGGGCGAGGGCGCGGGCTTGGGCGTGGCGGGGCGCGCCGCGTCCGGCGTGGCGCCGCGCGACGCCCCGGCCGCGCCTGGGGGCGACAACTTGCGATTACACTCTAGGCTCCAATTTGTTAGTTACTTTGTGCGTTTATTATTAAGTTCTCATCAAATCTGGAATGGCGGCAGTAGTGTTGCATAATTGTAATGGGCAAATAATACGTCTTCAATAAACCTCAGTGATTTTCTTGTTATAAACAATAAGTCAGATAAAGGGCTTGTGCTCGCACTGGAATTTCTAGTAAGTAATTTAGAGAAAAATGTTTTGAATTAGTGCTGAGCCAAGTTATTTTTATTTATATAAATTTCATCATTCATCTCATTTTAAGTGAACTATCCTGTTTTTAATGTATGTAAGTTCTTTTGAGAAATAAATAAAAATCTTTAAACCTCAAACAAAAGTTTGTAAAATGGTATGACTCTCGATGCGGAAGAAAATGTATGTTTAATTTTATGTAATTACATACTATTCATTAATATTACATTACACTAATGAAACAATAAACAAGCAGCTTTTGGAACTTTATTGTCTCTCTGATTTCCAAATTATGTCATAATTATGCGGAATAATATTTATGACATAATTTTACATCTTTTTCATCACGTATAAAAAAATAGTTTTCCAAATATTTTTTAAGGAATTGAAAAACTTACAACTGTCATTACCATCAGTCGCTTATTTAAATACGTCTCCCCAACTGATTTCGAGAGTCTTTTACCATCCCATAACATAATAGAAACTGTAATAATACCTGGCGTGGTCCCGTCGTCAGCATCGTCCTTCATGTTGGGGCTGCACACCGTCAGGATCACCACTCCTTCACTCTGTTTCAGCTTCGCCGCTGCCTGTAAATAAAATAAAAAATATGAAAAAAATTTAGATCATTTTCAAATTAACAGTTTAGATTATCGAACAACCCTTAAGACTTAAGGTGGGTATAGACTAGAGCATTTACTACAGTCTTACATTGTAATATATTGTTTTAACGAATGGTACAATACAGGCAAAATGATCAGTTTTGGAAAAACATTTTCATGTAAATAAAGTTCTTGCTTGTTTTGAAATCTAGTTGTAACTGAATATCAAGCGTCAAGTTAGCGAAGTGGTTAGAGTAAATTCAAAAACGACGAATGCACGATTTTCTGATACAAATGCTCAAATCAATCACCACCTTTATTATCAATAGTTTATCTATTATTTAAATACTAGATCATACGTCAACTTGGGAACAGGTGCCACTTTCGGAAACTGGTCCGCTCTGGTTCACTTTAATTTGGGTACCGTAACGATAAATAACATAAATTGATGTTCAAACTGTATAACTCTGGTTACAAAGGCAAAAACTGTAAGTGACTAACCTGAATTGTAAACCACCTCTTTTTTAAAAGAGCAACTACTGATTTTCTCGCCGGGTCTTCTTCGTGGAATCAGACTTCCGACGCCGGTGGTAGAGACACATTTTAAGTATGTATTATATTTAGTATATAGATTGTATTGATATTATTCATGTTTATACCATAGCTAAATTTAAAATGCTAAATGACGATTAAAAAAAATAAAAAATAAAATGAGTGTTAACTTGCCAACAAACTGCTCCTGCAGTTTGGCGAGATGTATCTAATTAAGACAGTGTTATGTTTTCTTGATTAATAAATAAATAAATAAAATAAATAGAAGAACTGTATATTCATGGTCTACTTGACATAAAGCATGTTTGAGTTTAAACATCAAATTATCTTAAAAACAGTTAATGAATTAATTTGAGTTGAATATTAGATTGTAAATCCGAAACATACTTTTTATGAATTCAATCGTATCCTTATTGAGTAAAAATTATTGTTTAAATGAATCTTTATGTGTGATATAGAAATGTGTTACATCTTATGCAGAGAATTTCATTTTAACAATAATTTACACTCCTGCTAGCAGGTCGAAAACTATGTCTAAATTTATGTTAACATCTCGAACCAACCCACTCGTATTCACTGCAAATAAATTATTTTCTTTACTTTAAAACTTACCGCATCATAACTGCAGCTCAGCAATGAATCTCTGTTCACAGCCAGTATCATGTCCCCAATCTGTAGTCCAGCCTGCAGATAAACAAATTGGTGTTAATTTTACACTATTTATTCTTTAGTGCACATGATATTAAGTACAATTTGTGGACTTTATTCTCGCAGTTTCGGAATCACTCTGAAGTTTCTTGGGATTGTCGCTTGACTGACATTGCTCGAGCAATATCAATTAAACATGATATTACAAATGATTTGTTGCGATTGCCAAAGCGCAAAAACGTGGGAACAGACGATCCGGTTATCGTGCTAGAAGATTAGATAGAATAGGATATGCCAGTCCTAATGCGTATATGTAAAGATACCTTAAGCTAGTAATGCTCTCTGAGTTTATTTCTCAATTATCAGCAGCGCATTTCCCAAAGGCTTTTAGTCTTGTACTATTAGGCGAATTTTACTTGAATGCCTTTACCGGTTACAGAAATACCCTACAGTTGGCTCACTAAATCATTCGCCGATGCAATGATGTTCACCGAATGAATTCCTCGCAAAATTATGGCTATCCGATGTTACATCTATCGGATAAGATTTATCGAATTTAGGCTGGAAAAAAAATTATTTTGACTTTCCAAAGCAAAGTGTACACTTTGTTAATTTCTACAGCAACTACAGAATAACCCATATTTTAAGAAGAAGAAGGAAGATTTAAAAAAACATTGTCAGATCATTTTCTTTACGGTATAAATAATCACCTGGTTATACACTCAAGTTCTTTTGGATTAATGAATTCTATTTTTATCAATGCACTATTTTTCATCATCATTTCAGCCGAACGACGCCCACTGCTGGGCATAGGCCTCCCCCAAGGATCTCCACAACGATCGGTCCTGCGCTGTCCGCATCCAGCGGCTTCCCGCGACCTTGACCAGATCGTCGGTCCACCTTGTAGAGGGCCTGCCCACGGAACGTCGTCCGGTACGCGGTCGCCATTCGAGAACCTTTCCGCCCCAACGGCCATCGGTTCTCCGCGCTATGTGTCCCGCCCACTGCCACTTCAGCGATGCAATCCTTCGAGCGATGTCGGTTGTTTTTGTTCTCCTGCGGATCTCATCATTTCTGATTCGATCGAGCAGGGAAATACCAAGCATCGCTCTCTCCATTGCTCGCTGGGTGATCTTGAGCCTTCTTATGAGACCCATAGTAAGGGACCACGTCTCGCTCCCATAGGTCATTACTGGCAACACACACTGGTCAAAGACTTTTGTCTTGAGACACTGAGGTATTTCGGACGCAAATATATGCCGGAGCTTCCCGAACGCTGCCCATCCGAGCTGGATTCGACGAGAGATCTCTTTCTCGAAGTTGGACTTACCTAGCTGGACTGTCTGTCCCAGGTAAACATAGTGGTCAACAACTTCGAGTGTAATGTTCCCAACGTTAACTGGAGCGGGTGCAATATGGGCATTCAACATGAGTTTTGTTTTGTCCATGTTCATCTTAAGACCCACTCTTTGAGAAGCATTACCGAGATCTTCGAGCATTATGTTCAGGTCTTCCAAGGTCTCAGCCATAAGAACTACATCATCGGCAAATCGCAGGTGTGTTAGGTATTCGCCATTGATGTTGATGCCGCGTCCTTTCCAGTCCAGAAGCTTGAAAATATCCTCCAACGCAGCCGTGAACAGTTTCGGAGAAATAACGTCTCCTTGTCTCACGCCTCGCTGTAGTTGGATCGGATTAGAGCTCTGGTTCTGTAATCGGACCGACATGGTGGCGTTCTGGTATAAGTACCTTAGCACCTCAATGTACCTGTAGTCTATTTGGCACCTTTGGAGAGACTGCAGTACTGCCCAGGTCTCAATCGAATCAAAGGCTTTCTCGTAGTCCACGAACGCTAAGCAAAGTGGCAAGTTATACTCTTCGGTCTTCTGTATAACTTGCCGCAGCGTATGAATGTGGTCTACGGTACTATAGCCTTTTCGGAACCCTGCTTGTTCGGGAGGTTGGAAGTCGTCAAACCTGCGAGCGAGACGATTCGTAATGACTCTCGAAAACAGCTTATAGATATGGCTCAGAAGCGAGATGGGTCTGTAGTTCTTCAAGAGAGTTTTGTCACCCTTCTTGAAGAACAGCATCACATCGCCTCTGCCCCATGTCTTTGGCGTTTTTCCCTCGAGGATGACAGAACTGAAGAGCGTCTGGAGGACCTTAAGTATCGGCTTACCGCCCGCTCTCAGGAGCTCGGTTGTGATTCCGTCACCACCCGCCGCCTTGTTGTTTTTAAGCTGCTTGAGAGCCATCCTAATCTCGTACAGGCTGACGTCCGGGATATCTTCGGTATAGTGTCGGGTAAGCTTGGCTCTAGGACCTTTAGCCTTGCTTTCAACAGGTGTTTGCGTGGAATATAACTGTCCATAGAAACTCTCAATCTCCCTCAGGATTTCAGGTGTTGACGAAATGATGCTACCTGCCTCAGTTTTCAGCCTCGTCAATTGGCTTTGCCCAATAGACAGATCTCTGGCGAACACTTTGGAGCCTTTATTCCGCTCAATTGCCTCTTTAATACGCTGGGTATTAAATTGGCGAAGGTCGCTCGTCAAAGACTTAGATATCTGTCTATTGAGTTGCCGATAACGATGGGCATCCGCTGAGTTCTGTAGCTTCATTTCGTTTCTCTGATCCATGAGTAGGAGAGTCTGACTGGAGAGTTTCTTTGATTTGGGACGGCGGGTTTTACTATTTACCTAAAGGTAAAAACTAGAAAAATGTTCTGATCCTTGTGCACAATTTCTAGTTTTCATCTAGATAAAATAGTAGACATTGCTATGATGCTGAAAATAATAATTCACTTATCCTATAGCTAGTTTCATTTTAATCGAAATATTTGCAAAAATATTTCTTCAGATTCAGATTCATTTCATTTCTTTTCTTTCGGGTTTTAAAAGGCGCTTGCCTTATAACATTGATAAAACAACGTTGTGTGCGGGAATACAGTAGACAAATTTAGGTCTGTTATTGGCCTCGGTAGTTCAGTTAGAAGAGCAGCCACCTCGATTGTGGAAGGGCGTCAGTTCGAGTCCCGCTCGAGCTCTTGGATCGCGGCGATTTTTTAAACATTTTTAACAAGTGTAAGGAGTTGAATATATATGTTACCTGTTCCGCCGCGCTTCCATCCTGCAGGTCTGAGACGAAGATACCTCGTCCGGCCTCCGTGTGCCGCCCCTCGATGATCATGATGCCCAGGCCTGAAGGACCCTGGAAATAATATTAACCATTTTTAACCATGAGTCATATGTATTATTTTTATATTGCATGTCAAGATTACCACACTCCACCTGATGAAAAGCGGTCGTGAAGTCAAGATATGAGACTGACAAGCACGTAATGCAAAGCAATCGCTGAGCTGGTCATACTCATCTTATAGGCCTGCAAAAATGCCTTTTCACGCCCCGCTTGCAAAACCCGGGACTATGAGAAGAAAATGTAAACTATTAGCTTTTGTTAGATGCCCCACAGCTGGGCAAAGGCCTACATCAATAAAATCAAGTCATTGCTACAATAGATGGGTATTGGTTTGATAACCACGCTTGCCAACTGCGGGTTGGCGATCACAAGCTCGGGTTGTGTTCCGAAAAATCCGAAAACCCACATTGCCCGACCTGGGAATTGAACCCGGGACCTCTGGGTTTCGGGCCAAGCTTTGAAACCACTCGGCCACGGAGGCGTTAAATAAATAAAGGTAAATCAAATTAAATTAAAAAGTAAAATTTACCTTCTTGATGGTGATATCGCGAACTCCTTTGTACCCTGCGAATCGATCTTCCGACTGAAACAATAGAAAATAAGGTGTTAAATATACCAGAAACCAGTTAGGAATCATGTGATATAATAACAACAACTAAGGCTGCGTTCTGAATCGAGTGGAAATTACACCCTGAGGAGTGAAAATCACTCGAGCTCGTTCCGAATTGACCCCGAGTGAAATCGAAGATGACCGAGCTGTCACCTGACAGTTTTCCTGTTGTTTCAAAACGGGTTCTGGTGACGTATATCACTTTGATAAGTGCGAATTCTACCGGTGTCATTCACCTGATAGCTGTCAGACGAAAGGTTTTGCTCGTTTTGTTTCGCTTTATTCGACGAGGATGAAAATCACTCTGCGAAAAGCGATTTGGAACGGGCTCTAAAGACTTTCGTCCGACAGCTGTCAGGTGAACTTCATCGGGCTCCAGGCACCGGTAGAACTCGCATTTGTCAGAGTGATAAACGTCAACCGAACCCGTTCCGAAACAACCAGCAAACTGTCAGGTTACAGCTCGGTCTTCCTCGATTTCACTCGGGGTCAATTTGGAACGGGTTAGAGTGATTTTCACTACTCAGGGTGGAATTCCACTTGTTTTGGAACACAGCCTAACAAATTATACTTTGGAGTATTGTACAAGAAGATTTTGCCATTATTATGTAATACATCATCATCCGTGTGGTCTATCCCGGTTTGTGGTGTGTGGGGTCCCAGGGTCCGCCTTTCTTATTTTCTTGGCCTACTTCGCGCGGTCTTGTGCATCTTCAGTAGTGAGTCTGTTGGCACACCCTTATTTATTATTATGTAAATCAACTAAAAAAAATATGATGGCATGGCATAAAGTGTCCTTACATTCGACTGCTTAAAATATGATTAAATGATGCCATTATTATACATTTTAAAATTTTAATAACGTAAGTATTACATAATACTGTGTTGCTCTTGGCTAACGGTTTTAAGTAGTCAATCATATAAGGCGACTTATTCTCGCGGTTGCAGCTGGTACTTAGTTGTTTTGTGTTCTTTGATATGGCTTATTAGGTGTGTGTCAAAGAAACCTTCATTTAATATTTATTCTAAAGACATCGTTTTCAAACGCCAACTGCCGCGCCGTCTGTCCCAAGTAGAATTCTACTAGCTCGAATCGGACTTGTTATCTTTCCCTCGTTTACTGAATCGACTGCTGAATCACTGTTCAATCAACAAGTCATACTTGGTAAACATTCCGTAACTTTGGTTAGTGTTATCAATCCTGTCTTAGTTATGAATCCTAAAATTCGCCACATTTTCGATGGTGAATCCGTAAAATTAACAAAGATAAATGATTTAATTCAAGAATTTGCCGCATTTAGTAACCACAAACTGCTTTTATTTTACGCCGGCTATTGAATAATTCATCATTATTCCAGCCTCAAATGTTCCACTTGTTAAAACCGCCGCTTAGGGATTTTAACGGTAGCACCGTGACGTCACGATAAGTGTGACACTTCACGGTGCAAGGGGCAAGTTAGTTTTTATACAAACGAAGCACCTTGCGTAATTTAGTTAGGCTGCGGTCCGTTTAACGCCGAAAGTACTTTTAAAGCGTCCCGATTTAGGCCGAAAGCACTTTGAGCGCGGTTTTGCCATCTTGCACCCACAGTACCTCACTCCTCGGCGTTAGCACTGTAAGCGTTATGTTAAATTCATGAAAGAAACGTCAAACATAAATATTAAGCTATTATTTTCGAGATACCGCGTTTTATTCTATTACTTATTAGCCTTAATACGTTCATTAAGAATTTATTTAAAAATTAAAAATCGGGTGGTGAGATCAAACACGACCTTCAACGCATTCGTGGTGCCAGGCCAGCCGGAAATGCAAGATGACCTGGTGCCTGTCTCCATGACGAGACAGCTCCTTACCTCAAATTTTTAGGTAAAGTTTCAGTAATACTCAGAATAAACTTGTAAGTGGCAAATCTTTCTCAGCGTGAATAATAAACTAACATTTCATTCATAATAATAATTGTGAATTGTCACTATTATGAATAAAAGTTATTATATTATTACTGTTGGGCTGTTGACTACAAATAATTACGATATTAATGCGGTCCGATTTGATTTGAACGCTGATGGCAACGTAAGCGCTCTAGCGCGCTTTTCAATTTGGACCGGGCGAAAGTGCTAAAATTACTTTTTTTCCAAATCGGACCGCACACTTTTGTGCAGGCAATACAGAAATATAAAATAAAGTGCTCTCGAAAGATCTCAAGCACATATTTCAAACTTCTCACACTAACACAAGAAGCGATCGAGTAGATACTGTTCGCCCATAAAGGCATTATTTATTAGACAAATAATTTAAGAAGTCCCCGTTACCCATTTTATTTTAGTTCTTCGACTGCTTAGAACCCCAAACACAACCTTGAGATAAATGCGTAATTTAAGCAAATCAATCAACACTACCTCGCCATCAACACCGACAAGTTTGCACAGATGGCGTGCAGACCGCACGTGGCGGCGTGTGCGCTTGTGTACCACCATGCACCTGTACAAGCACACACTTTGCCTCTTGCCAACATGAAGCTGATAAGGTGGTAGACTCCTAGTTATTTTGTTTAAGTCTAAAAGAATACGAATCTTTTAATATTTAGATTATTTCCTTGTTATGTTTCTGCCCCCGATTCAGAACGAAGTTATCGACCGATTCGGTAAGTTTGTTTTAATTATAGTAAATGACCCGCTTAACCGTAGCACTTAATATTTTTCTATGTTAATATATAGCCAAAGGCTTATAGTTTTCATAAAATAAATAAAATAAGAACTACCCATCTCAAAAAATGAATTAAAAATAAAAGAAAATAACCGAATCGGTCAATAAGTTTGTTCTGAATCGGGGGGCTGAATCTATAAAGTGCTATTCAAATGTACTCGTATGTTTGATGTTTTGCTTCTTTGAAATTGTCGTTGCTACCTGCATAAACTTGCTTGTTGCGTGATTAAAAATATTTAGTCAACAAATAAGGAGACTTTTTTTTTTTCTACATGGCATGCATTGTTAGCCGCTTATGGCTTTCACAACTTCACCGGACAAGTGGGTAAGCGAAAGGCTCTCAACCCTTATATTTAAGTAACGTGCCTAAGGGTGCCCCAAGGGGGGACACGAACCTCGGCTTAGGGCGTTACTGGGAGATGACAAACGGACGTAGGTTTGAGGAGAGAAACGACCCGGCACGCGCCGGTTACGCGAATCTAAATATGACTGGGGTCGCGGCGCGCGTCCACGCCGGCGTGGACGATGTGGAGTGTTGGTTCTGCGCGAGTTGTCTGGCGGTAGCAATGGCTAGCGTGATAACATCGTCCGGTTCGGTAAGTGCGTGCCTAGGGCGGCGCGCCTTACGAATGGTGTTGGGGTCGGGCGTGTAGTTACCAGCCTCCACTACCAAGGGATTGGGGTGGGTCTGAGTAGAGTCGAAAAATGTTTGGGACAATTGCTTTAGGTTGACATGGGCAAAAACGGGGCTAGCGTAGGTCATAATGGGGCGGATGCAAGACGTGTAGAGTCTCACCTTATTTCTAAGGGTCAACTTACTACGCTTGTTAATGAGATAGTGGAGACGGCCTAACACAAAGGCGGCGCGATCTCTTACTATTTTGATGTGGGCTCGAAAGGTCAAACCACAATCAAGGTAACGGACTTTCTTTTCCCAAGAGATAGATTGTCCGAACATAGTGATGGGAGGGAGGTTGCGGTAGCGTTTACCCCTTCTGGAAGAGGATGGCAGCGCTTTTGTCAGGGTTAACTTCTATTCTCCATTTCCTAAACCACGCTCCGATGGTGTTGGCAGCGTACTGGAGAGACTTGGTGGTAGAGTATATAGCGCGGGACGTACAGAAAAGTGCTGTATCGTCGGAAAATAGGGCTATCCTGACCGTTGACGGCTTTGGCAGAAGGACGGGGAGATCGCTGGTGTATAGCGTAAACAGGTGAGGGGAGAGCACGGAGCCTTGAGGGACTCCGGCTTTGATGGTGTGCGGGCGGGACAGGGCTCCGTCCACTCTGTAGCGGAAGCTTCGATCGGAGAGAAAGTCTCGAATGATGAGCACAAGACGATCGGGTACTCCTAGTTTGTATAGCTTGTAAAGCAAGCCATTGTGCCAAACCTTATCGAAGGCTTTTGCCACATCGAAGAAGAGAGCGCCTGTTTTGCGGGGTCTAGTTCTAGCAAACCCGGTGTGCACGTGCTCGACTATGCGATGCACTTGCTGGACACAAGAGTGTCTGACTCTGAAGCCAAACTGCTCATGGGGAATAAGGCTCTTGGACTCTACAAAGTCCTTTAGTCGGCTAAGGATGAGTCGCTCATAGATCTTCCCGATGGAGTTGAGAAGACTAATTGGGCGATAGCTGGATGGAAGAAGGAGACTGTAACTTCCTTTTTCGAAGGCCGGTTAAAGTCAAAAACCTTTATTAAAATTAACTGGGCTTTATTACAATCGCTCTCAAGTAAATCCAGTCAAGTTAATAAAAATAAAATAAAATAAAATAAAATAAAAATCATTTAATTCCATATCACAGAAATGAAGTTATCAACACAATGTCATGAAAATAGAAACGAATAATTGGTCTATTAAAACAATTATAATAATAATAATGATAAAAGTAGACATGTCAAATCGAAATAAAATACAAATAAAAATAAGAATAAAAATTATGGTCACTTTTAAATGATACAAAGTACTTATAAATAAATTAAATTGAATTGATGGGTATTAATGGGTAAAAACGCAAAGCTGATTGTAAATGGCACCACCAGCGACTCGACCATTAGAGTGTCCCGAAATATACTTATATTTTCGGTTCTCCATAAACTTGCGTAATTGATTGTAGATTACTAAAATGATTATAAAATTCAAATAAAACGATATTTTTAGGGCTTTACATACGCTTAAAGTTTTAAAATATTATGTTTTCCCGATGAAATTTCGAACTTACCTAAGGAGGCTTTTGAACTTAATAAAAATTTTCTTGTAACTAATAGTTTAGTGTAATACATACATGTTGTTTGATATGCGTAAAATAATTCGTTCGCAGAGACTTCGAATTTGTCAGGTTTCAAACTCAAGCCAAGGCCATTTTTATGCTACAAAAGTACAGTTTTCATTGCAACAATGATTTTTATAATGAGTAAAAGGCGTATTGAGACTACTTGTGTTATATTTACACCCTAATAGTCACCGGATTTTTAAATAATCAGAAACTAACCTCGATGAGTCGGAAGCTTTCCAAGTTTTCCTTCTGGGAAACTGTCCCCACAATTTTCTCAGCTAAGTATCACTTGCTAATACATAATTCCACAAAATGAATGCACAAAGTCTATGTTATTTTGTATGGCATTTAACAGCTCTCACAGATAATTTAGGTTCAGTCGCTTAGAACGCCCTCTGTCGGGAACAAAAAGCAGTATTGTTCTCCATTTGCTAAACTGAGTGTGGCGAGCAATTTCCAGCCTGGAAGATGCGTAGTGCCAGATAACCGCTTACTGACTGGAAAAAGTTATAAGTATTAAGGCCCCTAACCGTAAATTATGCGGAGTACATACGAGTTGGCGCCAAAAGTATATAAGTTCCCTAACTTTATTAAAGAGTGTGACCTCCTTCCAATATTCAAGCAGAAGCTATTTCAATTTAAGTATCTCAACAAATAAAGTTATCAGAAAAAGAATGTTACAGATCAACACTACGGTATCAACATCACCCCTGCACATGACTAAAACTGTATTGTTTAACACGCCTTTACGAAATTACTCCAATGTTTGCGACAACTTCGAAAAATTGGCTGATATTGCAACTTGTAATAAACAACCCGAAGGGTCACCCGAGGTACCATCCTGTAACGGCAATACTGAACCGCCACCCGGTGGAGATTTCTGTACCGATGCTATTGGAAGCAGCCAATTTCTCAGCAAATCGTTAGGAAATGAAAACTCGCAAATTTTCATTCTTGGCGATGAACAGATAAAGGGCTTATCGAAATTGTTACACAGAAGTCGGAGTTGCATTTTGAATGACCCATTCAAAGTTTCCACAATGGTAAAGCCAGAAGCAACATGCACTCAAATATTGAACTCCTGTGATCATATAGAAAAAAACATGAACACAGACGATGTAATCGTCTTAGCTATTGGATCGCATGATAAAAATCCCTATGTTTTATTGTCGGAGCTAGGAATTGCTTTATATAAGTTAAGGAATTTTAGAGTATTAATTCTAAATGTTTTGTATAACCCACACATAAATGTAGACCTATTGAATTATAATATAAAATTACTTGTTAGAAATTATGATAATTGTACATTTATACAAACTGTAAAATATAATAAGAGAATGAGTTTGCAGGATTTGTGTTATAGAATTAATATTGAGGTAGATTATTTTCATTACAAAAAAGAGTTTCTGGCACCGCAAAAAGTAAGGCAATCAATCGTAAGGAACAACATAGGACATAAACTAACCATGGTTAAGAGCAATACTAAAAATAACTTTAAAAAATTAGTACAAAAAACTATACCTTATTATTATTCTAAGCAGTTGACGACCAGACCTGATAGTGGGAATATTAATGGGCTTTTTCGTGACAAAAAAAATTACATTATTTCACCAGAACATAGCCAGTGCGCTTAGTAAACAAGATCTCTTAGCGATTACAATAGAAGAATTGAGTAAAGAAATAGGTGATATTGACATTATTTGCTTAACAGAAACTTTTATAAAACAGGGATCTGGCAAAAACCTGAATGTACCTAACTATAAATTGGCCTCATCTTTCTGCCGAACTGAACGAAGAGGTGGCACTTGTATTCTTCTAAAGAGTGATATTGAATTTAGTAAAATAGAAATCACACAGGCTATGCCCTACGTATTTGAGTGTTGTGCGTTGGAAATGGTTCAGTATCACCTTATTATAGTGTGCATTTATAGAACACCGTCCTCAAAAGCTGAAGAATTCCTCGTTCAATTAGAATCCCTGCTGAAAACGCTATCGCGCAAGCGCAACAAAACATTCATTCTGTGTGGTGACTGGAATATAAATTTAATTAAGGACAGTAAACTAACAAAGGAATTAAATAGTCTGTTTAAGAATTACAATTTAATCAGCCACATAAATAAACCTACTCGCAAAAATGCTTGTTTGGACCTCATTGTAAGTAACTTATCTCAGAAAGTAACACCTAAATTACACTACTTATGCTTGTCCGATCATGAAACTGGCCAAAGCATAAGTTTTCAACACGATGTAGATCTAAAATTTCGTAAAAAAGCTAAATTTTGGTTTGAATATAGACGAGACATGTGCAAGGATAACATGGATAGGTTTGTGGAATGTATTTCTAGGTTATCCTTTAGTGAGGTTCTTTTAGAAACGAATATGGAAAGAGCTTTTCAGATTTTTTATGAACTTTTTGTTTTGTTTTACAATTTGTGTTTTCCCCTAACAAAAGTAAAAAGAGTCGCTAAGCAAATGAAGAATAATTGGCTTTCCAAAGGAATAAAACGATGTTGTATAAAAAAAAGGCAGCTATACCTTAAATATAGACTAAGCACGACTAATAAAAAAAACGACAAAAAGCGGTACAATTCTTATTCTGCAATCTTGAAAAAATGTATAAATGAAGCACAAAAGAAAACTAATACAAGATACATCAAAGAGTCTAATAATGTATGTAGAACATCGTGGGACATAATAAAGAATTATGCACAAAGTACAGATACAAGAAAGGAAATTGACATGATAAAGACAGACAAAAATAACTTTATACAGGAACCTAAAAAAATATGTGACTCATTTAACAATTACTTTATAGATCTGACTACTAAGACGAATATGGTTCATAATAATAACACAAAAGATGTACCAATTCAGATACCCTTTCACCATAAAAGTATATACCTGACTCCTGTTAATGAAAATGACATGCTAAAAATAATAAGCGGGCTAAAAAATACATTTTCTACAGGCTACGATCATATTAATACCGAAACGATTAAAAAGAGCGCGTCATTTATAGTGCGGCCGCTGACACACATAGTAAATCTATCTCTTTTGGAGGGTCGCTTTCCTGTTGAGCTAAAGCGATCTATAGTAAAGCCATTACATAAGATTGGATCTAGGGAAGACCTAGGTAATTATAGACCCATTACACTAATACCAATATTTTCTAAAATGTTTGAAAAAGTGATCTTTGACAAAATTTACACTTTTATGTCAATTGAAGGGTTATTTAAAGACGAACAATTTGGTTTCCGTAAAAAATGCTCTACTGTACTAGCTTGTTTTCATCTTGTACGGGAAGTTACACGTAATTTGGACAACGGTATGCATACATTAGCTCTATTCTTAGATATGAGCAAAGCATTTGACTTTGTATGTCACAAGTTACTACTCGCTAAGCTAGAAAGATATGGGATAAGGGGTACAGCTTTGTCATGGATAGCAAGTTACTTGTCAGACCGCCAACAATGTGTCGAAATTGAAAAGATCTCTCAAAAGACAAAAGAGAAGCATTACTCTACATATTGCTTTAATCGCTGTGGTGTGCCCCAAGGCAGTGTGTTGGGTCCTTTGCTGTTTTTAATATATATTAATGACCTGCCTGATGTCATAGATCAACAGTGCATTCTATTCGCAGACGACACCACTCTTATCGTTAAATCTAAAAACATAAAAGAACTCCAAAATATAACTAACAATTGTTTTAAAAGGGTAAAACAATGGTTGGAAGACAATAATTTAAAGATCAATATTGACAAAACAAAATATATATATTTTAGAACACAGCGAAGCAATGAAAAATATCTGGACATACATTTTAATAATGATAAGATAGAAAATGTAAATTTGACTAAGTTTCTGGGAGTAACAATAGATAAGTTTTGCGATTGGAAGGCTCACATTGATGTATTAGTTAGTAAAATTGACAGATTTGTATATGCGTTGCACAGAATTAGACAAACAGTATCGAAAGAAGCCGCTCTGACAGCGTATCATGGATATGTGTCATCCGTGTTGCGTTATGGCTTAATACTTTGGGGAAACTCCGTAGATATGCCAAGAGCTTTTAGGGCTCAAAAAAAGTGTATAAGATCGATCTGTGGAGCAAACTATCTGGACAGCTGTAGGCCGCTGTTTAGATCATTAAATGTTTTACCTATTCCTTGTCTATACATCATGGAAATCGGGATATTTGTGAAAAAAAACCATATTTTATTCGAAACCAATAAGAGACAAGGTTATCGAGGCAGGAAAGTAGATAGGTTGGTTGTTCCACCCCAAAAATTATCACTCTACTCAAGAAATGTTAACTGTATGTCTGTGAGATTATACAACAAATTGCCAGATTCCCTAAAATCCCTACCGATTGGCCAATTTAAAAATAAATTGCATGAATTTTTAATTAACAAAATGTATTACTCTATTAATGATTTTCTTAATGATAAAATTTGACATCCAGTAATACGCCTAATCGTTTAAGTAATTATTTTGAAGATTTATTGTAATTTTGACCTGTTTTGTAAAATTGTGTTAATTTTTAATTTTTATTGTATAGTTTAACTGGACGTTTTAATATTTGCACACCGACAATTCGGTAGAATATGCTGGAGTGAAACTTAGATTAAGACCAATTGTAATTTACCATATTCTTGCAAATAAACGATTATTATTATTATTATTATTATTATTATTATCAATACTTAACATCTTATTATATAACTAGTATTAATAACATCTATTTATAAAACATCTTATTATGAAACATATTTTGTTATATTAGGTACAAACATCGTAACAAATATGAAGTTTTAGGATTAAAATTACATTTTCGGTTTGAAGTACTTCCTGCATACTGTAAATACATTTGGACAGCAATAACTCTTTAAGCCTTCTACAGAAAAAAGAGTCTTTCTCAATATCCTTCAAAAAGGCAGGCAGCCTATTATAGACTTTGAAAGCCATATAATACGCACCATTTCGCACTATGTTCAATTTTGTGTCAGGTAGTACTAGTCTATTTTGGTTTCTTAAGTTGCGTGGCTTTGAATTTGCAAAGTTCTAAAATATAAATGGAAGTTAATGTTAACATTTTTAACGAAATAAAATATGGTCTACAGCTTTCGAGATTGGGTATATTTGTTAGGATGCTAAGGCATCGTTTTTGAAGAATAAAAGGTCATGAGCTTCCGTGTAACTACCCCGATAATGTGCCTTATAAGCCTGCTCGCACACGTCCAATAATCGGTGACCGATTTTTTGTAGGAGAAAAATAGAACGTACTGATAGCAATGGAGCAACGCACACGTTCGACAAAAAGTAGGTCAGAAATAATATGAAATACAAAATCGGCCCGATTATCGGTTCGACAAAAAGTCTGACGTGGGGGTGCACCCTTAGGCATTGCAAAGTGGATGAGAGGGGCAGATATTTTTTATTCTTACTTATTACCTATGCTATTAAATAATTTATGTAAATTTCTAATAAATTATTAATAAACACAGTTTATCCTCTAAGTATTATTTTACTGAATAATAAGATTTTTTTAAAAGAAGTTCTTAGAGCATTTTTAAAACATAAGTACTATTATTGCTTTCGTTTTTCAATAAGTAAGGAAGCTTATTATATATTTTAATTGACATGGGGTGGGGCCTAGAGCTGTGTAATATTATTTTGAGTTCACCTGAATTAAATTACTCTTATTGCGGGGTGTGTGGTGGCGGGGGGCTTCTCCTACTTTACTATGGATTTTTAATTGAATATGTGGTTTATAATTGAATAATGTAATCAATATGCCAATAAGGCTGATCACAGCCGCCGTACTGTTAATTATATGTAAGAAGACCCAATGTTTACCTGTGTTTCATGAATAAATTATTTTGGTTTTTTTTTTAGAATTAGAATTAGAATTAGAATATTTATTTGCAGAAATATGGTGGATTACATGATGTTCTTAAAGATAGTTGTACACACATTTTATCTATTTATGAAGACGTGCAAACATAAAAATTATAAAAGATTAAACAATTAATAATTTCATTTTAAAAAATAACACAAAAAAACAAAATTAAATAACACATAAATAAATTGATTCATCATTAGTAATACAAATTAACAGATAACACTAGAAACATAAAATTCATTCAAATTGTTAGTTTTTGGTTCAAGTACTCAGACACAGAATAATAGCACTTCCGCGCAAAGAAACCGTAAGCCTGTTTCTTGAATTTAACTATGTTCATCACCCTCAAACTATCTGGTAGGTGGTTGTAGACTCTGATAGCCATGCAATATGAACTTTTACTAAAAACAGCCAGCCTTTGTAACGGTACATATAGCCTATTTTCGCGCCCATGTCGCCCATTTCTATGTGTAGTGTCACCTTGTCTCAAAAATAAATGTGGGTGCTTATGAACAAACATACAGATCTCAAACAAATACAAGGACGGTAGAGGAAGTATGTTTTCTTGCTTAAAGATTGGCCTGCAGCTCTCGTCGAACTTCATACCGCTTAAAGCTCTAAGACATTTTTTTTGTGTCACAAATACTCTATGTGATTCCACTGAGTTTCCCCACAAGACTATACCATATCGAATATTTGAGGAGACCAAAGCATGATAAGCAGCCAGAACTGCTTCTTTTGTGGCAATATTTCTTAATCTGTGTAGGACAAATACGTATTTATCAATTTTAGCCACTAATTTGCCAACGTGTGCCTTCCAGTTGCAATATTTATCAATGGTTATCCC